>JAWPHD010001424.1:0-322500 GCA_037043455.1 Cyrtodaria siliqua | reverse complement strand
ACTACTACTACTACTACGTTTATCACTCTCTTCGTTGCTTATGTTGTTTCTGTGGCAAGTGATACTTCTTCATACACTTCTATTGCTTATTCTTCGTCTACAAGTTGTCCGTGTATACGAGCTGTATGTTTGTATCCTATTGCCGAGCATGCATACCGCATTACTCAAATATCAAATGCTATCTGCATTACCGATCCATTCTCTATAATGAAATGCTGCTACATTGACGCATCACTCTAGTTATGATAACAACTGTGTATCGTATTTAACAACTGTGTATCGTATTTAACAACTGTGTATCGTATTTTGATTGTAAAGGCTCTGTTTTTTTCTCATCTTTATTCCGACAGCAATTACGGGAACAAATGTTGGGTTATTTGATCGAAATTTTGCAAAGATGACCTTTTGATCATCTTGCTTTTGTTAACTTTTAAAATCCAATAGCATGGTCAAAGAATTCAAGCCATTAACAACTTTTAAACGTAGAAATATAGTGTCACAATGTAGTTCAACATGTAAGAGGTTCTGTAATTGTAAAGCTCTCTAAGCCAAGCATTACTTAGCAGACTGACATCAATATAGATCAAGGGAGCGACCGAAGTTTGTACCAATTCGATAAATACAGTAATTTACAGAAACCTTCCCCGGTACCTACGTCTATGGCGCATTATGACAACAATCCAATTAACATTATTGCCTAATTAACATTATTGCCTATCTTGAATACATAAAACATTAATTAATAACCGAATCCAAGCATATCATCAAATAAACACACTTATGGCACGCTTTCCACATATACTGAAAGGAAAAAGAAACGCATCATGGGCATTTCCGCTATATGCTGTATGTTTAATATGCTATTGCTAATCGAATGGTCAGGGCGACAATAGGCCTGTAAAGTTGTATTATCGATAGAATGCGCATTTGGCTCAAGCAGGTGAGCAAACTTAGGCTTTAAACATTGCAATCTCTTAACATTAAAGACAATACTTAAATGGCTTGACTTTCTCAAGCGAAACTTCAACATGTATGAATTTCGTGTAACAAAGTATACTTTGATTAAAAGGTCTACTACATGACAGAGTTGTCCTTTCTGTAATTAGTTGTAGCCCGTTTTTGTACAAAACACGTTGAGATATATCTGGAATATTACGTGGAATTAGGTTTATATAATAGTGTAGTACAGGCAATGTTTTGATTACTATTGATTATGCGTTTCTTTTTCATTTCAGTATATATCAATTTTAATTTGTAATTGTGTCATAGCAATTATATAGGCATTATGCTGTTATTTAAAAGAATTGTTTGTTTTTCGTACTGAAAACATGATCATTACATTTTGTAAGATATCTTGAAAAAATATAGTATTAAACGAGATTCTAAGTTGCTATCATATTGTCATTGAGACCATTTCTGGTTCATGCATATTGTTTAAGGATACCTTTCTCAACTAGTCATTTAATAGAAAAGCGTCTAAGAGGTATATGGATGAATGTCGTTCATAGATAGATTGGATGACAAGATGAGTGGAAGAATCATTATGCGATATTCCCAGAGTCTCTTGAGAACTAATTATATCATCGTCAATCCACATCCTTTCTATCAGCTGCAGTGTGGAAGACCAAAAACAATTTATACGACGAAGAAGCACGACAGAGTTCTACATTAACAAGTACTCTCTTTGAACTGACCTCCAATCTTTGCTGTCAACAATATTGCGTGTACAATGTTCTGAAATATTTCAAGGGTGTTGAGGCATCGTTAACAACATTAGGAAATAATCACAATACTTCAAGAGTGTTGAGACATCGTTAACAACATTAGGAAATGATTCTAACAATGTTAGTGAAGACAAACTCTCAAAACCGACATCATATTTCAGTTGGTTTGGAATGGAATACAAGAACGAATTGAAAATATATGGTTAAGAAGCTGTGGTTTATTTCGAAAAGCATAAGAGTGTTTAACATAATTAGAATATCAAATACATATTAAATAAACAATGGTACAATGTCAATGGAATTAATTCAGTGTCGACACACGCCATAGAGGCTGTCCGAATGTTTTTCCTACTTTTAAATTATTGTTTAATTACAGGACGATTTAATATAAGCATTTGAAATAACATTTTTAATAGCCTCAGATGCTATAAACTTCGACTTATTCTTTTTTTTTGCTAAACTAACACACTATTTCATAACTTTTGTTCCCCACACATGTCCACGTGTGGTTTCCGTGCAAGAATATGATCAATATACGTCCAGGAAGAGGGGTAAATCCCCACGAATTCATGTTAATTTGTCATTTTTGCAAAATTTCGCATCCTAAGTTTGCTCAAATGCTTGAGCCAGACTCTGTCAATAATGAAACTTTGAAAGAATAATATTTACTCTGCTATGTGTTGTTTTAGTCTTTGTTTCCGAAAGGAAAGGTACCATGTATCATTCGATTAACAGCAGCATATTGCGCATACAATATTTAGCGGAAATTCGCGAGTTGCGATTCTTTTTCGTTTCAGTATATATACATTTGAGATTTGGAGTTCAAATAAATGTGTCTGTTTTGCCACTGACCGTTCCAAGGCGGTAACCCTATTGTCAACCCGTTTGTGTTTGTGGTGTATTATCTTGCCTTTTATTCATCTTTAATGTTGTTCTTTGTTGCTGTGCGTGTTTATGGTTGACTGTCGTCCTTGAATGATTCTTTTCCTTTTGTTTTTTATATCTGTAATTTCAATCATCATGGCCTTATTGAAATAAAGAGATCATAGTTTAGTGTTTAGGCCTCTAATTACGTGGGTTCGCCCATGGTGGATGCTTGTCTGAGGAGAAACTTAATCATTCATCTCATCTCCCTCTGAGGTTGCCGTACCAGCATAACTTTATATGATGTGTTAAAGAAAACTAACCAGCCAAATAACGCCAAAATTACACTACAAAAACCGTTTATCAAAACTTTATCCAAGTGTTCAGGTCATATAATAAAGTATATGTGCCGATTAAACGTATAAGATTGTTTACGGGTTCTTAACATATCTGCATTGAATATGCGTTGGTTACTTTTAATTCAACGCTCCAAGTTTGGGGTTTGGTCTGGCTAGTTAAAGCCGTTTATATTATTTCTATAGAGTTTGGATTCTCAAAATAAGTCGTCAGTAAGTTTAGAAACGCTGTACATATGTTGTAAACAGTTGGTGTTGTTGGCGGATTAGCTACTTTAACGGGACGTCAAACTCCAGATAACTCATTTCATTTTGTTTACACACAAACAGATGATAGTACACAGACAGAGTTTCATTTACTATCTCTATACTCTACTGTCAAAGGACTAGGTTCTGACGTGCTCCATTGTATTTTAGAGTCGTTTGTAGACTACACTTCTTTCGTTACAGGTGTCAATACATATTCCATTTTAGACAATCTACAATATGTGGTGAATATATGCTAACTTGACACATTAGAACAATGCATATATTAAAACAGTGATTAATTAAAATAGGCAATAACAGTAGACGTAGCTGCAGCAGTACCAGCAACAGTACCAGCATCAGTACCAGCAGCAGTATCAGCAGCAGTACCAGCAACAGTAGTCGTGCAACTCGTAATAACAGTAGCTACTGCAGTACCAGCAACAGTAGTCGTGCAACTCGTAATAACAGTAGCTGCAGCAGTACCAGCAACAGTAGCCGTGAAACTCGTAATAACTGTAGACGTAGCTGCAGCAGTACCAGCAACAGTACCAGCAGCAGTACCAGCAACAGTACCAGCAGCAGTACCAGTAGCAGCACCAGCAACAGTAGTCGTGCAACTCGTAATAACAGTAGCTGCAGCAGTACCAGCAACAGTAGCCGTGAAACTCGTAATAACTGTAGACGTAGCTGCAGCAGTACCAGCAACAGTACCAGCAGCAGTACCAGCAACAGTACCAGCAGCAGTACCAGTAGCAGCACCAGCAGCAGCACCAGCAACAGTAGTCGTGCAACTCGTAATAACAGTAGACGTAGCTGCAGCAGTACCAGCAACAGTAGCCGTGCAACTCGTAATAACTGTAGACGTAGCTGCAGCAGTACCAGCAACAGTAGTCGTGCAACTCGTAATAACTGTAGACGTAGCTGCAGCAGTACCAGCAACAGTAGCCGTGAAACTCGTAATTACTGTAGACGTAGCTGCAGCAGTACCAGCAACAGTACCAGCAGCAGTACCAGCAACAGTACCAGCAGCAGTACCAGTAGCAGCACCAGCAACAGTAGTCGTGCAACTCGTAATAACAGTAGACGTAGCTGCAGCAGTACCAGCAACAGTAGCCGTGCAACTCGTAATAACTGTAGACGTAGCTGCAGCAGTACCAGCAACAGTAGTCGTGCAACTCGTAATAACTGTAGACGTAGCTGCAGCAGTACCAGCAACAGTAGTCGTGCGACTCGTAATAAAAGTAGACGTAGCTGCAGCAGTACCAGCAACAGTAGTCGTGCAACTCGTAATAACTCTAGACGTAGCTACAGCAGTACCAGCAACAGTAGTCGTGCAACTCGTAATAACTGTTGCTGCAGCAGTACCAGCAAGAGTAGTCGTGCGACTCGTAATAAAAGTAGACGTAGCTGCAGCAGTACCAGCAACAGTAGTCGTGCAACTCGTAATAACTGTAGACGTAGCTGCAGCAGTACCAGCAACAGTAGTCGTGCGACTCGTAATAAAAGTAGACGTAGCTGCAGCAGTACCAGCAACAGTAGTCGAGCGACTCGTAATAAAAGTAGACGTAGCTGCAGCAGTACCAGCAACAGTAGTCGTGCAACTCGTAATAACTCTAGACGTAGCTACAGCAGTACCAGCAACAGTAGTCGTGCAACTCGTAATAACTGTTGCTGCAGCAGTACCAGCAACAGTAGTCGTGCGACTCGTAATAAAAGTAGACGTAGCTGCAGCAGTACCAGCAACAGTAGTCGTGCAACTCGTAATAACTGTAGACGTAGCTGCAGCAGTACCAGCAACAGTAGTCGTGCGACTCGTAATAAAAGTAGACGTAGCTGCAGCAGTACCAGCAACAGTAGTCGAGCGACTCGTAATAAAAGTAGACGTAGCTGCAGCAGTACCAGCAACAGTAGTCGTGCAACTCGTAATGAATGTAGACGTAGCTGCAGCAGTACCAGCAACAGTAGTCGTGCGACTCGTAATAAAAGTAGACGTAGCTGCAGCAGTACCAGCAACAGTAGTCGTGCAACTCGTAATAACTGTAGACGTAGCTGCAGCAGTACCAGCAACAGTAGTCGTGCAACTCGTAATAACTGTTGCTGCAGCAGTACCAGCAACAGTAGTCGTGCGACTCGTAATAAAAGTAGACGTAGCTGCAGCAGTACCAGCAACAGTAGTCGTGCAACTCGTAATAACTCTAGACGTAGCTACAGCAGTACCAGCAACAGTAGTCGTGCAACTCGTAATAACTGTTGCTGCAGCAGTACCAGCAACAGTAGTCGTGCGACTCGTAATAAAAGTAGACGTAGCTGCAGCAGTACCAGCAACAGTAGTCGTGCAACTCGTAATAACTGTAGACGTAGCTGCAGCAGTACCAGCAACAGTAGTCGTGCGACTCGTAATAAAAGTAGACGTAGCTGCAGCAGTACCAGCAACAGTAGTCGAGCGACTCGTAATAAAAGTAGACGTAGCTGCAGCAGTACCAGCAACACTAGTCGTGCAACTCGTAATAACTGTAGACGTAGCTGCAGCAGTACCAGCAACAGTAGTCGTGCAACTCGTAATAACTGTAGATGTAGCTGCAGCAGTACTAGCAACAGTTGTCGTGCAACTCGTAATAACTGTAGACGTAGCCGCAGCAGTACCAGCAACAGTAGTCGTGCAACTCGTAATAAAAGTAGACGTAGCTGCACCAGTACCAGCAACAGTTGTCGTGCAACTCGTAATAACTGTAGACGTAGCTGCAGCAGTACCAGCAACAGTAGTCGTGCATCTCGTAATAAAGGTAGACGTAGCTGCAGCAGTACCAGCAACAGTAGTCGTGCAACTCGTAATAACTGTAGATGTAGCTGCAGCAGCAACAGTTGTCGTGCAACTCGTAATAACTGTAGGCGTAGCTGCAGCAGTACCAGCAACAGTAGCCGTGTAACTCGTAATAAAAGTAGACGTAGCTGCAGCAGTACCAGCAACAGTAGTCGTGCAACTCGTAATAACTGTAGACGTAGCTGCAGCAGTACCAGCAACAGTAGTCGTGCAACTCGTAATAACAGTAGCTGCAGCAGTACCAGCAACAGTTGTCGTGCAACTCGTAATAACTGTAGATGTAGCTGCAGCAGTACCAGCAACAGTAGTCGTGCAACTCGTAATAAATGTAGACGTAGCTGCAGCAGTACCAGCAACAGTAGTCGTGTAACTCGTAATTACTGTCGCTGCAGCAGTACCAGCAACTGTAGTCGTGTAACTCGTAATAACTGTCGCTGCAGCAGTACCAGCAACCGTAGTCGTGCAACTCGTAATAAATGTAGACGTAGCTGCAGCAGTACCAGCAACAGTAGTCGTGCAACTCGTAATAACTGTAGACGTAGCTGCAGCAGTACCAGCAACAGTAGTCGTGCAACTCGTAATAACTGTTGCTGCAGCAGTTCCAGCAACAGTAGTCGGGCATCTCGTAATAAATGTAGACGTAGCTGCAGCAGTACCAGCAACAGTAGTCGTGCAACTCGTAATAACTGTAAACGTAGCTGCAGCAGTACCAGCAACAGTAGTCGTGCAACTCGTAATAACAGTAGCTGCAGCAGTACCAGCAACAGTAGTCGTGCAACTCGTAATAACTGTAGACGTAGCTGCAGCAGTACCAGCAACAGTAGTCGTGCAACTCGTAATAACTGTAGACGTAGCTGCAGCAGTACCAGCAACAGTAGTCGTGCAACTCGTAATAACTGTAGACGTAGCTGCAGCAGTACCAGCAACAGTAGTCGTGCAACTTGTAATAAATGTAGACGTAGCTGCAGCAGTACCAGCAACCGTAGTCGTGCAACTCGTAATAAATGTAGACGTAGCTGCAGCAGTACCAGCAACCGTGGTCGTGTAACTCGTAATAAATGTAGACGTAGCTGCAGCAGTACCAGCAACAGTAGTCGTGCAACTCGTAATAAATGTAGACGTAGCTGCACCAGTACCAGCAACTGTAGTCGTGCAACTCGTAATAACTGTAGATGTAGCTGCAGCTGTACCAGCAACAGCTGTCGTGCAACTCGTAATAACTGTAGACGTAGCTGCAGCAGTTCCAGCAACAGTTGTCGTGCAACTCGTAATAACTGTAGACGTAGCTGCAGCAGTACCAGCAACAGTAGTCGTGCAACTCGTAATAACTGTAGACGTAGCTGCAGCAGTACCAGCAACAGTAGTCGGGCATCTCGTAATAACTGTAGACGTAGCTGCAGCAGTACCAGCAACAGTAGTCCTGCAACTCGTAATAACTGTAGACGTAGCTGCAGCAGTACCAGCAACAGTAGTCGGGCATCTCGTAATAACTGTAGACGTAGCTGCAGCAGTACCAGCAACAGTAGTCGTGCAACTCGTAATAACTGTAGACGTAGCTGCAGCAGGAGCAGCAACAGTAGTCGTGCAACTCGTAATAACTGTAGATGTAGCTGCAGCAGTACCAGCAACAGTTGTCGTGCAACTCGTAATAACTGTATACGTAGCTGCAGCAGAACCAGCAACAGTTGTCGTGCAACTCGTAATAACTGTAGACGTAGCTGCAGCAGTACCAGCAACAGTAGTCGTGCAACTCGTAATAAAAGTAGACGTAGCTGCAGCAGTACCAGCAACAGTAGTCGTGCAACTCGTAATAACAGTAGGTGAAGCAAGAAGTGTGATATCTAAGTGATTATAAATGTTCAGTTATAATGCATATTGCGGATGTAGTAGTTGTGTCTCTTTCTAAGTGGCGTGTGCTTATACATAATTGCTATTTTGTGCTGAAGTCATTTGTTGTAACGGTATATCACTTGTGTTAGATTGCTTCTATTTGCATTGTTGGCATTAATGATTATTTAATATATCGTCTAGTGCTTTATGAATGAGAACAGTCAATATACTAGATATGATTTATCGTGAATGAGAGCGCTTGATGGTTTTTCGGCAATTTGTCATGCACAAAACGTAGAACATTGTATTACTCGCTTATGTTTGAAATGAAAGATATATATGTATGACCAATACGTAAATCGTCATTGTATACGAACAGGCCATATTCTCGGCGGATTAGATTATCTAGAGTTCGTCTGAAGCGTCATCTGATCATTTAAATCGAATTGAATTGAATTGAATTGAATTAGGGTTTTAAGGCGCACCAACACATGAAAGGTTATATGGCGCCTAACAGGAATGAACATGCCAGGCTCATCCTCCATGTACTTCGAGATAAAATATGGAGAACGGGCCTAGAACATTCTCACCCTGAACTGCAGAGTTGCTGCAAATTCTACTGTAGACACTCCATTTACGCTGGAGCCACGTTATAGTTTTTCTGCCACTGCTCTAGTGATATGAGCGAGATGGCAATTGAAACAATGCAGGGGTCATGATGAAGACCTTTAATGAGCATGAACAAAAAATGATAAAATGATCATGAATTTGGGGGTTGGGGGTGTGGGTTCTGCCTTCCCCTGCAACGGGATCTGCAGTGGCCCTATTCTTTGCCCCGTAACCAAACGGGACCCCCGGAACCACAAGGGGCTCATTTAAATCGAGCGACAGCGCTTATGTCTACTGTGTAACTATTCCGTAACTACCTTTTCAATGTAAATGTAAAAAAAACACTTGTTTTAGGGTATTTTTGTTAAATATTTATATTTAACTTGGAAATGTTCTAATTAGGAAAATGAGCAATAGAAGTAAATATAAAGGTGGACTCCAGTCAACAAAAAGACGATGTAATAAAATTTGACAGGGATAAATAAAATCCAAAGTATGTCATCGTAAACATAAAATTGTTGACAATAAAATTGCCAGTGGCTGAAAAGACCACTGGGGTTTTAAACCAGGGGGAAGTTTCGAAAACCCGTAATATATTTCAGGAATTGTTGTCATGTACAGTACTGTAGAGTACAGAGGAGATGAGATGTTAGTTTGCCTGTTCATATTTTTATGAAAACATATTTTACCCCAGAAAGTTCGAATATTGGCTTGGACATATTTTAACTAAATAAATGAGCCGTAGTTTAAGTATTTTAAAGTAATGGTGTGTTAAAAATAGCAACTTCGCAACAATGACGTAGTCAAAAATACGTTTTTTCTGTATAAACTGGGATTATAAGACATAACATAAAAAACAAACATTTTACTTTTTTTTGACATGAATAACAGATTTTATTTCATCGAGAAGTAAGCTATTGAGTGAGGGTATATTGTATTTGAAAATATAAGAGTTTGATCGCCTCGAGTTATTCCCTCCAAAACAAAAAAATATCCTCTATTTACAGTTATATTTTACACTCGTAGTATTAAAAATATAACTTCAGAAAACGTGTGTTAGATAGAAGTAAAATAAATACATTTAGTACACCCCTTCTGTATATACAAAACTTACTACTCAAACTGGTAAAGATTCAGTTCATTATTGGTGTTCATCTTTAACGGTGTTCATCTTTAACATTTTTTGAAGTTTTTTCTTTTGAGATATTTTATTGTATATTTAACATAGGGTGCACACATGGTGTCAGACCGATCAGAAAGTACTTCCGTGTCGTAGGATGCAATATAGTTGCATGAACAATTCCGAAGCTTCAAGTTTTGATTTCAACGTTAAATTTACCCGATATTAAAATATCATATCTGTTGTCAAGAACAGCAAGTAGTTTACTGTTTTTCAAGACTATGTTATATACTGAACCTTTAATGTAGGAACTTATTATATACCGACTGGTACCGTTGGAGACAGGTGATTTGAATGATTTTTTTTAAATTTACAGTCGTTATTGACAAGATATTTGTCTCGTTTAGAATGAAATTTGTTTTGATTCATCGATTGTTATTATTGAGATATTAAAGGTATTGTCTACTGGTGCGTTAGCTGTTTGGTTCAGTATATTATATATTTAACTAAATCAAACTAAACAGTCGTAATTTATCAGAGACACATACATCATTTATACTGAAAACAGCAAAACACAATCAGGTGCAGATTCATTGTTTAAAAGCAAGCTTTGATAACATGGTACACAGAATTTTGGGAAATCGTAAAACAAAATGAGGATGTAATAAATGTATGCCAGAAGCACCACCAAAATGATACTGAAAAGTCAAGGCCAATTTATTTAAAGGGACAATGTTCGTAACTTTTAGCCTATAATATGATTATAATTAATACATTGACAAACAGCACACACCTACCAATGTTGAGTATTTACTAAATAAACTGAATGTTGTTTAACGGCTCATCAACACAGTATAGGTTATATAGAGCCGCCCCAGAGAGAGGGGAAGGATACATAGAAATGCGGGAACCGTGCCCTACTCTTATTATCGAATAGATTCCTATGGTTCTTTAACGTGCTCGGAGGATAGACCGATACACGGGACCGCCCGGTTTACGTCCCCATCCGACGGACGAGGCTAAGGGAAAGTGTCTTGCCCAAGAACACACCGACGAAACTCAGTGGCACCACGGAGGATTGAACCCGGGAACTAAATAAAAACAAGATTGCTTGACGGAATTCGTAGTAGAACAAATAAAAGAAGTACCGTTTCGTGGGGTTGAACACGTAGCCCACACTAAAATATCAGTCGCTGGTAATAATCGTCGAGTGCTCAATAGTCGAGCGTGCTCCCAATAGATGTCAAGTGATGCAGAAAGTGTTAATATTGCGGTCCCGCATTGTTTACAAACAATAATTAAAGCCTTGTTTTCAAACTCACGAATTTATTACTACAGACTTGTTTGGGTCTATGCTCATATGTTCATGTAAAATTTTACTGAATACAAATCAAACAGAAAATTCACAGTACTCATGTGTGGAATACCTTAATAAGACATTCGGAAACATATTACTAATAAGAATTAGCGTCTTAATATAACAAATAGCTATCAACTACAACTAAAAGATTGTTCTTATGAAAGCCAAAAGACAGGTGGCCTTGAAATAACTATTTTCCAGACTGCTGATTCTTTCTCAATCCAGAGCGTGCATGCGTTAAGGCATTTTCTGTCCAATTTGTGTCTCTTGTATTGCCAATTAAGGGAAATTAAATGTTCCCAAAAGATGCCCTCTAAAGATTCTGGTGTAATTAAATCAGATTGTTCAGACGGATATGTCTTCCAATTCATAGCTTCTTTTGCGGTAAAGAGGGAATGACAGAGAGGTGTGTTATTCACGCTTTACAAATATCTTCTACATTTCCCCACTTCCTTAAAATGCTTGTCCAGTCCCCCCCCCCTTTTTAAACATGCTTGTTATTATTATTTTTCCTTCCTAAGCCTGGTTTCCTACTCCATAAAAACGGTTGTTAAATTGTTCTACTTACTGAACAGGTTTTGCCTTCATGAACATGCATGCCATTTTCTCTCTTCCGGAACATGCTTGTCAGGTTTTAAGACTCATTGAACATGCTTGTCAGGTTTTACGACAACCTGAAAATACTTGCCAGGCTGTACCACATCCTGAATATGCCTTTCAGATTGTCTCACGTCCTAAACATGATTGTCAGATTGTCTCACTTCCTGATCATGCCTGTCAGATTCTCTGACCATGCCAACATATTGTTTGAACATGCCAAACGATGGTCTGAACAAGGCTGTCAGATTCTCTGAAGATGCCAACATATTGTCTCATGTTCTGAACAAACTTGTCAGATTGTCTCAAGATCTGAACATGTTTTTCAAGTCTTACAACTTCCTGTAAATGCTTGTCAGATGTTCTTTACTTCCTGGACATGCTTGTCATGTTACCCACTTCATGAATATGATTGTAAGTTTTCCTCACTTCCTGAATATGCTTGTCAGGTTTACATACTTTCTGAACAAGCTTGTCAGGTTTAGACTTCCTAAACATGCTTGTCAGATTTTACCATTTCCTGAACATGCGTTTTATGTTTTCCCAATTATATGACCTGCTTGTCAATCCCGCCACTTCCGGAAACTTTTTGTCCGGTATTTCCATTTCTTAAACATGATTGTCAGTGTTTCTTACTTCGTAAGCATTTTCTTCAACTCAATGGAAACGTTTGTTAAATTCCCTAGCTTCTGAACATGTTTCTCTGGCATTATCTTCAGACATGATTGTCATGTTTCTTTCAGATTTTCTCATTTCTGGAATATGCTCGTCAGGTTTTTGTTTACTTCCTGAACATGATTGTCAGGTTTACCCACTTTCTGAACGTGCTTGTCAGATTTCAATACTTCCTAAATATGCTTGTCAAATTTACCCAATTCTAAAACTTTCTTGTCAATCACCCCATTTCCTGAATATACTTGTCAAGTCGCCTCCCTCCCTGAATAACAGAACACGTTTGTCAGTTTCCCACTTTCAAAGTTTTGCTTTGCCTTTTCTCACTTCAGTAGAAAATTATTTACCATTTTCCAAAGTCCGAAATCATATAATTTGGACAATTGATCACGTGTCTCACCTGTCACCTTCTCAATGAGCGGTCGATACTGGCATTTATATAATCGCAACTAGTAAACACAACTGTTATTAATTCCGACCTTTGGAGATCACTGAGCCCGATATTTACAGATATCGTTGGTACATTCTCAAATACTTTTGTTTTCTTACTTGAATATCGAATGGGTGGTTCCACTACCCCAGCCTTTAAAGGATCTGACTAATGGTTAATGACTCTTAGGATATATTGCCTGCTTTTTACTTTAATATTTTGACTGTTACCTGTGTTACGCAGGCTTCATAACCTCTGCTCCCAAATAAATTCCATTTTGTTTACTTCGCCCATTGCTTTCTCGTTCAAGGCAAAGCGTTTTGTTAGAAACTTGGACCATACACCGCTATACATTTAATGGTGTGAAAATACCGCATTGAAGGTTCCATTTTCACCGTCATATGCATACCATCTTCGGGGTCTCTCAAATTTCTCTACTATTGACATTGTAAATATCAACCCGGGGCTAGAGGGCCTGAACGGTAGCAAGCACAACCTTTCATGAACAGTCTCAATCAAACCGAGATGCAATTTTTTTTTTGTATATAACGTGTTCGACGATTCCCAAATTTCTATTTTCATGTTTTTAACAGAACCAAGCTTCTTAAAATCGCAGTTCATTTGGTTTTACGGACATGCATAACAATTAATTTATATTTTATGAAAAACAGTACAAAACCAGTAAAAGTGGGGACGTCCCTTCTTAGCTGTAATCATACTGAAATTGCAAAACGGATAATAAAAATGGCTGTACAGTTTAACACGCCACATTCCATGTCTCCTGTTTTCTTTTTATCGTGTTATTTCTGACTTTGAACACTAATCAAACAATTAAAGGAGTAAGAAATGAGAAATTTGGAAATAGCCGAACACGATAACTACAAAAAAATATTGCAGTCTCGGTTTGTTTGAGACTGTTCATGAATGGTAGTGAAAAATGCTTGCTACCGCTAATACAATCATTATAGTAGGTTTTCATGAATACACTGTCATATAGTGCACCTGTCATAAGTATAATGACATAAGCAATAGTTTGACCAATTCGGAGAATTATTAAGTTTGAGTTGATGACTCTAAGGCTGATTTGAGACGACATCACGTATACAATATGTTAGTAATGCAATTCATGTTGTATATATCCATATACTTTCTAGTTTCATTTTGTATTCATCGTATATGCAAATATGGACGTTAAACCAATTATGTGTAGAATAACTCAAAACAAAGTGCGAACGTCGATAAAACCATTTTAGTAAGGGCAAATAAGTAACTTCTTGAACGTTCAATGAAGGGTACACGTACATATTAATAAACCTTTAACGGCCAACGTAGATTACTATAAACACGACTCTTTCAGTGCCTTAGCCAATTTGCTTGATATTGCTCGGTTTACCGAAAGCAGGACTTGATTTATTTCCCAAACGTGAAGGACTATTAATATAAGTGATGTTGAGTGCTCATAGGGACGAGTCATGGCTAGTGTAATTACGTTTCGTATGTGATTCTTAACAGAGACGCGGGTTCAGAATGTCGTTTACTAGTTTCTACCTCGATCTTATCGTTCTGTATAGATCACACATGAATACTGTACATCAACTTTAACTATTAATACTCTTTAACCTGTAACTAGCCTTATTGAGAATTGAAGAACATACTGAGGCCCTTGAAACGACAGGGGCGTTTAATCAGTGGAAAATATCAGTAACATGCCCATATCAGCAAATGTTATTCACACATCAGTCAGCACCGTTACGTGGTCCCGCCTTAATTCCATTAAGCGATGTGAAAGTTTATATTAGCAGGAATTTATAATGGATATTTCGACAGTAAAACACTTTTTATTGAAAAAATTATAACCTGTTTACAATTACCTATTAAATGTTTTAATTTTACAATATTCAAACTGTTAAGCCGAAATAAGTGTTTTATTTCATACCCAGCCAACCCCGTTTTCGCTACTTGAAGAAGAGGTTGGATGGGGTATGAAAGTTGATACTCGGACCACGTAATGCGGCATTTGTTGCATATATCGGTGCAATAGACAATAATATCCTTACACTAATGCATAATTTGTGATGGCCATGAATGATGATCATGTATATGTGAATATAATAACAATCAATCAATCAAACAATCAATTTCAAATCATTTGTACTTAGGTTTAGATCTCACGTATGATTAACTTAAGATTTTGTAATAAATGGGAAATATGAGGCTGTTTTCCCTAGGCAAATTTACTGACCGTTAGAAGGCAGTAATTGTCAACAATTGTGTGTTTGTGATGTCTTATCTTGCCTTTTATTCATCTTTATATACAGTTGTTCTTTGTTTCTTTGTGTGTTTGTGGTTGACTGTCGTCCTTGAATGCGACATTTCCTGTTCGATTTGTATATTTGCTTTTACTAAGATATGCGTTTCGGCGACACGTTGGCGTAGGAAACTAAATGCGTACACCCTTCATTTCAGACGTCTGTTATTATCTTTAATCACATTGTATATCTCCAGCGCTTATCCATTATGCCTCTCTGTCGGGAAATATCAGACTTATTTAGAGTATAGTATTTCGCGGAGACTAAACGAAACGTATGTAGTTTGTTCATTTCAAGGATCCATTTACGCTGGCTGTATTTCAGGATGAAATTGTAAACTTCTTCGCCACATTAGTTCGGCCTTTTCTAAATTGTGTCTGGAGCCGAGATCAAACTGACAGATAATTGACCTCAATATTGCGTAAAACGCAGATTAGAGATTATTGTACAAAAATGACAATCTGTATTCATTGAGTGTAGCTCAGAACTGACAGCCTTATTACGGAGATTAATGAGATCTACGTCAAGTTTGTATCTTGTTCCCGTTGTATATTAACACAGACAAACGTAATGTTGAAGTTTTGATTAACCTTTAACATGGTTAATATGTTAGTATGTTGTGTAGATATAACTCGATTTAATTAAGCTAACCATTTCGCCATATTGCCGAATGGCCGTTTCAAGTCGGTACTTCTAGATTCACAACTTCTTGTGTTATGTATTATCGTTTTCATTATATATTTAATTTGCTAATTGTTTGTGATGCAGTGCGGACCTACAGTGCCGTTGCGTTTGGCTGTTGTGGTTGCTATAGAACCGTTTTTCTCATTTGTGTACGTAAAAATATGTTATTAGGTTTGTTGTTGAGATAATACACATCCGACACGCATGAGTATTACCCAATTTACAAAATAAATAACTTCGTTTTGGTATGAACTGAGAGCTGTCTACTAGTTGGGATATTGTTTAAGACAAATTGGTTTTATATGCATGTATTTCCCGGCCTAAGACGTACCGCTTAAATGCTAAATAAGTCTGGAAGTATGTGAACAATACGTATAGAAGTAGTTTGTTCTGTAGAAATGTGTAAACAAATATAGTATTCCGTGGAAAATACTTAAACAAGTCTGATATCCCGTGCACAAACGTAAACAGGTCTGGGATATAGTTTGAAAATACGTCAACAAGTCCGCTATTCTATGGGGAAAAAAAGTAAACAGGTCTGGGAATTTGTAAAAAAAAATACATATACATTGGAACAGCACTAAAACTTGGCATCAATACTTAACCACGTGAATAAAGCAGGTAAAAATAGTGCCACATACACATATGCTAATCATATTCAAATGAACTGATAGTTATGTTCTACATTTCAAAAACAATGACCTTTAAATTGTATGTTATGGTGGTAATAAGAACATTCGAATTAGCATATATACAGAAAATAAACAATTAAATTGAACAAGTTACAGAAAGAATAATCAAAACTTTTATGTGTCTTACTTATCGCAACAAATAATGAAATTCAGCAACCGTCGTTGATTGAAGTTAATGAGGCCCATTTAGCGGAGGTGAGGTCCCATACGGCATATGAAAAAATATATTTACCTCATATGGCATATGGAAAATAAATGTGTATGGAAAAAATGATTTGTCTATAAGGAAAAAGATAAGTGAATTTACTCATTTGGCATATGAAAAATAATAGTTTGACTATATGTCATAACAAACCTTCACGCATAAAAATATTATACATTGTTTTAGAAACATACATCTTCCATCAAACAATTTCACGACAAATACAATTTCGCAAAGGCATATGGTTAGATTATGGTATTTTTGTTTAGTTTAACCAGAGCACTCCAAAATGATTGCATTAAGTGCGCAGTTAAATGAAATCAATTTTGCTGCACGTCATAGAACGACGGGTAATATGTTTAATAACAAAATTATGGTTTCTTTTCTTTAGATTTGATAATGAAACCAATCAACTGACGGTGTTGTTTACTTGCATACAATCCGTCGATCAGAAATTTTTATTTTAGAAATAAACGCATAAAACCGAATTTTTCAAAAATGTATTTTTATGTTCAACTTGTCCGCTCATTCAGCAATTGGTTATCGTGTTATAACAGCACGCACATTCAAGAAACGTCATACAAATCAAACAATTTGGTGTACATCATGTACATGTTGTGTTAAATAATGACATTTTCGTGAAAACAAAAAATTGTATATATTCCAAAATGGGCTATGCCCCGGCCGGTCATGTCTTCACTTGACATTTTAATATTACAGATATTTCTTTTCTTAAGGCTTCTTTAAAACAGGCATTTCGAATAAATACAGCAAGTCAGCCTATTTATACTCGGGCACCAAAGGATCAGAACGAAAGATGTCATCTTATAGACTACTTGTCGTAAAAATCTTATGATTCGAAGTATAGAGTGCCTACAGTTGTTATCGATTTCGATGCGTATCGTGCTCAGATGGCACTTTCGATTAAGGATTGTTGTATAACAGGTGTGATATCTATAGTGGAGTTATTTACAATTTCTGGCTATGATCTCGTTCATACAATCTTTATCAAACATGTTCGAAAGTACATCAAAAGAGGTTATGACTATCATTTTGCAACGAACTTCAAGTTAAGTGGCTGACCCGTGTAAACTACTTTACAAAAAGAGTATGAGAGTGGACCTTTGGAAACGGCCAAACATGATAAATAGAAATAGTGCAGTCTCGGTTTGACTGAGGCTGTTAATGAACGGTAGTGAAATATGCTTGCTACCGTTCACGCTCCCTGGCCATGGGATGAGCAGAACTCAATATTCATAAAATCAATAGTACATTATTTTAACCATCCCGAAGATGGCATGCCTATGGTGGTGGACATGCTACCTTTAATGTCACAATTCCATGTCCAGCGGCCTATGGTCCCAGTATCTAACAAAAGTCTATAGAAGAAAGCTTTGTTTCGTATCAAGATATTCAGGTTGACTTTATCACCTGATGCGTACTATTTGCATATGCGACATTATGGTCTGAATGTGTGTTAAACGTTTGGAACATGCAAATTTAACCTGAGTTTGCAGTGATTTGTTTCATCATTTTATCTAAGGTAGGCATACTCCCCGCTGCAATGTTAACAGAGTGGTATACCCAAAATTGAAGGCTGGCCAGATTTCTGAGCTAAAATTATATGCCTCCGCGTAGATAAAAAGTGCCTCCGGGTTTGCATGAATTCTGACTTAAACTAAGACGAGATTTGTATGTAATAGGAAAACAATAATATTCCAAATGACAATATATCAATTGTGTCTACAGATTTGCCTTGTTTAACCTAATAAAATAGTTACTCATATTGGTGATAAACGTTCTGGTTACGGCATTGTTTTATTTGATTTTACATAAGATAGAACGTGGAAACAACATGACTATTGGTTTATTATGTATAATTGTATATAGCAATGACTATTTCGAAAGTTTCTTAGTGATTCACGATGTCAGTGAAGTATTATTAATGATAAGACGAAATGAAGAAACATGTTTAGACATTCACGATGTCAGTGAATTAATATTTATGATAAAACGAAATGAAAAAACATGTTTAGACACACACCACTGGATTGTTATTGTGTTGGAATATAGCATATATAGAAATATTGTTATCGTTATATATCCTGTGTTGAAGTTCGGATTCGATCAAAACTTTCACAGATTCTAGAGTTCAGAAACTAGTTGTGCAAGAACGTCAAAACGTGTCTCTACGTCATGACGTCTTGACGTCAAGGACTTAACAATGTAATTAAAACCCGTTTGTTTTACGCTGATTGCATTTTTTATGTTATTTTACTATAAAATCAATCAGTGTCATTGTCTCAGTCAACGCTGACAGATTTTATGTCGTGACGTCATCCAAAATGGCCACCAGTGACGCCATTCAAGAATCTTGTAATCGCTATATCTCCTTCATTTATGATCGGTTTTTGATACAACTTATAAGGTTATAGACATCAAAATCTAGTTGTGCAAGAATGTCAAATTGTGTCGTGTCGTCATCAAAGATGGCATCCAGTGACGTCATAATGGGAATCTTGTTATGGCTAAATCTTCTTTATTTATTATAGGATTTAAACTAAACTTTTATAGATTGTAGAGTTCAGGCTCGGGTTGTGCAAGAACGTCATACGGTATCCAGACGTCATAGCATCATCATAGACAACTCAGACAGTTGTGACGCCATGACGTCATTAAGAAGGGAAAGCCCGTTTGATAAGGTTCAGACCTATCTTTGTAAAGCTCTGTACTTGTATAGGTAGTTTGCTATTAAAAAACATGATCAGTATCGCATTCATCATTTTCAGAGCTTTGATTATTAAAGTGGTATGCCCCGATAACCTGTTTGAGACGTCTGCCGACGTATCACAAAATAAAATATTTATCTGTCTGTCAATTTTAAACTCGTGACGAACTCGTGTCATTCCATTCGAGCAATAATGTATGTATACCAGACACTGTCACGGCACTCTAGTCTAGGTCATGGCGTTGTTTAACTTTCATTAAGATGTGCATGTAGTTTGGACTAGTGTAGACTTTTACTTCAAAAACACGAGTGAGTCGACGGTTATAACTTTTTATCTCGAGATAAGGACTGACCGTGTGAATACTCTGCTTTTACATATTCCAAATTATAGAAACATCACTACTGTTTCCGGCAATGATTCAATCATTATATCTCCAGACGGTTGGTTTCCACAAGGATGTCATATTAATAAAATAGTTAATAATAAGGTTATACATGTAGATAGTGGCATTAAATCCGCATACGTAGTCTGTAGGAATGTAGGAATGGTATTATCAGTATATCGTCCTTAAAAGATATAAAATATATTTGTTGGTTTGGAGTGAATATAGGATTTATTTTCATCGAAAAGTGAGAAAAATTATATTTTGAAAATATAAGTTTTCTCACTTCGAGATGAAAATAAATCCTATATTCAAGATAAACCAACAAATTATATTTATTATATACTTTTTATCATGCAACACTACCAAACTGTTTCAAACAGAAAATACGTTTCGTTCCGACAGTTCCCCTTTAACGTATTTGCGGATAAATATAGTAACGCCAGCGCGTGAGACGATTTATCTATATTTAGTGCGCATGGAATATAGTTCTAAACTTTGACACGAATTATGACTGTTATAAGCAAATGTAGAAAAAAGTAGTTCCATTTTTTCCGGCAGTGAGAATATAAGTTCTTATATTCTTATATTCTCAATGTAAAAATATAAACAATGAGAAAAAACCATAAAATCCACTATTTCACTGGGAAGTATATATAAAATATAAAAGCATACACTCATTCTCAGATACTTGATATGGTCGAATATTTCAAATATGTGTTCAAGTATGTAAGTCTTTGTTTACCTTACCTTAAAAAGTATTCCCAATATTCTCGACGGAGAGAAAAGGCCTGAACAACCACTGCATAACAGTGATCTAGTTAATATAGTTAACTTTGAAAACGAAGACATTGTAACAAGTGTGAGACATTGTAAACACAAACGATAAACACACATGATTTGGTAATAATAGCTGCTTTCGATAATCATCATGATCATAGATTCTAATTTAATAATGACAATGACCGCCTCAAAGATTCTTTTGAGACTACAACTGTTTTTTGGTCGATAAATAGGGATTATCGATCGATAATGTAGGTTTATTTGGCAAAATCCGCTGTTCGGTATCCATATTCTTAAAATCGGTTTTGAGACTTTAAAACATTTTTTTTTCGAGTTTTTTAACAACTACCCGTGCCATCAATGGAGTATAAGATTTTATAATTTTGAGCCATTTTATTGATTGTCAGTGGACTTGTTGCGTAACTTGTGAGTTTGGTATGTATCAGTCAAACCGCTGTAAAAAGGTAAAATCTTGTTAAGAAACTCCATGAAAAAAATGGCGACATTTAAAAAATTATTTTTAATGTTTTTTTTTATATCAAGACATATTTAATATTGTTTGTAATAACGTTATAAACATATTTATTATATACTTTCCAGTGAAATAGTGGATTGTATGGTTAGAATAAACCTTATATTCTCATTTTTTTATATTTTCACAATGAGAATATAAGAACTTATATTCTCACTGCCGGAAAAAATGGAACTATTTTTCCTACATGTGCTTATAACAGTCATAGTTCGTGTCAAAGTTTAGAACTATATTCTATGCGCACTAAATATATGTAAATTGCCTCACGCGCTGGCGTTACTATATTTATCCGCGAATATGTTAAAAGGGAACTGTCGGAACGAAACGTATTTTCTGTTTGAAACAGTTTGGTAGTGTTGCATAATAAAAAGTGTATAATAAGTAGAATATTTGTTGGTTTGGGGTGAATATAGGATGTATTTTCATCTCGAAGTGAGAAAACTTATATTTTCACTCGTGCTTTACAAATATCCTCTATAAATTACATCATCATGATTACTTTACCACAAATACAAAAACCTAAGTTTTCAAAATCCGTAACGGAATAAATATGTTATAAGTACGACCCAAATTCAATTTTGATCGAGATTCTGCAATGTACATGCTCTGTTACCTAGGCAGCAAGCACGATTTTATGATCAATTCCAATAACTTCCGTTTATATTTAATGTTAAAATTATCTTCAATAACTTAAGCTAATTTTAGACATTGTGGCATTTAACTGTAAGGTTATATTAAGCACATTGAGAAGATTTATATATATAGAAATTTAGTTTTGTCTCGTATAAAAAAATACCAGGACAGATGTCATTAAAGATGAATGGCCACCCTTTTCGTAGTATTATCAATTCAAAGATTTAGCTCTTCAACATCATATGAACATTTCATGATAGTCTCGGAGAGAAACATATATTTAAAACCGCTACTAAGTTGTATGTAAAAAATAAGTATTATTTGCATGACGTAAATACTACTTTCACCAATGCGTGACTGCACGGGGAAATTAGGTAAATCTGAATTGTATGCTGCATAACTATTGCTAGATAATTGATAAATTCATTTACCTGTGGATCAGTTTACCTGTTCAAAGTTTTCTACGTCAGCAAATAAAATCTTATTTTCGCTTTTCACAGATATTACAATGTGTGAATTGTAAATATCTACTGTTGTGTATTGATTCGATTTAAATAAACATAAACATGATTCATAATTGGCTTTATCTTAAGTATTGTTTATTGTTAACAAGCACAGTCAAAACGTCTAGCGTAATAAGGTCATCTTGAGGAGTAATATTGGAATGTCTATCTAGATTTTATTTGTATATATACTAAAAGGAAAAAGAAACGCGACACGGGAATTTCAGCTATATATTGTATGTACAATACGCTGCTGTTAATCGAATGGTACATGGTTACGTAAGATCTTTCCTTTCGGAAAAAATACTAAAACAACACGTAACACAGCAAACAGCATTCTTGCAAAGTTTCATTAGAGTACGCGTTTGGCGCAAACTTAGGATGCAAAATTTTGCAAAATGTTACGTTAAATACAGAACTAAACTTGCTCAATTTTTATAAGTGGAACTTCAACATTTATGAATTTCTTGTGTATTGTGATTAAAACGTCTACAACATCACAGTTGTGTCCTTTCTCTAACTAAATGCAACTTTTTTCTTTTACAAAACATATTGGGATTTCCTTGGAATATATACGGAATTAAGTGTGTAATTAAGTATATAAAATATATAGCCGTAATTCCCGTGTCGCGTTTTTTTTCCTGTAAGTATATGAATCGATAATTTAGAGACAAAAACAACGTTTCCAGCCGGATTTATCTCAGATGTATTGCCCTTCGGATATAGCACGAATTGTTAAAACGTCTAGTGTAGGGACGGATATTTGTGATACGTGTTGTTATGCACGGTGTCGTCTCTCCCATGGTTCATTCGTGTTACTAGTCATTTATTCCGATCAAAAGAGAAAGCATTTAAGCGTGATTATTCTAAATATGCATGAGACCTACAAAAACATTTACGCATATTTTGTATTAGATGGTGTCATTGGGGAAATGCATTTCAATACTTACAACAACAAGACAACCACAGGCGGATGCTGAATGTCGTCTAGGCAGAATAAATCAAAATATATCATACTGAAAAGGGGATACTTTGGAAGCAATAAACACAAACGAGAGAAAAAAGAGTATCAGACTCGATTAAATTGAGTCTGTTCATGAGATGTAATATAAAGTGCAACACCTCTAACGCCCTAGCAGCGACTTAAGCGGTATTCTATATAAAGTCAACAGGATTATGATTGATTAATAAGCTATAATTATAATTAATTCCAGAAGTACAGAAAACTTAGGTTCTATATCAGGAGCAACGTAAGACTATTTGTAATGAAACATTGTGTAAATGCGTAGCTTCTGATATAAACAACTTGACTTGAGTCTCTTTTTGCATCTTTATTCATGAAAAGGAAAAGTCAATATTTAAATGTTTCTGTAATGATTTCAGTACTTTAACAGTATACCACGGACCAGACAGTAAAACAATTTCAGATACCTGATCAGAATGCTTTAAAAAAATAGCATAACATTCGTCTGTCTAATGTGAAGTTTGCATGTAAAACTGTAAAACATACACTGGTCCAGCCATATTGGCTCTTCATCAATATTCTCTTACAGACTAGTGATATAACCTGCTATAAATAACACCATCTTAACACACAGATTGCAATTAAAAAATAAACAGCCGCCAACAAGTCCATGAAGAACCGACACGTGGCAATACCATTACAAACACCAAAGCCTATAGATACAGACAGTTCGCAATATAGTTATATCACATTAATTATACAAATCAACAACATATATATTCATCTCACACTTATTCTAGATTTGCAAGTTTCGCCATTCCCATTGTCAGATCAATGCATTACAGTACGACCAAATGATTTTATAGCGGACAGATTCCTCATTTTACAGAGTTTGACTCTAAAAACATATTTGACATCAAAAAGAACAGTCGACACTTATATAGACATGTGATTATCACTATACTTCTCAAAATAATTTAACCTTCCATTCTTTATTTCAAAAAGATTAAAGTTTAAATACAAATTGCATTCTGAAAATGGAAACTGTTTTGTGTTTCTGTATTATTTAGGAACATTTTACACCAAAAATATAATAACTGAAAATTGAGATTTTGAATTTCAATAAAATGCCTTTTTTTCACCCAAAATTGTTATTTCGTATTATATTCATGACTATTGATTCCTTAAAAACATATTTCACCATTTCTTTAGATTTAATCTACAGATAAGCGTACAGTGTCAAATATGCAACTAGGTCTTGAACATTAACTTAATTTTGCATGGGATAAACATTCAGCGTTTTTCAAAACTGTTCGGTGTATACATTTAAACTGTCAAAGGTAGGTCGATTTCGGAGGAAATTAAAATTTCGCGTTCATAGTTCCATTGGTATTGGTTAAAAGTAATGAATAAATTGATGACAAATATTAAACATTTCAGTTTTGTTCTTTTGGGGAAAACTAATGATTTTTAGAAATTATCAGAAATCTCGGAATCTTTTTAATAAACGGACAATGAATATTAATTTGATCTGATCTTATATCTAAATAAATACAGAAGACCTGACAATGTCCGGTTTAATACAACATTGCTTACACATTCTGTGTAACCGTTTGAACATGGTATGGTGACAATTTCACTGGTAAGCATATGGAAAAATATTCTTGCGACCTTAAATTATTTTGAAGAGTATATTATCGACTGCACCTACTGGAGTTGGCGGAACACGCCTACTGTATATTATCGACTGCACCTACTGCAGTTGGCGGAACACGCCTACAGTATATTATCGACTGCACCTACTGCAGTTGGCGGAACACGTCTACAGTATATTATCGACTGCATCTACTGCAGTTGGCGGAACACGCCTACTGTTTGCAGAACGTAATTTATTAATGACAAAGCTAAACAAAGTGTTACTGTGGATATTTTAGGTATTCATATGATTGCCGAGATTTCAGCAAAAAAAAAAATCAAAAACGTGCGTCGCTTTCGAAATATGAAAAGTTAAGACTTGTGGAAATACATTTAACATTGTACATTAGAAGTAGTAATCTATATACATACAGTAGTTGCCTGAGTATTCACACATACACAGTTGATTTCGGAACATGTACAATCAGTTGCCCTGATATTTTGTTAATTATTACATGTGGCTCTTTTTTTCTCAAGTGTTTTTTTTTACAATTCCTTGCAAATAGGACGATATATAGTCCAGTAAAACATTTCAAAACGAGATTAGGTAACAAACAGTTCTAACATATTAGCATTATTTGAACACCGTATATAAAAGAGTATGAGAGTGGACCTTTGGAAACGGCCGAACACGACAAATAGGAAATATCGCAGTCTCGGTTTGATTGAGGCTGTTCATGATGTAGTGAAATATGCTTGCTACCGTTCACGCCCCGTAGCTCCGGGTTGAGCAGAACTCAGTTTTCATAAAATCAATATTACAAAATGTTAACCATCCCGAAGATGGCATTCAAATGGCGGTGGACATGCTAATTACTGTCATAATTCAATGTCCAGCGGCGTATGGTTCCAGTATCTAACAAAATGCTATGCCCCGAAGAGCGAAATAAACAAAATGGAATTAAGTTGAGAGCAGCGGTTATGAAGCCTGCGCATCACAAGTAACAGTCAAAAATCTAAATTAAAAATCAGACAACATATCCTATGGGTGGTTAAAAAATACCCAGAGCCTTTATCGGCCGGAGTAGTGGAACCACCGAATCGTAATTGAAGTAAAAAAACATAAACATTTGAAAATGTACCACCGATATATAAATATAAGTATCGGGCTCAGCGATCTTTAAACATCGAATGAATATAACAGTCCTAAATTCATCAAATTTTTTAGCACAAGAATCAGACTCAGACTCAAAATCTAATTTTTTTGCAAACCCTATAATCACAAAAGTATGGGTAAAAATTGTGATTTTCAGACATTTTCTGTTAAATTACCTTTCAAATTACTCGTTTCTGTAATCAAATATAGTAATTTGCTTGTAAAATTGTTTTTTAATTTTTATTTAAAAAAAATGAGATTTTGAGTCGAGTCTGAGTTCTTGTGCTCAAAAGTTTGATAAATATAAGGCCAGTATGAGTGCGGGGAGACGTTTAACTGCCGCCACACTGCACAAGAAAAGTCACTGTGCTATATAAAAGGGTATGAGAGTGGACCTTTGGAAACGGCGGTACACGATAAATACGAAATATTGCAGTCTCGGTTTGATTGATTGTTCATGAACGGTAGTGAAATATGCACACAAGCTATACATGTATCGAAATGTAACAGGGACATAAGACTCGCGGAGTCCCGTTAGTCTAATACATAATTGTAATATTCTAAAATAATTATTTATTTATCGAGGTGTAATTTTAAATCTTGATATTCTATATTCAAGATGATCGTGTATCTTATTTATTATTTACATTGGGAGTTAACCTTAGTATAAACCTATATACATTTATATTTATTTTTTAAATAATTCTATTACGTAGATCAAAGAAGCATACACTAATATTCATAAATCGTCAAGATTAAGTCGATAAAAAATTTTACTACTGCGCATAGGAATATGTATGTATGGCATTGTTACAACTAATAACGAATATTTGAAACAAACACATAAATAAACCAGAAGTTTTGATGGTTGATGGCTTATATTCTGTTTTCAAACATTCTGTAATTGCATCACATAATACTTCTGCCGCATTCCTCCATTGGGAGGATCTACACAGTAAGCCAACGTTTTATAATTAACACCTTAATGTGCTTCCAGGTTATATCATTAAAATCTCGCCACGAAACTGAGCATTATGCAAATTACCTGGCATTCTGTGCCAAAACCTGTTGTTGATTTTATTCATCAAAGAGAATCAAGTCATTTAGATTAACACTACTCAACTTTTATAATCGGTCACTTTTCAAAGAATTATATATTTTTTAATAATTCATATTTTCATTTGGAATTTTAACTGACGTCGTTTAACAAATATCGCTAGCGATTTATAAACTTAATCTGCCTTGATTGGATTAAAACCTTGTTGATAAACTTAATAAAATATTTGTATGTGTGTCGGTGATTTCCAGTTTTTAGTGTTCGTGTTATTTTCAAAAAACGTGGGTGACCGATTATAAAGGTTGAGTAGTGTATACTTGTATTTTATTAACTGTGTAACGATTGAGTTTAGTGATATGTGTTCGTGAAAATGAAAGGTTTTTCAATTATCGATGAAAATGAATAAATCTTTTATTCACGGCAAACCAACACATGTTATTTCTATTACATGTATATACTCATCGCCCGGAAAACTTATGTAGAAAAATAATTATACTTTCGTCGACGTCAGCGACTCAGTATGGTGAAATTACTATTTTAACACGCCATAACTTTTAGAATAACTGACCGATTTCAATAAATTACAACTCGTTCTACACCCAATGATACAACTTCTGAAACAAATGTTGTTTTTGTAAACAAAAATGAACTGGAAAACTGACATCTCTAAATGAAAACACTTCCTAAAATGACAGATTTTCCAAATATATCACTCATTTTCAACCCACTGATATACACTTAATAATTGTTTTCTAAACAAGTTGTTTTAACTTTCAAAAAGTAGTTTCGCTAACGAATAACAGTATAAATGTATGCTGATATGGCTCACATGTGTAAATATGAACAATGAACATATAAGGCTTTATTTTAATCATAAAATCCACTATTTCAATATATCATATATAATAAGCATAGGAAATCGTAATCCACTTTTTAAAGTAAACAAAAAGTGAGACTACACAAAACAATAGGATTGACAATAAGGAAATCGCCCTGGAAAGATCACTGTCACAACATAACAGGACAGACAATAAGGAAACCACCTCGGAACGATCACTGTCACAAAATAACAGGACAGACAATGTGAAAGCCGTCTTAGAACGAAGACTGTCACAAAATCAAACAGGACTGACAAAAAGTGTAACTGCCTCGAATGTATCACAGTCACAACAACATGGAAACCGCCTTGCAATGATCAATGTATGTTTTCTGAAGCACGTAGCAGTACACCCTTTCATATTATATAGGCAAAGATTCGTTAAATAATTAACTTAAATTTAGTTGTTGGTAGATATTTTGGTATGTAACTGTCTTCATATTTACCACCATGTAGGAGAAATGTATATATAGGACTATCACAAATAAAGAAGCAATATGCACAGAATTAAATGCGCTGTTTTGAAGTTCAGGAAATGTTACCAAGCGCTTGCACACACACACAATGTACTACTCCGGGCGAATTAACGAGATGGTCTCAAACTGGAAATTTTTCAAAACTGTAGAGGCGAAAACATGCATAATAGTACAGACCTTTATCTTATTCAAATGCAGAAACATAACTTTAAAACTGTCAAAGAAAGAAGTGAAAGCCACACAAATAAATATTCTAATATATTATTTAAAAATCTGCAAAACTATAAACTATGCACACCTCAAAGAATGTTACTCAACAACGCAGATTGCTTTCCTAGAAGCTAATTACCAACTTACAGTATACTGTATATTGTTATTCTAAAGTCTTTCTAATCATGTATTGTTTATCTTTTTAACACTATTATTATTGTTTCTCACTTATCTGGATTTATTTTACTATGAACTGTATTGTCAATGTGAACGCTTAAGACAGGTCATAGCGAGGCTGTGTACACATGAAATCGATTTAATCTTACCGGTAAGACATAATTGCTTACTGATCGTTCCATGTCGCTAACCCTGTTTCAACAAGCTTTATGCTGTTTTTTGTCTAACTGAGATGACTTGGTTTATTTGTGGTACAATGCGATCCTTAGGTGCCTTTGAAATCGAGTGCAGTGGTTTCTATACGAACTTCTTCTCATTATGGTATTTCTGCCGTACAGAAATACATTATTGAAGATATTTAATATCAGTCAAAGAAATTTGGAAAAAAATGGACGGAATACATAACATAACAGAAAACTCAAACAAATACCATTAAATTATAATTTGCTATTTAAATTGGGTTTCAAAGCCAAAATGGCTTCGATGATATTGGCTTGAGTTGATGAAAGACTAAAAAAAAAATCTCTTCTACAGCATTACAAAAATAAATCTGCGACAAGTGGTGCACAGTTCGTACCCATAAAGACACCAACACTTTGAATCCAGGGTAGTTCTATATATGATGAAAAAATATCTAACAGGAAAATAAGAGCTTCACTAACAAATTTCGTAGTGTAATTGTCCAAAAAACGCTTTAATATTGTTACAAGCCAAAAAAGCAAAAAGATCAATACGCTTATCATTTATAAGCTTGTGCAGTTTGGTTTTATCTAGCGTGAAAAAGGCATACGTGCTTAAAGATGAAACTAGACATTTATTACAGATTGTTATCACGAACGTTTCCAGAATTTAGCATACAATAAATTAATCCCAGAAATTTCATTAGTTTTAACACAATACTGTTTGCGTGATCTTTAATGGTTGTAAGATAACAAGTTAAAAGTTTAGATATGTCTCTAGTGGTGCAATCGCTATACTTAAATAATTTAAAAGCTTGTAGTAAAGTTGTAGGCAGTGGTGCTGGCAATATAATGAGAATAAAACGAGCTTTATAAGGTTATTGTGAAATTTGGGAATCCAATCCATACTTGGTACATAGTTGGGGGTGGAGGGATTTGTGGGGAGGTTGTCCACTTAAGCCTTGAAAACTGTGCTCTGAGTTGTATGCGGCGTGGAAACAACATCGTCATCATTAAATTGAACTGAATTATACGAATTAGTGCTCCAAAGTTCCAGAAATGAAAACTGATGTAATGTAGGCGTCAAACAATAATTCATCCTTAGTTCCTTAATATGGAGGTCCTAAAACATATTTGTTATTGAATTATTGGAATCGTTACTTTCCTATACAGGCTTTAAGTAAATGTCCTCATTGGATCCAACATGTCTGTTCATCGCATAGTCATAGAGAATTATACGTAGTGGCGTAAATTGGTCAATCAATATAACATGTAATGCGTTGCAACATATTAAAATAATACGTGCACAGTTTTTTCGAAATTTATGCTATGCTGAGTAGATGTTTCGTTATACAATTGTTACGAAAGTTGAAGCCCTCAACTCGTTAAAAAGCTCTACAAAAACGAATTGAAATTGAAAAAATTTGCTCGGGGAACATCCCCGTCTAAATAGGGATAATTAACGAGGTCAAATCTGAAATCATCTCTTTTATCATACATTTGGCTAAGTATTTGTTGAAAGACGCAATATGAAATCCCAGATCTCATCAAATCATCTCTCTTTTCATAAATTTGGCTTTTAATTTCACTATGTTTAATGAGAAATGCAAATCGGGAAAAGAGAACAGAGGCTATAGTATTATATTTTTTTGCTTGTTTTTTGCCGAGTTGAAAGTATTTAGGATATATAAGTAACTATAGTATAAAAAAATGTTGTCACCTTTTAATATCTCATCCAGATGTTATTAAAAGCTTCGATTAAATCTGCCTAAATATCAGGTAAAATACTCAGTATAAAATCGCTTTCATGGCAATACAAAAACAAATCTGCGATAAGATATGTATACTTTGTACCCTTTGGGATAACACAACTTTTTCTGCAAACGGTTGATCCATCTTATCTATTATGGATACATGTTTTTCCCAAACGCTGCAAAACTGCATACGTATATATAATAACATTATTTAATATAAAAAAAATTACATTTTAGTTCTTGGTTGTCAGTAAAAAATATGTTTTCTTTCCGCTAACGCCTTCTGCCACAAGCCTTTCCCAGAGGATATACTTATTGTCATCCTTAGTGTCAACAAATTGTATTTGAAATGTCTCCCGTACTACAAATACGTTTTAGCTTTTGCCAATTTTTTGTGATGTCATACACCCTACATTTCATTATTCGTCGGCCGAAGCTTATGTTTGATAAGTGCCAATGGAAGGAGAATCACTTTTTATTTTCCTTATTTACTGAATTGGGCAAATGAACTGACATGATAATAACTTCGTTGTTGGAATATAAATCCTGATTTAACACTATAAGAGAAGTGTTACAAATTATGTACAAGCTTTGTTTCGAGTGTCTAAATTACGGTGCATTATTCATCTCCTGGTAATTGATTACTCGGGAACAAGTCTACATGGATTACTTCTATTTTAAGATCACATTGACCCTGCAGAATCAGACGTGGAAACAGCCGATTAGCAGCTTAATATAGAGAGCTATATTAATTAGCCCATGTTTATGTAAGACCGGCTAATGGGAGTATTATGCTAGTTCTGAATCAACACAGATGACGTAAAAAATGCTCCAAATACATGTAAAATTATTCAGATGGATTTGGTATTTTACTCCTTCAATGATATTTAAACGAGCATAACAATACAAAGCCATGCTGTTTCACCAAAAATACTGGTTGTGGTTAAAGGCCGTACCGTATATTCCGTATTTCCGATAGTTTTCGTTATAAATACTAAGTCGAATTGATGCTTTGCATCAACATTTTCTTGTTCATCTTTGTAATTGTTTTTTTTTTCTACGTGTGCTTTGGTTGACTGTGTTTTTTTGAAATCAATGCTACCTTTCCTGTTCTAGTTTTATATATACTTTCAGGATGATGTATATCATATCTACCTCTGTAGTAGCGAAAATGTTAAAGTAAAGTGTGATATACGGCATTTAATAGTCATCCACCAAACAAACGCTGCTTTGATCTATCAACTATAATATTTAGATATTGCTTCAGATGAGTCATACGATCAATATCAATCCCATTCTTTTGCACAGCTATGTCTAAATGAAATAAAAATTATGGTGGTAAAGGTACTACATACACTCAGCAACTGTATTACATTTGTATAACCTTTTTTTTCATATCAGTTTCAAAATCATACGGTATAAAACACATGTCAGTGCATAGCGTAAATCTCTGATAGTTGAACGTTAATTATTACCTTATTGCCAAGTCATTGAGTACCTTCTTTGTGGCTTTCTATGCTATTGTTTTTTTTTCATATTTATATATATACGAGCATTTTTGTGTTTTACTTATATTGCCTATTAATGCTGCCTTGTTGGTTAGAGAATAGTTTATGGCGGGGATTTCTTTATTTACAATGTCCCGTTTTATTGGGTTGAAAGTAGGGTAAGTGTGAGGTTTGGTGCACCCTAGAACCTGGTTTAAACCCCCAGCGGCCTGTTTTGCCACTGTCCGTTCCAAAGCGGTAGCCCTATTGTCAACCCTTTTGTGTTTGTGATGTCTTATTTGGCCTTTTATTCATCTTTAAACTTGTTCTTTGTTTCTGTGTGTGTTTGTAGCTGACTGTCGTCCTTGAATGCTGCTTTTCTTGTTAAATGTTTATATCTATATTTACACACTTAAGCAAATCGTTACAACAGTATTTTTCGAATTCTTATAATTCATTTTACCGGCAGTATTGTAATACAGAGGGTGTACTAAATGGAATCAAACCGGTTTACATAAAATATTCTTGATACTAAAGGAGACAACCAGAAAACGCTCGGTTTCCTAATACCAGATGGGAAACTGTTTGTTTAAGCTGTAAGTACGCGAGAGAAATATACCATTCCAGTCATTTTTCTATGGATGGTATTTTTAAAATCTTTTTTAGAAGTATTTGAAGTGTTAATGCAGTGGTCAACACAAGGCAACTAGATAGGAACCCGATCGCGAATCACATCTGCGTTGTTTGCAGAGTGTGACTTTTATTTAGCGTGTTTCTCATTAGAATGAACTAGCCAAGCTGAATACAGTCGATGTTTCCTACACTGTAAAAATCTGTAAAGCGTCGTTTTAAATATGATATTTATTTAGATTTATTGCATACAAGGCGCGATCGCAGTGTTTTAACCAGATTACGCTTGTCCGCTCATAGTTTAAGGATCGAAACAGGGAGGTATTCTCGCGAAAGACTAGAAAGAAATGAAAGGATTTGCCAAATATGTAACACTAACGATATTGAGGACGAGTTCTCAACTTAATATGCCCTGCTTATAATACAATCAGAAGTAAATATATCAAACGATATTACATACAAAGGCCAAGCATGTTTGAATTTATTGCTCTCCTTCAGTCGTCTAACAAAAAAAGAAGCTATTACTTTAAGACGTACCATGATAAATAACTTATAAGCTCGTTCATCCTCACGATATAAAAGTCGTTCTATTGTAATGCATTAAATCTTCATATATATATATATATATATATATGTATATATATATATATATATATATATATATATATATATGTGTGTTTTTTTGTTGTTTTTTTGTCGTATCTTTTTGTTTTCATTGTTATAATTATTTGTATTTTTTCACGCAATATTTTATAAATAGCTGAAAGTGTACTAATCTTGTCAATGTGTTTGAATTATATTTGTAATTGTGTATTAATATGATTAAAAACTATGTAATAGTTTAAGTCAATAAAATTGCTTCTTCTTCTTCTTCTTCTTTCTCTTATTTTTCTTCTTTTTCTTCTTCTCTTCTTCTTCTTCTATATTGAATGACAAATTTGTTATGGAGAAACCACAAGCGGCCATTACGTAACAATACCGCACTAGCCACTGAATGAATCTTCATGAATCTACAGCTGCAAGTGCTTTATCTTACCTAACACACTCTTGATTGATATGTAAAGTGATGGCATGATAAGACATGCATTCATTTCAGGAATCATAAAACATGTGTTGCCATCCTTTGTATATTCTGAATCGCAATGCAATACCATATATTTTCTGTTTAATCAGTCGGAAACACATTTTTAGAAACCTGCTTCGTCTTGGTCACCTAGTACCTTGGTTCCAAGATGCTTCGTCAAAACGCATGCCAGTGTCTGGGTCTTTGATTCAGCTGCAGGCATTGAACTTCGCGAAAGATCTTAACATTGAGACCCTAGGGTCTTAGTTGCACAAGTGTTTATTATTCCTTTACACGATACTCCATATATATGAAATAATACAAGATACCTACAAAATAAAGCATTCATTTTAATACATGTACATGTATTTCTCTTAATATTTCATAAAAAATCGTTTTAAGAGACCACCTGTATTAAGAGACCACTTTTGGTCTTTCCCCTGAGCGGTCTCTTAAACCAGGTTTTACTGTATGTACTAGTTTTTCAGTCAAAATGATTCACACCCATGCGATACTTGATGCACGTATCTAATAATGCGGATCAATTTTATTTGCAAGGACATTGTATCTCTCTATAACTAAACATTGACTTCAGTCGACGCAAACCATATTCTCTAGGCATTCTGCAGTTACGGTATGCGTAATACACAGTCAAGGGGAGTAGTAATAATTAGTGTCATGCAAATCTGACTGATTGCTCAAAGCTAATGTACCTATTAGTAGCAGAACTCATCAGGGGTTATTGATGTGGTAGAGGTGGTTCTTAATGTTATTTGGATATCGAATATGTCCATATCAAAACGTGAGCAAACGTGTGCTGTGCTATAAACGACGATATTAAACACTAGTTAGGGTGGGTGAGGGCGGGGGTGGGGGGATGGAGTGTGGGGGGGGGGGTATTTCATTGTCTGTGAAGTTTTATATTATATTAGTAGATGCAAATGTCGAACAGAACCTGCTGGAATCACAAAACGAAGCCCTTTTAAAAACGAATTTGAGTAACGTATTGATACTAGTATTAATAACAAAAAAAATGTACTAATGACACGTTTGAGAAAAGAGTCGTGTGTTACAATTGTTCTAGAGTGCAGTAAACAACACCTTCACGCTTTTGTCTGCCAACTAAAGTCGGATAATGTTCTGTTAATAAATTAATCGCCATTTGGCAGTTATATTACAAAAGTGTCAACATGCATAGGCAATTCACTAACACAGAGATAATCGTGGATACATGAACAAAATAAAAATAAAATAAGATGCAGAAAGCCACCATAAATGTACTCAAGACTTATCACAAGCAAGGGCAACAATAAAACGAACCATTATGAGTATGACACAACCAGCTTGAACAGATCTTTAAACATTACCTTTTTTTTCAGTCAGGAAATATGCCCATCATACGAGAGGGGTTCAAAAACATGTGTTTTATCAATATAAACGATTGCAATACAAAAGTCCACTCCTTAATCTATTATAAATGGCGTTTCGCAATAAAATCGACGTATATATGTGTGTTACGTCCCTTTTGTTGTGACACGCCATTTAGGGGCATTTTTGACAGCTGGAGCTTCGTCGGGGCGATATTGACAGGAGGCTATAACAACAGCGAGTGATTTGAACCCTACTAATCATATAGTCCCCACTGTGTCCGGTTGTTGTACAATCAAAAGGGCAAGAGGAAAACCGATAGTGGCGAACTGTAAAAAAAGTCTACCACTAAAAACGATGTGCGTTGCAAAATAAGTTGATCAGAACCTCTTGTGATGTCATTTAAAACATTTCTTTTTTATAAATACTTTATTAAATCGTGATTAAGAATCTTACGAAGCTTGCAAATCACGCCATCACTTAAGCCATGTAATAACCCTTGTCACAGAATTGTTCGTAAGCCTTGTTAAAGCTGTACAGTCCCTATTTTAACTGGTAATAACTCATGAATATGAATGAGTCACGTGTGAAGTAGTTTCAAATCGACATGATCGACGAACACCCCAAAAGTCGGTATATAAGGAGAAATCGATACGTAACATTTCACATTTTTATTTAGCCTCCGTACAGGTAACATCGATAAATATACGACTCCAGAATATATTTGATAAAAAATAGTTGCCCGGAACGGGATTTGAACCACAGCCTTGCACTTGTAAGATTTGACAGATGTACGCTGAACCTCTAGACCACTGCTATTTATTGGTATTTTGTAGCATTTTTAACACTAAATAGGCCTTACGTAATAACAAGAGCGCGCACACAAACTCATCAAGCGCTAAATAACAAGTTGAAATATGGTTGATTTGAATTGAATTGAATGTTGTTTAACGGCTCATCAACACAGTATAGGTTATTTAGAGCCGCCCCAGAGAGAGGGAAAGGATACATAGGAATGCGGGAACCTGCCCTACTCTTATTATCGAATAGATTCCTATGGTTCTTTTACGTGCTCGGAGGATAGATCGATACACGGGACCGCCCGGTTTACGTCCCCATCCGACGGACGAGGCTAAGGGAAAGTGTCTTGCCCAAGAACACACCGACGGAACTCAGTGGCACCACGGAGGATTGAACCCGGGTTACAAATCCGCCGCGTTACCGACTGCGTCACGCCAGCCCTCTGGTTGATTTGAGGCGAAGTATTAGTTTCATATTGATACGATACAGTATTAAACCAAGCAATGTTAATTTACAAGTGCGACAATATGGACTGCATATTTATTGATCCATCTTTAGTTGCGTTCAAATATGTTAAGTTATTTTGCCTCATAATATATGGTAGTTAGTATACTATTTTCTCAAGTAGCCTTGTAGTTCAGTGGATACAGCACCGGACTTGAAATCAGAAGGTCGTGTGTTCGAGCCCCAAAAGAAGCTAACTTTTTTTTTCTGTAATTACTGTTACTTGTGTATAGGTATATTCCCTTCCCGACGAAAATGTTTAGTAAAACTATTAGCGCTTCACAAACTTTGCAATAAATACTGAAAAGAGGATCCCCTAGAAGCAATAAACACAAGCAAGAGAGAATAGTAGCACGGTTTTATTGCTATAAGGTGAAACACCTCTCACACCCTCTAGCACCAACTTAAGCCGTATTCTACTTTAAGACTCACACCACTATTATCTCCCTTGAATACTCGTGCCCTACAGATGAAGGAGGTAGATAAAAAAAAAACAAGCTCGCTTTTCTAAATTTTACAGGATACATTGATTTATCTTTACCAGGTTCTAAATCTACAGCATTTTAGGAAGAGATCACAGAAAAATGCATGTTGATATAAGATTTCTAGCTAATTCTGCCTCATTTTACACATCATGGGTCTAATCACCGGGGTTGTATTTTTGTCTAAATTCTGATTTTAGCAAACATGAAATTAAAAAAAGTTCAATCTGGTAAATATTTGTTAAATGTGTTTTAAATTGCAGATATTGGATAAATGAAGAATTTAAGCATAAATACATGTTGCAAAATCTGTTTTATCTCTATGCAACGAACAAAAACATTACCATGGGACCCTATGGAAAATTAATTGTGGTGTGAGACGTTTAAAGCCACATGAGCTGGCTTGATGATCCCAAAGGACCAGTAAGTAATAACAGTCCACATAATGTAATTATCTAAAATTCCACACAATGGAAATTATCTAAATTGTCGTGAGTAAACATGCTCGTATAGTTTGACAGGTCACAATCGTTGTTTGCTCTCTGGTAAACATTCTTTTATAAAAAGCTATTAGTTTGTCTTTGATAAAATTGTTAGGCAATGTCGTTTATCACGTAGAAACGTCACACATAATGCATGATGAAACTGTATATTTATTACAATTTTTAAAAAGAACATTGCAAACTACAGAATTTGTAAAGTGACGTTCAAAGTCTAAAAAACTTTGTTGTAATTGAAGATATCAATTATAATTTGTTATAACTTGAGTTTGTCCATTTTGTAATGTTCAGGTGGAAGATGAGTTACATTTATGATAACCTGTCCTTTATATAATGATATCAGAGCTAATTTATATGATAAAGCAATAAGCCTAAATCCCTATTTTAATAACTCTTTAGATGAACAAAAATTAGCATATTTATTCACAAGGGCAGACTTAATTCGTGTATGTGCCAAATCCTGATACTTAATTATTCTACGTCGATCTAGCTTTTTGTATCGCTAGTCTTTTTTCCTTCTTAAATATGCCAAACAATGTCAATTTTATATCTGTAAATAATGTCAATTTGTTTTATCGTATCGTGATTCTGTTTTATTTTCTTCTGTGAAAATGATGCTAATCAGTTCCTTTTTGATCTGATCAAGGGGGATAAATGATTTTTTAATTTTGTTCTAACTAATACGCAATAGTGCTTTGTTTATTTTGTCAAATCAAACAATACTCATTCTTAGTACATATTTTATAGATAGATTAGCATCATTTACATAGTCTTAATGTGTAATGTATATGCTAATATCGTTTGAGTTTGATGGTATTAGCTACTTTTAAAATATGTTGATAGTTTTATAACTATAGTCTCTTATAATTCTAATTAGAATGGGATGGCTATCTTATAATGTTTACGATGTTTTATTTATGTTTGTATTTATTGTAAACCATGATGAGACTTTAATAAAGAAAATGTATATATAATTATAACATACGATATGAATTTCAGATTTTATATATTTCGAGATATACACAATTATATCAAAACCTACAAGGTATGTATATAAAAAATCATTCCCTTATTTAGATTAAAGCATTTTTATGAAATGTCTGCTATGATCAGACTCCTTCTCAATATAGGGTTGTAGAACATGTCTCGTATATGGAAGCAGTGTTATGTAGATTTGTTTGTTTGTAGGGTGTTTTGTGTCATTTTCAACGCATGCAAGTTATATATGACGGTCGATTTTTTGTGGTGGAGGCAGACCACCCACTTTTCTTGGGTAGAACCAGTAATGTATACCTCCTGCCGTCCGTAAGAATCGACAAGGTAGAAAACAATTAAAATGAGTGAAACCTTCAACAAAGAAGAAAGAATTTAAAGCACTCATTATTGCCTGATATGTGGATGAATGCAAATGTAAATCAACGACTGGTTTCCTTTGGATGGTACCATTAAGTCTAAGACCATTAGATGCATGCTTCCGACAATCAGTGTCTGGCTCTTTTGAAATATGTCCTCCTAAAACAAATATGTTTTGATTAAATACATCATTAGAGGGGCGCATGGCAATCTTGAAGTCTTTATAAAACATTAAAATTACCCTCTCGATTTAATGATACAGTATCAATTTGACTTTAACACTGCTTGCAAATATTTAAATACTTTTTTGATTTGTTCAACATTTCTTCGTTATTCTAACATAGGTTTGAAATATTATAGGTGAAATGTAAGCAACAGTTAATAATATGCACAAACCGTTGCTTTATACAATTCTTATAATTAATATTAATGATTGAACAAATTCAATTTATGTAGAAAAACTAAAGGGACGCCGTGGGTTTTCAAGATTGCCGTGTCTTCCTTTAAAAGTTGATGATTAATGATAGCGTTACTTCTAATAGTTAATTGCGATTTCATACGTTATGGTTTTCTAAGACAACCTGTTTGTCCGGCAAACTGTATGTATACCAAAACATGATGCATTTCATTTCAGAGCCTTAATGACGTGCAATGTACGTCAAAAACATTATCAGCTAGACTTACATTAATCGTTATACCATTAACAGTTGATTTATTGTTAGACTTGTGAGATAAATGCTTGTAACAACTGCAGCATTTATCATTTCACTTAGTTATACAGGGAATTACTCGGCGCTTCGAACAAGTTTCACGATTTTTGCAAGGAGATTTATTTGATATTTTCTTAAAATAAGAGATCTCAGTGACGTTAATGGTGCCTTAAAGACCTTATAAAATATATTGGTAACATTATTGATAGGAACATGGTAGGAGGTGCCAGATAAACATTTATAGTGGTAATGCTTACACTAGCGTTCGTTTAGTGCAGTGTGGCGGCTGTAAAAAGTCTCCCCGTGCTACGAATCAGTAGTGTTATTTTTACTGGTCCTTTGGGACCAACGAGCCCAATATAGGTGGCTTTGAAGTAGAATACCGCTTAAGCCGGTTCTAGGGGGCGTGAGATGTGTTGCTTCTTTCATTACTTCTCATGAACAGACTCAATAAAACCGAGTCTGCTGCTTTATTCTCTTAGTTGTGTTTGTTGCTCCCTAAGGATCACCTTTATCAGTATTTATTAACATTCACACTAGCGTTCGTTTAGTGCAGTGTGGCGGCTGTAAAAAGTCTCCCCGTGCTATGAATCAGTAGTGTTATTTTTACTGGTCCTTTGGGACCAACGAGCCCAATATAGGTGGCTTTGAAGTAGAATACCGCTTAAGCCGGTGCTAGGGGCGTTAGAGGTGTTGCTTCTTTCATTACTTCTCATGAACAGACTCAATAAAACCGAGTCTGCTGCTTTATTCTCTTAATTGTGTTTGTTGCTCCAAAGGATCATCTTTATCAGTATTTATTACATATGGTTTAGGTCTTAGAAGTGTACAATTAGTATAAATTAGTATACGGAATGTGTAAACATCAAATGTAAACGAAGGTGTGAACATTTTAAACACTTAAGTGATTTGACAAATGTGCATGAAATGGTGTGTTACAGGGCATTCTGTGAAACCGTCAAAGGTCAATTAAGCTTTTTGCAAAAAGCAAAGTATATATTTTAAAACGTCAACAAAATCACGAGTTTGTAAAGGATGGGTGTATCTCTTAATTAATCAGTAAGCTAATGTATTGATGTCCTGGTAGACATGGGGATATCACATCAGTTAGAATAGTTTGATGAACACTCTAGAAAGTCAATATTGTCTAGTCTTGCCCTTACTGTTGCTCTGGCTTCTACCAAGTCTTTGCGAACTGGCTTTGTGGTTTTTTAGGCTTCTTTATATTCATATATTGCATGATTATCTTCGTGTGGCGGCCGTAAAATGTTCCCCGACTACAAATCAGTAGTGTTATTACTTACTGGTCCTTTGGGATAATCAAGCCTAATATGTGTGGCTTTAGATTAGAATATCGCTTACGTCGGTGCTAGGAGGCGTGAGAGGTGTTGCACTTTACATTACCTGTCATGAATATTACCTCTCATGAACAGACTCAATAAAACCGAGTCTGCTACTTTTTTTCTCTTGTTTGTGTTTGTTACTTCCAAGGGTTCCACTTTTCAGTATGTATTATATTTATATTGCCTATTAATTATGCGTAGCTTGTTCGAGTATATATTTTGGAAGGGGTGCTTTACTTAAATTGTCGCATTTTATTAGGATGACAATAGGGTAAGAATGAGGTTTGGTGCACCTATTTTAAACCCCCAGAGGAATTGTTTTGCCATTGACCGTTCCGAGGCAGTATATCTATTGTCAACACTTTTATGTTTGTGATGATCATATTCCATGCCTTTTACTTAACCTTGTATTATCTAAGCGTGTTTTGGGTTGACGGTGGTCCTTGAATGTTGCACTTACCGTTCGACTTTTTTACTTACTTTTATATTGTTTCCACACTGGAGTACCACGCCTAGACACATAGCATGGTAACACACCCTGTCACATTGTACTGAAACCGGGCCGATTATTCCAATCACTACCTTTTATATGCTGAATGTCAAGCACGGGGCGGCTTCTGGCACCATTGTTATGATGTCTTTTGTGTGACTAGGTCAGTGTTAGAAACCACGATGTCCCACATGCGAGCAAACAGTCTACCAATAGACCACTACCGTTGTAAAGTTAACATTATAAGTTGTAACAATGACATACCTCTGTTTTATAGGCAGATATTAAAATACGTGTTATTAATTATTTTAATTCAGGGTGTGAAACCACTAAATATCTGTCGCACTGTTACCATTGCAGCATGGTAATTTGCATATAACCAAACCGATCTCCGTTTATCACCAAAAAATATGATATATATATATGCCATACAAGAGCGCTATTATATTAACAAAAGATGTCAAGGTTTTAGCTATTTTCACTTGATGCTGCTCAAAAGGTGCAAGCTTAGATTATAATTCTAGAGCGTTTTATTAAGAATATATTCAAAGCCATAAATACACTTTTTATACAACAACCCAATGGAGCGGCATTTGCTAAATAGTGGTTATATACATATAACGTTCTAACAATATCATAATGACAATCTTTATCAAAAGCACACTAGATTATATTTTCAAAGTATATATTAGTATGTATATATAGCAGATTTACACTGACACACTTTGAAAAAAGAATGCTACTTTGAGGTCTTGTCATTAATTCAACATTATTGTGGATCTTGCTGATCGTTCCTTGACGATCTGAAACTCTTGAGCTAATTATCATGCGTGAATGCAAATAAATGTCGATTGGTAAAACCTAAGATTAATAAAGACAGAAGAGTCTTAAATGACCTTTCGGCGAAGTTGATCTAATGATTACCAAGAAAGCCATAGCGAACCATCTAATATTGTTTTGTTTTTATAATCAGTATATATTAGTGTGTATATCTACAAGATTTAAACCGACGCAGTTTGAAAAGAGACTGCTACTTTGAATTTCAAATTACACCGGTCTTGTCAATGTATGTCTATGATCTTTCTTGTCGTGCCCTTAATGGTTTATTCTCTTGTTGCTCTGGCTTCTGCCAAGTCAATGAGTACCTTCATTGTGGCTTTTAAGGATATTGTTTTTCTGTATTATATTTACACGAGCATATTTGTGTTTTACTTATATTGCCTATTGATGCTGCCTTGTTGGTTAGAGATTAGATCATGGCGGGGATTTCTTTATTTACACTGTCCTGTTTTAATGGGATGACAGTAGGGTAAGTGTGAGGTTTGGTGCACCCTAGAACCGGTTTAAATCACCAGTGGCCTACTTTGCCACTGACCGTTCCAAGGCGGTAGCCCTATTGTCAACCCTTTTGTGTTTGTGATGTCGTTTGCATTTATTATTACTTTTGCCTTCTTGTTTATTTGCGTGTTTGTTTCTGTGTTTTGTGGTTGACTGTCCTCCTTCAATGCTACTTTCCCTGTCCGATCTTTTTATATTTCTTGTCAATGTATGTCAACATAAATGTCTTATGAGAATCTTTTTGATCTTCGCTGATGATCTGAAACTCTTGAGCTTATTATCTGTCATACATGAATGCAAATCAATGTCGCGTTGGAGACCCTACGATTAATAATGAAATGCAAAATGTTGACGAAGAAACTTAAGTTAACTGATTTTTTGGCAAGATTGATGAAGACGGTTAACGATCTAAAAACTGATGAGCTTATAATCATACATGAATGCAAATCAATGTCGAGTGGAACAACCTACGATTAAGAAAGAAAGTATAGTCTTAACTGAATTTTTTGCGAAGTTGATTGATTATCAAGAAATCCATAGGGTACCATCTAAAGTGTTGATTTTATAATCAGTATAGATTAGTGTTTATATCTAAAAGATTTAAACTAATTAAACAAGACTGCTACTTTGAAATTTAAATTCCAGTTGTCTCAACGTTAATGTGAATCTTGGTGATTTTTCTGGGCGATCTGGACATTGTGAGCTTATTATAATACATGAATATAAATCAACGTCGAATCGGCGACCTTAAGAATAAAAATGAAAAAAAATGGAAAAAAAATGATGACGCTTCGAAATTGATGTTTGGAAAAATGTATGCAAATGACACATACCAACAACGCTGTTGTGTTCATAATTATTTCCTAGAATTTATTTTATTAACCATTATTATCTGTTACCAACTATGCTTCAATTATGTAAAGGAAACCAATTAAATAGTATATTACTTTATGGAGCTTTCTAAATAACTAAAATGTAATTGTGTCAGAACTCAATTTTCCAACATGGCGTGTGAAAACAACTATGATAACAATTAAGAATGTGATTTTGAAAACGGTAGGTGTCATCTTGTCTGAAAACAATACATACTGAGAAAAAGGGTCCGTTGGACGCAACGAACATATACATGAGAGACAAGTAGCACAGTTAGTTTTATTGAGTCTGTTCATGAGAGGTAATAAAAGGTGCAACACCTCTCATGCCCTCTAGCACCGACTAAAGCGGTATTCTACTTGAAAATGAGGAAAAAAATCTATAAAAACCACATCATCCAAACGCCGTTGCAACTTAGGCCCGCACTCTACCAAAACAAATGGCAAATCAAATATACTATGAAAAGGAAAATACCCAACATCACAAAGAGCGGAGGACAGGATTACCGACTTGGAACGGTCAGTAGGCAATATGGCCTAATATAGCAATAAAGCTTAAATCGATTTTAAGTATACACAACCTCGCTATAATCCTGTCTTCAGCGTTCAATTGAAATCATATATATAGCACTCGAAGACACCATAACTTCTTGTGTTTAGCTATTTTACATATAAAAGTATCATGCTTGGAAAGTTAAAAATCACAATAAACGCAATATATCAATCAAACTTAACTTGATTAATTTTCACGCACGCTTTTTTTTTTTCACACAGTCTTGAAGACAGGATTAATAGCGTTAAAATCAAATCTATTTAAGCTAACTAGTAGGCCACATTGCCTACTGACCGTTCCAAATCGGTCCCCTGACTTAACCACTCCTTGTGTCGTGTATTGCTGGTCATTGGCTATTTAATGTGCTCATTTGATTTAGTTTAACGTCAAGTGTGGATCTACGGTGTTGGTTAAGTGGGTCCTATAGAACTATTTTCTAATTTCTAAACAGATACGAGCTCTAAAGGTTATTATTATTAGCTATGAACTGTTTCCAATTAACAAATATATGTGCGGACAAAAAAGGAACACTTGTTTAATGGCGAATATCTATATTTTTTGAGCTTGTTGAAAGTACACGAAACAAGAAAAGTATGTCAAAACAATTTCATTACAGTTCTAAACTTTCTGAAAATTTACATCCTTCGCCGTGGCCATAAAACGTGGAAAATACCTATCTAACAATACCACCAACACCTTGTTACATGCCCATTTAAAAAAAAAGAGTTACTAGTATGAAAGTCATTCTCTGGAGATGAAATTCATAATTTTAAACAGGTTTAATTTAAAGACAAGAACGGTCATAAAAAACATACAACGAATGCAAAACGATGTTTGTACAACGCTATGTAAATTGCATTATGAAATACTCGTTGTATAATCAATACAGCATGTGTCCGAATCTAGCAAGCAGGTTTAGCTGAACAATCATCTGTTGTATGTTTTACCTTTTGAATTGCGAAGATACGTCGCAGTGCCAGCATTAACTGATAAGCTTTTATTACATACTGAAATGCCATTCAACTGATGTTCTTTACAGTAGCGCAAAATGTTATTTTGTATGTAATACACACACTGCATCCTATCATTGTAATCTAGCTCTGTTCATTCTGCCTTTCTGTATATAGCAAAGGAATAGTTAACTCCTTAACTTCATCCTACTCACGAAAAGCTGTTATTATATGTATGTATATAATATGCATATTAAATGTCACTCCACGCTCAGTGTGTTACGATGTTTTATTAGTGGATTTTGAGGAAGTTGCATCTTTGGTGGGGGTGGGGGTATTGAGATGGATGCATCCGTTTGACAGTGTGACTTTCATCATAGCTATATGGCCACGCCATAGTTGGCGTGGAGGCGCGGAGGTCGCGTCTTTCAAATTTTGCAAATACTTTCTCCAGATAATAATAACACATATCATGATAAACGTAAAGACCAAAATCAAGTATTTTAAAGCGTAAACATCTTGCATGGGCATACTCATTTAATGTTTAATTGACCTATCTTTTGTTTTATTGTATTAGTCACCTACGTCAACGCCTTTCACAACCTTAACCTTCGCCAGTTCGAACTTTGTATAGTGCAACGTCGTTTACCATTGTCTTAGTTCTGGTACAGTGTGCGTAGCTCTAAAACCTTTCATTATTTACAGTGCAGAGTCTTATTTCAAAATAAAAAAAAGTTTTCATGGCATCTTTGCCTTTAAAAATGCCTGACAGTGCCCATTATTAAAATAAATAAATAAACCTATGCGTTTCATTATTGTTTATATATCCTTGTTTCCCCGAATCAAATTAACAAGACCACTCTGTAACTAAACTGAAGTGCCAACAATCTACATTGCCATTATCTTTATGGGAACTACGTTGCACACCTGCAAACCTGCGCCTTCTTTCATTAATGCTCCGTTAATGATGAGTGTGTTTTACTTGAAACACAATTCAATTGCATGCTAAGAGTCAGGACTAGCGAATAGGGCCCTATCTTTACAAACTAACCTGACTATCAAAAACTTAAAACAGCAAATAAACGTGCTAAGCCCGTCTTGATTGTGTTTTTTCAAAACTCAGGGGATGTGGATGTGTCAGCCTTTAGACAAGCTACTGACCACCCAAAACAACAGCAACAAACGCTCTCAGGCCGTTTTTATTGTATGTGATTTACCAGAGTATGGACCCCTTATCCCCTCCACCAGATCATCTAGTGAACAAAAAAAAAATCAGTTAATTGACATATTTCATTGCTCGTTGTAAGACATAATAATGAGTAAACAACACCCAAGTGAACATTCGTTTTTATTGTTTTAACACTCTCTACATCATTTATTGCTTTCCTCCGAAATGTTTTCCTTCTTTCATGATTAGCATTAGTTAGGTATTAGCAATCTTACCATTTATAATCAAGCATTTCGCTTATTATTACTGCTGGGCGTTCTCCGCATGTTGTATTTATGTTACTGTTTGATTGGAGAGTTGCTCATTATTACCGCTGTGCGTTCACATCATATTATATTGATGTTGTACTGAAATAACTCAGCTGTCAAGCTACCATAACTTCAAATGTTTGCTTATTCGTGTACCAATCTCCAAGTTAAAATGTTGTATAACTGATATACTGCCGGAGTCTTTTACAATAATGCTTAGACAAAATGTACTAGAGATATTATTCACATTTTACTGTTTTGAATATGATGAAGATAGAGTGCAAATATTGTGTTTAATGTTTGTATAAAGCTGTTCAAAGGGATATGAGGTAATACTTATCGTGCTACATCTGTTAAATAAAGGCGTTCAAGTATTCCGTTAGGGTCATAGCCAGGCTGTGTTTCGTTTGGCCGAAGTTGACCCATTATAGTAGTCTAATAATACTTATTGGTCAAAAACAAACCGACGCCCACCAAATCGAGGCAACCGTGACTAATACTAAATACATCAGAGGGTTCGTAGCTACGCTGAAGCGTATCGAGGTAAATATTCTATTTGTCGATATTTTTTGTAACAAATATATTCCGCCCACCTCCCCCATCACCTCTGCTCCCCACACACACACCTCCCCAAAACCACACAACAAAACAAAAACCAGATGCAACGGAAAAGAAAATAATGGTAGAAGGAATAACAATATCGAGACATCTAAAATGTAGCTGTATAAGTTTTATTGTACGAAATACCTACATGTCAGTGACTAGCTAATTTCGAACTTCCTGAACAATTAACATCTAAATAAACAACCGTCGTCATATTAAATTTGGTTTGAGAAAACTTTTGAAAAAAAACCGCATTACTCGTTTATGTGACAAAATAATATTCTTAATATGCCAAAAACATATCACATACTACTCATTGCATAATGCCACAAACATATCACACTATGTTAAATCTCAGATACGTACATACAAATCTCAGATACGTACATACATGTATCTCACTACACCAAATACATATCTCAAATACATAACTCACTATAACAAATATATATATCTCAAATATATATCTCACTATTTTAAATATATATCTCAAATACATATCTCAATATGTTAAATCTCAGATACGTACATATCTCACTATACCAAATACATATCTCAAATATAACTCACTATAACAAATATATATCTCAAATATATATCTCACTATTTTAAATATATATCTCAAATACATATCTCACTTATCCAAGATACATATCTCAAGTACATATCTCACTATGCTAAATACTTATCGCAAATGCATAACTCATTACACCAAATACATATCTCGAGTACATATCTCACTATGTTAAATATGTATTACAAATGCATAACTCGCTATACCAAATACATATCTCAAGTACATATCTCAATATGCTAAATACGTATCGCAAATGAAAAACTCACTATACCAAATACCTATCTCAAATACATATCTCACTATGTTAAATTAATATAGCAATCCATATCTCATAATTGTAAATACATATCTCAAATACATATCTCATCATCTTAAATACATATCTCAAATACATACCTCACTATATTAAATACATATCTCAAATACATATCACATTATATTTAATCTCAGAAACATATCTCTCTATACCAAATACGTATCTCAAATAATATCTAACTATGCTAAATACATATTACAAATCTAAAAATACATCCCTCCCTATGCAAAAACATGTCTTACTATACCTAATACAAACTAACAATACTCTGTACATATGCCTCGTATTCTAACGCAGTTGACAAAAATCATAGAATCCGATTTTTTGACATTAAGCAAATCCAGTCATGTGACGTTAAACCGATAAAAACGTGACGTCATCTAGTTTTATTTGAAAGCGTTTGGGTGGAAAAAAACGGCCCAAAATCTCTGAATTGTGCTAGAAACGGGTGTTGAAATGTTGAATTTTGCGACAGTGTATCAGTCGTTTAACGGTCGCAAATAGTGTTTAACTGCTCAGCTAACGTCGCCGTTAACGTCGCCGTCATAAAATTTAGAATTTCAATACAGTTTACACTATATTTCTAAATGCTAAAAACATAGACATCGTCTTGAACAAAAGAAGGTTTGAAACCAAAATTGTTGTTTTGAACTGACAAGGTCTGGGTACTGTTACATATGCACCTAATAACACTCGATACGTAGACACATAAAACATTATACAGTCAAGATAAACAATGGTTTTCAGACTGATCATTATATCGGCACACCTAAAATCAAATGGCACAGGTCAACTATGAAGAACTAGTATAGCAAGTCTATCAGTTCATATAACCTTGCCGCTATAGCGTATCCTATCAAATGAGACGCCCATGCAAATCAATATGAAAGGCATTTATCTGGTTTTTTTTTGTATATATCAATGTTGAACAGTTATATTTTCCCAATAAAAACCTGACTGAATAAATATGTTCCCCTGAGCGTGCTTAACTCGTGTATAGTCAAATAGGAAACCCGTCTGTCTAAAGCAATAATTTCCCCTGGGGGTTCATCTTCTTTAGTATGTAAGGTTTGTATGTGTGTTTGAATGTTACCAATCAATTATTGGTAAATTAAATGATGCCCTTTGCATTTAAAATTAACATGTTTCATTATTGAATAATGAATCACAACTGACATATTTAGATAAACGAGTTGTGAAGTCCACACCACGCAAAGGCATAGCTAATCATCCATTTAGAAAATGTGAAGTTTACAATCATAGAGTAGCATTCAAGGACCACATTCAACTGACAATAGGGCTACCACCTTAGAACGATCAGTGGCAAAACAAAATGCCGCTGCGGGGTTTGAACACCCATTAACTAAGTATTGGAAGAGTATGATAGTGGACCTTTGGAAACAGCCGAACACGATAAATACGAAATATTGCAGCAGTCTCGGTTTGATTGAGACTGTTCATGAACGGTAGTGAAATATGCTTGCTACCGTTCATGCCCCCTAGCCCCCTAGCCCCGGGTTGAGCAGAAATCAATATTCATAAAATCAATAGAACAGAACTTTAACCATCCCGAAGATAGCATGCATATTGCGGTGGACATGCCATATTAACTGCCATTATTCCATGTCCAGCGGCGTATGGTCCGATTATCTAATAAAATGGTATGCCCAGAAGAGTGAAATAAACAAACAAAGTTTTTCGGCGCAGTGATTATGAAGCCTGCGCATCACAAGTAACAGTCAAAAGACAGTCTGGTTTATATCAGATAAATAAGATATTATAAGTATTTACTTTAATGTGCAAAGCACTTGCCATACCAAATTGATGACTCAATAACGACCAGGTCTAAGTACCATCTACTTTAATTATGCTATACATTATGTCACAGTCACATATAGTGTATTACCTCATGATGGTGTTCGGGTATGGTGGGTAGACTTTTTATAAATTATATCTGTTTATATATTAATTTCTTTTTTTATTGCATCTAATGTATTTTCACTGCATTGACAGCTCAGTACATACATTGTACCTCAATGATTTAAGTAATCATTGATGTTAGATTCCTGGTAATATGGTAAGATGCGATGGACAATCGACCAACGCATCTTACCATCGACCATCGCATCTTACCATCGCATCTTACCATCGACCATCGCATCTTACCATCGACCATCGCATCTTACCATCGCATCTTACCATCGACCATCGCATTTTAACATCGACCATCGCATCGTAATGTACATTAGGCCTCTTCTTCGTTTTATCCACACCCCTCTCTCTCCTCTCTCTCTCTCTCTCTCCCTCCCCCTCTCTTTCTCTCTTTCCCAATATAATCTCAGGTTTGTCAGTGAGACAATTTGCCACTGAGTTCCGTCGGCGTGTTCTTGGGCAAGACACTTTCCCTTAGCCTCGTCCGTCGAATGGGGACGTAAACCGGGCGGTCCCGTGTATCGGTCTATCCTCCGAGCACGTTAAAGAACCATAGGAATCTATTCGATAATAAGAGTAGGGCAGGTTCCCGGATTCCTATATATCCTTCCCCGCTCTCTGGGGCGGCTATAAATTACCTATACTGTGCTGATGAGCCGTTAAACAACATTCAGTTATTACATATTAAATTGAAAAATATGTTAATAAGTACTGATAAAGGTGATCCTTTGAGAGCAACAAACACAATTAAGAGAAAAAAGCAGCAGTCTCGGTTTTATTGAATCTGTTCATGAGAAGTAATGAAAGAAGCAACACTTCTCACGCCCCTAGCACCGGCTTAAGCGGTATTCTACTTCAAAGCCACCTATATTAAGACGAGTGTAAGGACAACTATTCCACCATGTTGGGTGGGTGGGGTGTGTGGGTGTGGGTGTGGGTAAGCAAAAACCTGCTTTGTTCAATTCTAATTAATTTTAATATGAGCGTTCAACTTAGGCCTTGCAAATAATTATGTGTGTTTAGGGTAACCAGACCCTACCTAATTTTTCTGGTGAAACCTAGAAATATTTTCCAATTTACCAGAAAAACATAAAAATCAAGGCTGTTCTGGGTATAAAATGCTATGTTTCTATATATATATATATATATATATATATGAAAGTAAATATACCCTACGTACTATTTTCTGGCATGTTACCCTAAACCTGGGATGAAAATTGAAATATAGAGCCCTGCCTAAACACACATATTGTTTTGTTTGGCCTTACTACGGAATTATATATAGACGCGTGCAATCTATCAGACTTCAAAATTCGGAATTCGGAATTCAGAAGTACAGCAAACTTGGCATTGTCACCCTTCTGTGACTGGGTTTGAGTAGGTTCCAGTAGGGAGATGAAGGGTGGCAGGACGCGAAAGATGCGATGATAAGATGCGATGGTAAGATGCGATAGTCGATGGTAAGATGCGATGGTAAGATGCGATGGTCGATGGTAAGATGCGATGGTCGATGGTAAGATGCTATGGTAAGATGCGATGGTCGATGGTAAGATGCGATGGTAAGATGCGATGGTCGATGGTAAGATGTGATGGTCGATAGCATCTTACCATCGACCATCTCATCTTACCATCGACCATCGCATCTTACCATCGCATCTTACTATCGACCATCGCATCTTAACATCGACCATCGACCTAGGTCGATAGTCGATGGTAAGATGCGATGGTAAGATGGCCCTAACAGGACACCGTAGTATCTATAGTTTTACAGTGATTATAATTCTGGGTAATAACGTCTAATATCTAAACGCTGCTTTCTATCAACCGTTACACGTCATAAAAATAAGCACTTAAAAATAAGACGTTTTGTGACACGAACAATGATAACCTGACGTCTGTGGTGATGTGTTGTCATAAAATCCTTGGTCATGATCACTTTCATACAATCTTTATTGTTATTGTTCGAAATATTATCAAAACATGTTTTAACCCCTATCATTTTCAACGTACAGCATGTCTAGTGTTTGAGTGATCTATTTACAGTTCGCCACTATGCTGTTCTCTTTAAGTATGCGATGTGCAGACAGATGGTGGACCATATAACGATGTCTACCTACATCCTGAAAAGGATAGTAACGTTTAATGAATGTCTTCAATCTTGTCCTGGCGTGCTATAAATTGTATATTCTCTTGTTGCTGCGGTTTCTGCCGAGTTAGTGAATACTTAATTTACGGTTTTAATCTGACTTCTATGATGATATGATTTACAAACTTCGTAAACTCGTTGGTCAAGATCAAATAAAATACAATCTTTATTACATTTATCCGAAAGATTATCAATATAGGTTAGGACACTATCATTTTGCAACGCACTGTATCCTTGCTATGCTTTGTTCCAAGTCAATGAGGACTTGCTTAGTGGCTTTCTAGGCTTTTATTTTTGTAACGTTTTATATACATGATCATTCTTGTGTTATGCCTATATTGCAAACTGATGCTGCTTACTTTGTTAAAGGTTATAGCATGGTGGGAATTTCTTTATTTAAACTGTCTGGTCGTATTGGGATGACTATTGGGTGAAAGTGAGGTTTGGTTCACCTTTGAACCTGGATTAAGCCCCAGATACCTTTTCCCACTGACTGTACCCACTATTGTCAACCCTTTATGTTTGTGATATCGGTGGGGTGGGGGAGGGGGGGCGGTGGGGGCTGTGTTCTGTGAATACTACATTTCCTGTTCGACTTTCTTTTATACCTACATTTAGTTCCCCTTATTCGTATTATTGTTGCTGTTAAGAAATGACATTCGAGCTAAATTATATTCTACTTGTACTGTTTAATAATTTACAATGGTTTTACTAGATGTGTTAAAAGCACTTACAATGGTAAGAAAGATGTTTACTGTAGCAATATAATTACCGTTACAGAAACCCCGACCGGAATGATACTTCAGCCATTAGAAATTGTCACATGAACGATGTGCCACCGGGGAAATGATACTTTACAATATTAATGATACGTTACAATATTAATTGCCGCAGAAGCTACACAAATTATAGCAGTCAAGCAGGGCTAAAAAAAACTAACGAGTCCGTACTTGGATGAAGAACATTTTCTATAATTAATGTATTTGAGGGCAAGTGTATTTGAGGGCAAGCCAATTATACCACCACAACTTCCACTTTTTTATTGGAAAATAGTGCTTCTATGAGAGAGGTAATGCGTGCACATTATCCGTGTAGGAGTTATAATTGTGTTAAAATCACGATCACGACATTATAAACAAGCTCAGACATCCATAGTTAGTATTGAATAACAAATAAAGACTCGCACACGCGTGTGCATTTGGAGAGATAAAATCGTTTTTAAACCAAACCTGCTTTGAATATAATTTATATGACATAAACTAAACAAGTACATTTGAAACCGTTTTCGAAATTCTTTTCGTTTTTGCATTGCGAATCCTGCCTTATGAATTATATGTATGTGTTTCTGTATGCACAAGGCGTAAATCAATACATTTAATTTAGAGTATGTGTGTATTTGGACTTTTGAACCCAACTCAGTGTCCCACCGGTAATCCTGGAACAAAATGTACTGTTAAATACAACATCAGTACATTACATTACGTCTGATACGTTGTTTATCTTTTATGTACGATTATATATGTCATATATACCAAATGTATGCAGTGTAATTCCATCCACTTAACGTTTCATGTGAGACAGCATTAAAAACAATTAATTACCTTAAATTACTCTCACCCCACCAACCCCTGGGCAGACGCCCGAGGTTGAAATAATAAAATCGTTCGGTATGTTGCTTATCTTTCATAGACGAGTATATGTAGCAAATTGTGAGCACAAATATAGAAAAATGACGATGAAATTTAGTTTTTAGTATATTTCACCGTTTAAACACCACCTCCCCCACGAGGATCCCTGCGGATCCAAAAATAATGTTGTTCTTGCTCGCCGTTAGCACGTGGGAAAGGCTTTACATTACACTATGTTTGGTTGAAATTCCTTTCACTGGGTAAGGAAGAGAAATTATAATGAACGGACGGACGGATAGACAGCCAGACAGACAGGCTTGCAAGCAGGCAGGCAAACAGACAGACAGACAGGTGCCGGAAATACATATTTTGAGCTTACAATGTCCAAACGTAGGTGCTTATTAGAGCTCGGAAACGATATCGTGATGAACGTCTACCCCTGTAATCTCCCTCTAGACCAAAATGATTGGATGTAATCCACGGATTATGGAGTAAATTAATATTGGTATATTTAGGCTCAACATTTGATGGATGCAGTTTTCCAGATGTTTAGGGGCTTAACCTCATGAACCCAAAATACCTCCTAAGCCTTGTCTGGACAAATAAAATACCCGATAAACCTGAAATGTTGGCGTGGACGTCCGAGCTGATGGACGGATAGGCCGACGGATGGACAAACAAAGTCGTTAACAATATCCCTAACGCTTTTTTCTTTAAGCGTGGGGATCATTTAACAAGATGTTACTTTAAACAAAATTAACTGACACAAATCAGCTCTTAATTGGATAATAACATTTAATTGGAAATCAAATGTTTGTTTTCGGTTGACTGGGGTCTGTGAATGCTACATTTCCGGTTCCGTTTGTATTCCTACCACTTTTACAAACATGTTCTACTATATATTGTCAAGAAGATATAAATGTTACGGATCAATCTCTTTTTCTCTTATCGCACATGTTTTGCTGTGTAGAGTAAATTGACAAAACATAGGTTGTAAACATCAGTAGTGTTATTAGTTACTGGTATGTCGGGATCATCAAGCCCATTCTTTGTGGCTTTAAAGTAGCCTACCGCTTAAGCGTGCTGCTTTTTTCTCTAGTTTGTGTTTGTTGCTTCCAAGGGATCCCCTTTTCAGTAGTTATTGAGTACAATACAAGCCAATATTGAGTACAATACAAGCCAATATTGAGTACAAGTACAATACAAGCCAATATTGAGTACAATACAAGCCAATTTGAGGTTTGATGCAGAACCTAGATTAAACGGACCGTTTTACCAATAACCGTTCCAAGGCGGTACCCCATTTGTCTACGCTTTTATGTGTGTGGTTATTTATTAGTTGTTTGGTTTGAATGCATGTTTATGGCTGACTACGATTTGTGATTGACACATGTTCTGATAGATGTTAAGTGCAACTACTTGTATTTATACCACAATAGCCTAAATACACACTATGCATCGTGTAATACCCGAGGATATACACAGCATATGTTAGTTATTGTGGTACAAATACAATAGAGCATGAGTCTATCCTATACTTGTAGCCAGGTGTAGGAAATTGTATTTCTAAAGTAAATAAACGAAATATACATAAAATTATATTTCTAAATTATGTTTGTTCATGTTTGATAACTTTTAAAATTGTTACGGACTTTCAAGTGAATATAGGATATTAAACGAGTTCCCATTTCATATAAGAGTTATGAATTATTTTTGTTTTAGCGAGTCTTTTGTGTAAAATGTGGACTGTGTAAAAAAATAATTACGAATGACACACTGGTAAAACTTAGACAACGTTAGGCAAACTTAAGCGCTTAACCGTCATGTGACGTCAACAAAAGCTTGTCCCTTGGCTCCAAAACTTCATGTGACGTCCAAATGTAACAAACAACGTTGAGAATATAAAAGAGGTCGTGATATATCTCTTTAGAAAAGGGAATTTCACGCCGACCTTTTAAACCATTAAAAGTCTATTTGCATAACGGTAATTATTTATTATGAGCTGTTGGTAAAGTTTCCGATGAGTTCACGGAAAAAAAAGTTTCAGTTAACAAAATAAAAAAAATAACAAAACCTGAATAACATTACAGATTTTCAAATGTGTTTGGTGCCAAGCAAATAAAATCGTTCGTGGTTGTATTACACATGTGCACATACACTGTAGTACAATATAGTGTGAAATGGGTGTTCGAAACGGCTAACGTAGTCAATTATGTGATCAAATACAATATCAACATCAATTACAAATGCATTCGCGTACGTATGCATGAAGCTAAACTAGTTATTATTCAGAATTTCGAATTTCGAAAGACCCATTCACATGCAGACATTTACGGTAAAAGTAAATATAAAAATCGGAAGCAGGAAAAGTAGCATTCAAGGACGACAGTCAACAACAAAGAAAGAAAGAAACAAAGAACAACAATATACAAAGATGAATAAAAGGCAAGATAAGACATCTCAAACACACAAGGGTTGACAATATGGCTTCTGCCTTGAAATTGTCAGTGGCAAAAAAAACCGGTGTGGGTTTAACCAGGTTCTAGGCTGCACCAAACCTCACGCTTACCCTGTTGTCATCCCCAGAAACAGGACAGGGTCATACAATCCATGTGGGATGAAAAGATAACAATATTTATTCAATCCATGTGGGATGGAAAGATAACAATATTTATTCAATCCATGTGGGATGGAAAGATAACAATATTTATTCAATCCATGTGGGATGGAAAGATAACAATATTTATTGATTGGATTTATTTTCTGCGGTCGTCACACGGCTATTCCGTATACCTGTCACGTAAACATATTTCCAGGGGTAAATTAACATGAGTAAATGTATATATGTATATTATACCTCATTTGCATATTCCACTCTTTGTTTAATGTGACGTCATCCGGTCCATAAAGTTGCATATTGACCGGGCGCCCGGTCCGATAGCTATATTAACGGACGTGTGAAAAAAACGATGTCAAAATAAATCATAAAACGTATTGATTTAATTTGTTGGTCAGATACGGTATAATATAACAAATAATGTATGGTGCTTCGGTCCATATGAAGTTTATGGACCTCAGCACCATACATTATCTGTTAAATATATGCCTAACCTCATGCGGTGATGCAAAGGTGATTACAATTTAAAGAAAATTCTGCTCCATAATCTATAAAAGAGTGCACCCCTTTCTTTATATTAAGATTGAATTTACTGAAATAAGCACATGGCAGGCGACTCAATGTCCCGTGGAACACACTTCTAGTTGAAATTAGTAGTTTATACATAGCTGCTGCTGAAACGGATCTCCGTGATGAATATGCCGTGTGTAAATGTCAAATTACAGGAATCATGTGAACACAGAGTAACTATAATTTTACTGACATGTGTTTATATATAGCCCGTATGCAAAAATACTTGCAGGAGTAAATTGTGGCATGTGACTTGGACTCTAATGGCTGAACTTGCATTATTAAAGTGTTATTGTGTTGCCTCTGTGTTGGAACTAAAATGATATAACTGATGTCACAAAAACTAGCCATAGGAAAATTTGATAAATAAAATTGCAGGGTTTAAATATATGGGTATAGTGTGCGTGTGGTGAAGCAACAGAGTATGTTTTGCAAACCTCACCCTTCCCCCTCCACCCACACCCCCAATCACCCTCACCCACAAATAAAATGACCGTGAAAATGGGTTGCCGAAAGGCCACATTCCAACTAGAGCGAACAAAATATTTTTTGTCAGGGATGTTCAGAAGTGATCAGAAGTTATCTTCCCGGTAATGGTAATTCCCCTCGAGCCCTTCCCACCAACACCCCACACTACCCCCAACGACTCCCCACGCCCCCCCCCCCCACACACACACCCCACAACACACACACAAACACAAATACATAAAACAAATGCGCTTGCATCTATTTAACATTTAACTAACAAAACTACGTAGGATAGTTATTTATAACCAATTTTACAAAAATTTAAGCTGCTCGCAGTTTAGATTGATTTTGCAGATAATATTACAGATACGATAGTTCCAGCACCTAACGTTAACTGCTGCCTGCATTATACAGCAAACAAGTCGTTAACACAACTATAAACATGGTGTATGTTTAAGAAATCGATTCCAACGTGAACTAGGGGTACGGTGAAAAAATAATAATAGCGCGCACAGCGAGCTCCTATGGTATGACATGAAATAATCAAGCAAATATATGAATCCAATAGGTTGACGAAAAAAACTATAAATGCGATTACAAAAGAAATATAACGACAGTTAGATGTAGAGAAATGGAATTTAAAACGCAGGTCGAAATACACACCGACAAAAAATATGAAAACATATTTAATTGTTTATCATTATCGCCATCATGTTTTTCCGTAAACCCGTAAATGCAATCGGAACTCTACGCAGATTTACGAGTTCGGATCATCCACTATTGATAGCGATTGGCGGAAATCGACGAGGTTGGTCGTGTCAAAACCGAACAGCCTTGGCAATTTCCGGCAATGTTACGGAAATTATAATAAAATGACAAGGCGTCATTGACTTACGTCATCATTCTATGTCAGCACACATTATGACATATCGTCCCATCAACGCAATAACTCCTTAAGCGACATGTTTTCAGAAAATCACTTTTTTGCATAAATGGGTCTCTCACATTGAGATACATGTTCTATCAAAAGATTAGAGTTGATTTGGCACTTTTCGGGATTTTATTTCATTAGATGCATAACTCACTATCTACAGTCATGAAAAAGTTCAATGCAACAACTCAATAAGTGCTCTTACGGAGTTGTTGCATTGAATATTTCAATGCAAAAACTCTGTAAGTGCACTAACAATAACTCTGTAAATGCACTTACTGAGTTATTGCATTCAATTAATCTGAGTATCATGACTTATGACAAGACAGTGATGTCACTAAATTAATATGATGTCATAATTTTTTTAAATGATTATTTAGCTTATAAAATATATATTATTCATACAAAAAAGGAAACGTTTACAATTTTCCCCCAAAATAAAACTTAAATCACTGGTGAACACAGGTTGATATTGAGCTCTAAAACCATAGATTAAGAAGAAAAAATACTAAATTTTAGTGTGAAATTTTAGTGTGATTTTTAAGATATATTTGAGCAATGTACATCTTTACAACCAAACTGTTAATTAGAAATTGACAAAAATATTTGTCATTTTGTTTTTATCAATATAAATATGATTGCCCGTGTTTTATCTTTCCTAATAGAATACTATACTAGATATTGGTTTTATCCTTATTGAATAATAGAATATAATTCCCTATTTAATATTCTATCCTAATAGAAATAATTATACCTGTTTTATTATGTCAATGCTATCCATAATATTACATTCCTGTGAGGGTGAATATTACCTGAGAAAAATAACGTCAACCAAGGTGGAGCCGATGTAGACTATTTCTTTCTGAAGGTTGAAAATATTCACTCAATCTCACAGGAATGTAATATTTATTTTATTATACTGAAAAATAAATTTGAAAAAAAATTGGTTCTGCTGAATATTCTTTTAAAATAAACATTACAAAGATTGTTTTTACACTTTAATCAACAGTAAAAGCAAAGATTATAATTGTATATGTTTCCATTGAGTTTTTCTAAACGAGCGCTCATCATTTGTGTGCATGTAACAGTGTATTTAGAGGGCAATAGTGAAAGTGTTTCATGGTCCGTCTATGTATTTCAGCATGTTCAACTTTGCGCTTAAGACTTTTTGATTCATTTGTGTGCGTATAATGGTGTAGCGGGTAATAGGGGGAAAAGTTTCAAAGTCCGTTTATGGGAATTTAACAGTTTTACTTGAAGTAGGTATGATAACAGAAAATAATTACCAGTGTTTTTTAATATCTACTTCATAGAAAAGAACTACTGTATGCTATCCAATCTCATAGAAAAGAAATGTGCATGTGTTTATTGTTTCTGTGTAATATAATTAATACTGTTACAAACAAATTGTAATTTAAATTGGTTTAGTGGCATCAAACTTTGTACAGGTGATGGTGAGGACTATGCTTGATTGTGAAAATCTACTTAAGAACTGAGGTCAAATTATTTATTATTGATAAACAATTACTCAGACATTAAGACAAGTCATATCAGTATTTGTTTTGACCTGCAACAAGTGTTGTGTCTACCCCATGATGCTATGCATCAAGTTTATACTCCGCGCCCAAGTTAAGCAACTTTATCATTTACTCTATGGGGTCAGGTGATGGCTTTTAATATATTTGGAATGAAATAATTGCAAAAAGGGAATCCTGTGAGGTGTTTATATGCTTTTGGAAGCAATGGCTGCTACCAAAATAAAGCCCTTAGCAAGACACTTTATCTGCATTTGCTTAGTACCAGTTGGTTCTACCCAGGAAGACATCAAGAGTGGTTCAAATAAGAGAATTTTCAGTGACCATGATACAATGATGCTTGTAGCATGGTCACTGAAAATTCTCTTTGTAATAGCACAGGTGTAAATCGTTCAATTGAAAATAACACCTGTCAGAATAAATGGTGTACTACAACTACCAGTTATTGGAAGTTAGAGTGTGGCAGGGAGCTGAAATGGACATGCTACAAAACAAATAGCGTATGGTTTCATCTCATTGGTTAATTTAATTGGTTAATTTAAACACATCTCGATGTGTAAATTAACCAACTCAATGAAACCATACTCTATTACTTATCAGTTTGTACAAGCTGTAATGAGTGCCATACTTTAAAATCATATAATTGAATTGAATTGAGGTTTTAAGGCGCATCAACACATGAAAGGTTATGTGGCGCCTAACAGGAAGAACATGCCAGGCTCATTCTCCATGTACATCGAGATAAAATATGGAGAACGGGCCTAAGAACCTTCTCACCCTGAACTGCAGAGTTGCTGCAAATTCTATTGTAGACACTCCATTTACGCTGGAGCCACATTATTGTTTTTCTGCCACTGCTCTAGTGATATGAGCGAGATTGCACCTGAAACAATGCAGGGGTCATGATGAAGACCTTTAATGAGCATGAACAGAAAATGATAAAATGAACATGAATTCGGGAGGGTTCTACCCCTCTGCCTTCTCCTCAAAAGGGATCTGCAGTGGCCCTATTCTTTTCCCCGTAACCAAACGGGGCCCCCGAGAACCACACGGGGTTAAAATCATATAAATATGCTAAACTGGGTCAGATTAACCTTATAGAAAACTTTCTTGAGTGAAATGTGAAGACATTTTCTAGAAGAAAAGAAAATGCTTCTGTGAGTGAAGTGATTGCAATGCCAATACTAATCCTTCTGAAATATTGCTTAAGTAAGAACTGATGTACAAATTCTCAGCGTTTATACAATTTTAAACGCTGGTAGTGCATTGCAAATTCAATGTGGGCAGTAGTTATGTAGTAAAATTGAAGTTTTCTTGAAATTGGACGTTTTTTCCTTTCAGAAAGTATCAACTGAATGTAAAAATTACATGTATAATAAGGAGTTAAAATGATAATTCATTACTGACCCGACCCTTTAGATGTTATAATTGCCAATATCTGATTATCAAGTTACATGGCATAGTAAAATATCTTGCAATAACGTGGATTCACAGGGATTTTCTAGGACCTGTTCCTAATGCAAAATACTGTATTTTTTACATGTAATGTACTGATACATCCCTTATGTTACATACTAATCAATATAAGTAGTATGTTATTGATGTAATAGTGTTCCTAATTGTACCTATTAGGCTATTACCTTATCGCAACTTAATACAAGATGTTGACATAAATAATTCTCAATTGGCCATTTTATCGAAGAAAAGAATCCCAATTTGGTCATTTTTACGGCAGAAATTACCCACATTTACAAGGGTCCTTTTTCCTAAAATACCTGGAAAAAGCCATGAATCAGTTTTGTTTGTACTACCCTTACAGTATAGACAGCCATGAAATAATCTGTGTTTTTTTTAGCATTTTTTACGACATGGCCATAAATTTTAGGTCTGAATCCAATTTTTTTAATTTTATGGCTGAACTATTTATATGTTAAGCTATATAGACGTAAATCATAAGCAACTACAAATGCAAGTTAGGTATTAATAATAATAACCAGCACAATTATTCACAAACAGCATTTAAGACTATTAAACTTGGCAAAGTGCAGTTGTTGCGTTGACTTTTTTCAGTGCAACAACTCCGCACTTACGGAGTTGTTTTGCGTTGAACTTTGCAGCGCACAAAGTCACTATGATTTAATTATTGTCATTAACTCATTTAAAAATAGTTTTAATTTAAATATCATAAAAAAGTGACCACAGTAAAGGTATATTACACTTAAATCTAAGGCAGTGTCTTTATATGTACCATTGTTAAGGAAAAAAACAGTTTATTGTCCCTCCTGAACAATTTACCAAAGTGCACTTACGGAGTTATTGCGTTGATGGGACGATATGGTCTGTTAGTAAACAATTAGTGAGCTAATGTACTATTACAGATCCAACTTTCTTTCTTTATGCCAATATTAGTGTACACATAAGTTTGATTATCACGGCAGTTTCGTTTCTGAGGATGGGTTTGCCTGCAGGCTTTTGTGTGTGATTAACACAGAAATTCAGCGAGATCTTTAACGTGACTGTATGGTATGTCTCTCCCTGCACAAGCGACCAACATCCGTAGGAAGAATTTCATACGTTCAGAGTACCTTTACATATATTGCACGAATAAGTTATAGATCTAAGGAAGTGTATTTTCAATTCCCGAGGCGTGAACCCACCGGGAGGCGAACCCCAGACCTGTATCCAGATGCAAGTATGCAAACCAGTCGGCTACCGCCACATGCACAGTAACATTATGGTCCCTCCTGAAAAGTTGTTTTTTTCAAACCAGTAGCTAACTAAATATAACTATTTAGAACAACACCTGGTCTAGCGTGACTAATTTTAAGATGGTTAGGCCTCAAGATGTAAACGACCAGGGTAGGAACAGCCTCCTTCCCAAGCTCCCCCCAATACTTTGACTGGCGTGTGGGTGCGGGATGGTTCGAGTTCAAAAAGTATTTGTACCCTATGTTGTATGTTTTAATCACCAATTCTGTGTAATGGTGGGTAGTAAGGGGTGGGGTGTGGGGGTTGGCTATTGGTCGCGGTGCTTGTTTCAGCCAAAAGTTATTGGACCTTTTATCCAAATATTGAGGCTAACTTATATTTGAGATTTCTTAATAATTTTCTTCTGTCTCAGCAATACGACAGCTACACATTGATAGGAATTTACGGAGGAAAAGCCTCATTTAAAATCATGTTGGCTGTAAAATATTCATTTCTCAACCGAATTTCGAAACTGAGGTATTTTGAATGACCAATACTAAAAATGCCAGTTCGAATTATATATAATGTTTTTACATTTTGTTAAAATTGCTCATGGTACTGATGAAAAACCTTTGGCTTAAACAACCGCCCCAAACAATAGCAATTTGTCGGGTTTAGATTCCACCATATTGTACAGACTTTTTTCTTTCTTTTATTTTCAGCTGGATTGCGTAGCAAATCTTTCTTTTATTTTCAGCTGGATTGCGTAGCAAATCAAGTTTATAGTTTTGCTATTTCCGTTTGTCTGTCCTGTCTCTCCGTCGGACGTCTACGAGTTTTGAAGTTTTGGTTAAAATGTTTGGTTAACGTTTTTGTTTTCTTCTCATTTCTCAAAAATGAATTGTCGAGCAGCTTTGAAACTTGGCACACGTGTTCAATATCATTACAAATGTTATATGACAAAACCATAACTATGTCATGTATTTTACCTGATCCACGTGAACTATCCCTACGTTTTACACAGGCTTGTCAGTTAAAATGTTAAATTCGCAATCCGGCGTTAACACCATTGTCAGTGCTTCGTGTTTTTTTTTACGTTTAACGAAATTTCAGTTTGCCATTCTCCCATATAAATTAAACGGTTCTATGCCAGTGTACCTGTAACTAGGAGTCAGAGGATGTGCCGGGCATCCGGTTTGGTGAAAACACAGTTTAGAAACTTTACCTTTCTTCTGCCTTCACTCGATCTATGCTTCTCTCTGTTCTATCATTTCACTATTTTTTGTTTTTCTTCCACCGACAGAAACATTATGGTCAAATACAACACTCAGTTTCTTAAAATGTAGATGTAGAAAGTATCGTGAGCACAGCTAGGCTAGTGCCAAACTTCACGGTGAATCAAACCAAAGTCTTTACTACATAGCATTTGATGAATTTTGGTGCATTTTAAAAATATATTGATGAAAACCGGTGTCCTTCACCCTCAGATACACTCAACTAAATTTGATTTAACTACTCTTCTGAATCAATTTAATACACGTTGAAAACGTATATTCGAATAAAAAAGCTTAAATCATATATTTATGTACACCATTTCGTAATGACATAACGTTGAAATATTGGTAGGGATCCATAAGGAAGCTGGTTTATACTGTACACGTTGTTCGGCAAGAAAGATTTCAAATCACTGTGTATGTATACATCTAAGGGTGTCAGACCAGTCAGGAAGTACTTCCGGGTAGTAGGGTGCTAAAATAGTTCCTTGAAAAAATCCAAAGTTTCTAGTTTGCATGTGTTTTCCCCAAGATTAGTTTTATTTCATTGTTAAATCTAACCTGAGGTTAAAGTAGTATGTCTGTTGTCATTAATAGTAAGTATTTTCCTGCGTTTGTCAGGATTATTTCTTTGGGGAGTATGAGCACAGACGTTAGGTAGAGATGTGGTTTTGACAGATGTTTATTTCAACATACGCATAGCGTGAATGAATGACGTGAAATGTTGAAAAACTGAATCTGTGTTTTATTCCAGATATGGGATCGTTTGCTAGCCAAATCTGTTTAATTCACAAAATAAAAGTGTATTTAAGCGAACGAATGTTGTGGAACTTGTGACTGATCTCCAAATATAGCCTATATTGCATTGTGTTCAATGGGCTGATTTTCACCGGTCTGACACCTAACATACATTGATGTACCAATAGATAGTACGACGGATTAGCTCAGTTAACTCAGCTGGTAGAGTATCGGAAAGGTAGTCCGAAGGTAGAAAGAACGTAAAGGTCCCGGGGTTGAGTCCCGATCCGGCAGCACATTTGTCTAGCTTTTATGACGGTTGATGTTTCAGCCACTGTCGATCCGGACTGGATCATGACTAGATAGCATTCCATGCCATATCTGTATGGGAACGAATTGAAATGTGTTGGGGTGGGGGTTGGGTGGAGGGGTATATTACGATTCATAAGACACTTTCATGTAGGCCTGCACATACCGCACAATCAGACATGAACTGTGCTCGCCCTCTATGTTTAACCTATTTCATATTACGTTAGAAGAAGTAAACATCTATCAACGCGAGGTCTGTTTAAGACAAGTGGAAAGGCATTTAATAGTTCAATCTAGTAAGTAAAATACTTAGTTACACCGGGTGAAGTATATAATAATACATAGTAGTAGTCTCGATTATCCAGACCTCTCGCGAGACTTCCCTCAAAGAAGTCCACACGATGGTCTGGAGTAAAGCTTCTTTAAAAATGTTGACATCAAAACGAGGTATGTACAAACAAAAATCACCGTCCTCTGATTGGTCAACTTCAGTTTTTTGTTATGGGAATCACCCCCTACGTCAAGAGGGGGTCAACAATTACGTGACGTTACGCGCATTGTTGTGTAATAAAAGTCCAACAAACTGGGTCAGCGGATCACGATTAATACTAAAAATAAATTTAAATTACGTGACGTTACGCGCAATGTTGTGTAATAAAAGTGAATCAAACAAAGTCAGCGGATCACGATTAATACTAAAAAATAAAATTTAAACATCATTTTATAATATAGATTATATTATGTTTTTGAAAACTACAAAAAACAAAGTTTATTGTATATGTAATAAGGACGTGCACACATCCATTGGAATTAATGTTGCGTGTAATACAACGTCCACTTTGATGTTGCGGTCAAAATGACGTCACGTCGCAGTCAGTTTTGACGTTTGGTGCCGTCTATCAAACATTTTAATGAACCACGAGTCCAGACGTTCGCTAGCGCTCGCAGTCAGCTTGAGTGTGTCTGGATAATGGAGTCTAATAGTAGTTGAGCCTTGGACACTCTTATGCATTAGGTCATATACCACTATTGCATTTCCCATAGGTCTCCATTATAGCCTTTTGGCCTACAACCCCTATTCCAACATCGGAACGGATGAAAAAACCTAACTGTTTTTAAAGAACTATCTTAGAGACACTCAAAAATGACCAGCAAATTGGGGATAATCTGATGCTTTCAGCCTCTAATAGTTCACTGAAGGTGGCCACCCCCAGAATGGCAGTAAAGAAATTTTACTTTTTGCAATTATACTCTCAGTAAAATTGTATCCATAAAAATGCAAATTTCAGTCAAAATATCCTAAATCAACATGTTTTATGATGGAAACATAATATTTTGATGTTTTATGGGGATTTGTTATGATTTGGGTAATTTAATCCAATCAGAATCTACCTTTCAATCTGACTATATGCCCTAATAGACCCTATACTTTTTTCAACCAATCAGAAGCCCCAAATCAATAGTGGTATCTGACCTAAATAGACATTCAAACCTAACTGAAGTTTGTTTTTTCTGGCTAAATTGTTTCATACATTCATTCTGAGGAAAACTGTGTCTTTTGATTTTAGAAAAAAATACTTTTCTACAAATTATGAGGGCTTTAAAGGGCTTCGGCTGATGTCAAATTCATGCGATTTTTACGCGTAAATCCAGAATCTTCAAAATGCCATATCTCAACAACCGTTCCAATCTTTTGTTTCAAATATAAAGTGATTTTGAATTGATTATATCAATAACATGTGATTTTCAACCAGTTGAAGCTCTCTTGAAAATCACTTCTACTGAAAAATGATATTTGTGATTTTCAGGGCTCAAAATAGCAGATTTTACCAAAAAATGCCATTGTTTTTGTATATATTCAAACTCTACCTTCAAATGGATTACTTAACATTATGCAGCAGTTTATATATGTGAAACCATCAAGAAAATGCAACTTTTCACTTTAAAAATGACAAAAAATAATTCTGAGAATATTCTCCCCAACTCCATTTTTAAGGCCATGCCATGTTTTACAATATGCTCATTACACAAGATTGCCTGTAATTGTACAATTTAATGTATTTTTTTATTAGATATTGTTTGTGCCAACTTTACAGGTCATTTTCATGCAGCCATGCAGCCAAAAAGCACTGTTGACAGTACAGATCAATGAAAATTCATTAAAATGAAGGGGGTGGGGTAGATAAAAACTTTAAAAAAAAAAAAAAATGTCATATTTTTTGCCAACTAAATTATTTAATTTGTAAAATGTATTAAACCGCATAACATATTTGCATATCAACACTAACCGTCAAGACGCGATGAACTCAGAGTCAGAGTTTACCTCAACAGCTTTTTCAAAACAGACATAAGCGCCTTTTCAACATCTTAGCAGACAGACGCAGCTTGTCGCTTTCTGACATTTTTGCCAAAAAATGTATGCAGAGCCCTCATAAATTAATAAACTTACTAGATATACCTTTAATTGTGTCAAATAGGTGCATTACAGGCCAATTGTGTATACCAGGTGTCAGGTATGGCTAATTTTGTGTCCATAACCCTAATAAAAGAATTTAAATTACCTATATTGCATCATAAAACTTTCAAATATTTAAAAATCATTTAAAAAGTTACAAGAAAAGTCAAAATACAACATAATTCAACATTTCTCACACTTTCAAATCATTGTGTTAGAAAAACAGTATGTCTCTTTCACTTTTACCACATGCAGAATCTAGCTTTAGGTCATATACCACTATTGCATTTCCCATAGGTCTCCATTATAGCCTTTTGGCCTACAACCCCTATTCCAATATCGGAACGGATGAAAAAACCTAACTGTTTTTAAAGAACTATCTTAGAGACACTCAAAAATGACCAGCAAATTGGGGATAATCTGATGCTTTCAGCCTCTAATAGTTCACTGAAGGTGGCCACCCCCAGAATGGCAGTAAAGACATTTTACTTTTTGCAAATATACTCTCAGTAAAATTGTATCCATAAAAATGCAAATTTCAGTCAAAATATCCTAAATCAACATGTTTTATGATGGAAACATAATATTTTGATGTTTTATGGGGATTTGTTATGATTTGGGTAATTTAATCCAATCAGAATCTACCTTACAATCTGACTATATGCCCTAATAGACCCTATACTTTTTTCAACCAATCAGAAGCCCCAAATCAATAGTGGTATCTGACCATTAAAGGAAAATAAGTGTTGATGCATTATTATTATTGGTTTTCGTTGTTCAACATTTCCACATGTTATACGTATTAGAATGATATGATAAAAGATAAAAACTTGAACAGGAATTGTAGCACTGAAGGAAAACAGCCAACCAAAAACACGCATGGAAACAAACAACAATTACAAGGATAAATAAAAGGCAAGGTATATGACACCATAAACATATCAAAGTGCTGCAGGCACTGATTGGCGGTGCTTTTTATAAGTGTTGGAATGGATGGGGAATGGAAGTGCTGTAACAAAGTTAGCAGGGTTGGTCAGTCACGTGAACATAACATCCAATCAGATCCACCAAAAATGACGAAGTCGTAAATAATCGCATTCGCAACATCTCGCACACTGCTTCGCAGCATTACTCGAATGTATTACACAGGTTTCCATATTGGTTACGTCATCGCGTCTTATATTGCCGCCAAAACCGCCAAAACATATTTGCATTCAAAATCAGTTATTAGCCAAACATTGCTATGATATTCAGCTGATTGCTCCATCAATATTTTATTTAATAGAAAGAAGTGATAAAACCTTCATCTGCATTGTAAAAACAAACACTCAACGCAAATTATACATCAACACGTGTTGGTAGCGACCATATTTGTTAACATAGCAACAGTGGACTATTTTCTGTGCCGTTGCCTTCCGGCTAACAGAACGTGAAGATTTTGAACATACCGACGCGCCATGATACCCACGAGGCGGGATCCCGAAGAATGACGGGATTGGCCGAGCGTTCATGATTGAAATAATCGGTGGGGCATGAAAGATCCGAGTAGTTACGTTCTGATTTCCGAGAATATATGGACATATACTCTTTTCTTGCGTATTAATACATAAACAATCTAAGGATTTTACTTAGGAGAATATTTGTTAGTTACACAGTAAGCGAACACACAAGTGGAATATTTGTTAATTACACAGTAAGCGAACATAATATTTATAATCGGTCTTCAGCTTGTACGGAAAGATCCGAGTAGTTACGTTCTGATTTCCGAGAGTATACGGACATATACTCTTTTCTTGCCTATTAATACATAAACAATCTAAGGACACTTGTTAGGAGAATATTTGTTAATTACACATTAAGCGAACACACAAGTACAAAATTTTCTAATTACACAGGAAGCGAACACACATCATCATTTTCTGTCAGTGATCACATAATATCGAATTTATTAAAGGCATGCATGAGAAACTACTTCTTCTAGCGTAGTGTTGCATATTGCTGTTATGTTTGTCACATTCCTAGCATTCCATTGAAAAACACCCTCATACCTCTGACGGTGCTAAACCACCGCCGAAAATGGTTGACAATAGGGCTACCGGCTTGGAATAACAAACTATGACACTTCTCATAGGCTTACATTATATCCTTTTATCATACCACCCCTTTCCCAAAACTCATTGGAAAAAGAAAACTAACGTTAAACCTTCTTAAAGAACTATCTTAGACACAATCCAAAATGACCAGCAAATTGGGTTATTGTGATGCGTTAAGCCGCTAATATGTCACTGAAGGTGGGCACCCCTACAATGGTAGTAAATAATATTTACTTTTTGCAAATATACTCTGAGTAACATAGTATCGATTAAAGCGCAAACTATCAGTCAAAATATCCAAAATGGCCATGTTTTATGACGGAAATATAGTATTTGATGTATTATGGTGATTTCGTATGATTTGGGTAATGTAATCCAATCTGTATCTACCTTACAATTAACATGACGCCAGTACTTAGATATCTCCGCCCTATTGTTGATGTCGGAGTATATTGACAATAGGTTATATTATAATACAGTTGCACGTGCTTTATTATACTGTTGCACGTGCTATTGTTTGTCGGAGGTAGAGTATTGGTTTGATTGGTTAAAATGGATAAATGATTGACTCCTGGCGACATGTTAATTGCGTACTAATAGATCATATACTTGTTTTTAACCAGTCAGAAGCCCCAAAACAATATTGATATATGACCTAAAGCTCTACACATTCCTGTTATTTAAGATTGGCCTAATAGTTTCTCTAGCAGGTCATACGTGTGTTAGTTTCTCTAGCAGGTCATACGTGTGTTAGTTTCTCTAGCAGGTCATACGTGTGTTTAAGACCGGAATACGAACGTCAACGGTCATGGATAAAACAATTATTTAATAGAGATAAACTAAACTATTGTTTGTCCATTGATTGATGTCTTTGGAGCAGCTACTTGTGTAACTTGCATTCATTATTGCGATTTCGGGTACCAGTGGACTGGGAACCAGCCTACTTGGTAACCTTCCATTGATAGATGTCTTTGGAGCAGCTACTTGTGTAACTTGCATTCATTATTGCGATTTCGGGTACCAGTGGACTGGGAACCAGCCTACTTGGTAACCTTCCATTGATAGATGTCTTTGGAGCAGCTACTTGTGTAACTTGCATTCATTATTGCGATTTCGGGTACCAGTGGACTGGGAACCAGCCTACTTGGTAACCTGCCATTGATAGATGTCTTTAGAGCAGCTACTTGTGTAACTTGCATTCATTATTGCGATTTCGGGTACCAGTGGACTGGGAACCAGCCTACTTGGTAACCTTCCATTGATAGATGTCTTTGGAGCAGCTACTTGTGTAACTTGCATTCATTATTGCGATTTCGGGTACCAGTGGACTGGGAACCAGCCTACTTGGTAACCTTCCATTGATAGATGTCTTTGGAGCAGCTACTTGTGTAACTTGCATTCATTATTGCGATTTCGGGTAACAGTAGACTAATACTAGGTACCCGACCAGTCTACGTGGTTCTTTTAATCACAAGGTGAAAAACAAATTGAAATCGATAGTTTCTGGAATAAAACTCCTGGTAAACACTGGAATAAAATGTTACTCATTCACAAACCTAATCAATCTATGTTACTCTGCTGCTTCAGTTAATATTTGTTCCAATATGTCATGCCTGATATCTAGTAAAATACTATCGACCGTATTCAATCTCAATGATCACCTTATGACAAGAACAGTGCGCTAATCAACTGAAAACAATCAGTCAAGTCCCAGATAATAGCTTGACTCAGATGCCTTCCATTGGAATGAGGTAGCTCATACACGCTGACTAATATGTATTCCGTATCAAAGATAACCGCAAAGTAAATACAATCATGATATGAGACGTTGCTAATACGTTTTCTAATACGTTTTAATATACGGCAGTAACACACTTGGTAATGATTACTTTAAAGTTTAACTAGTTTACCCTTTCTACACAAGTTTCTTAATTTGTTGGTAATAATGGTAAATTTAAACACAATTAATCACAGTTTCCTGAAAACGATCTTAGACGGAGATACCTTGAGATGTTTTATTGATAACATTTACTTCTAGTTATCGCACTGCGTTCACTGCATATCGTATTGCAGTTTTATCTAAGGCATGCACGAAGATAGGCGATACTGCTACTTGGCGATTAACCCTTCAGATGTTTTGAAAATCCGAACTTAATTGTAGCCAAATCCAATTATACTTGTTTCTCCGGAAAATGTGTACATGTGCGTTTTACGTTCGGTTTTATCAAATGGTTAAGGTTGTAATTACTATACGGTGTAACACTGAGTGAATATCACGGACGATGCACTAGTAAAGTGAAACAGTTCAGATAATGTTTGGTACAACGAAATACCCAAACAGAAGCAAACAGGCACCTTTGAACATAATTTTGCGGGCGCGGGAGGTGGGGGAGGGGGGTGGGGGAGGTCAATGATACGTTGCTTTACTTGTTATAACATTCCGGTAGTTAGAATATATCTTATTCCATCCGTTTTATGACCTGCTCTTATGGGTGAAACGCATTCTCGTTTTCTTTAGAAAAGACATATACTGTCTTCTGTCCTTCAAATTAAATCCATCGTATTCGCATTTTATAAACACTCTATTAAACAACAAATAGTCATAAGGATCGACCGAACGTCAAGCATGCCATAGTTGTTAAAGATATTAGGAAGTAAATAGTTATAAGGGCTGTCACGAAACAACTAACCGTAAACGTTATCAAGCAGTTTATCATAAGGAACAATATAAGACCAAAAGGAATATCAAGTGGTATATGGTCATAAGGACTATCAAGCAAAATGTGTTCGTAAACTTCGGACTATTAGCGATATATGTTCATATTGACTATCCAAGCGATATATGGTTATAAGGACTTTCTGGCGATGGATGTTCATGTTCATGAAGGCTATAAAGCGATATATGATCATATGGACCATCAAAATTATCAAACAAGTAGATGTAAAAGTCGAACAGGAAATGTAAAATTCAAGGTCCACAGTCAACCAAAAACACGCACAGAAATAAACAATAATTACAGACATAAAAGGGTTGACAATAAGGCTACCGCCTTGGAACGGTCAGTCACAAAAAAGACCGCTGGGGGTTTAAACCAGGTTTTAGGATGCACAAAGCACACTCTTACCCTATTGTCATCCAAATAAAACGGGACAGTGTAAATAAAGGTATCCCTACCAGGTTATATTCTCTGACAAACAAGGTAGCATTAATAAGCAATATAAGTATAGCACATAGATAATCATGTTTATATCATACGCATTTACAATTTCAGTTTGCTTTCTTTATAACAGGAAACGTCAATATTCGCCCATATTGACGTGTAGTAAAGGCATATTGGGTGTGTAATGTATACTCGTTCGTGATTGGTGCAATAAAAAGCCACAAAACATATTTTGTCTAAAAACAGTGTGTTTATTTGGTATCTCACCGCATTTCTCAGTACAGTTCTGGTTTATGTATATTTTTCAGTTGTGGACGCAGATCACCCAATTATTCTTGGGTAGAACTATTACTGTATACCTCCCTCCACCCCTAGAAATCGACAGTTTTCTATCAAGGTCAATAAAAGTCCTCATAAGAGACCATAATGCATCAAATTTATAATGTATCAAATTTAAGACAGAAAGCAGTTTGTTCATAATAGGGAGAAACATATACATCAAATCCATACGAACAACAATTACTTCAGAACTGGATCTTTAAATTAGCAATGTTGGAACATCGATATCGAAACAATTAATCATGTTTGTTGGGAATGCCTGCAGTTTAACGATTTTCTTTAGAAATGGAAGTAAACATGATGTACATGAAATAATGTGTTTTATTTCTCTTTTACTTCCTTATGTAAAACACAATCCGTTTTACAACTCTGTGTGCTCAACATATTACACTAATTATGATCTACTGTCCTAATCCATCATAGAAAACGTTTTTTCATCGGAAATAAATCATATTATGTCCATCATCCGCCGTTATCCATCATCCGCAATTATCCATCAGACACCATTATTCCATCCTACACCGTCATCAATCATACACCATTATCCATCATACACCATTATCCATCCTTCACCAGTATCCATCATACACCATTATCCATCCTACACCATTATCCATCATCCGCCATTATCTATCATACACCATTATCCATCATACACCATTATCTATCATACACCATTATCCACCCTACACCATTATCCATCATACACCATTATCCATCCTACACCATTATCCATCATACACCATTATCCATCCTACACCATTATCCATCATCCGCCATTATCTGTCATAAACCATTATCCATCATACACCATTATCTATCATACACCATTATCCATCCTGCACCATTATCCATCCTACACCATTATTCATCCTACACCATTATCCATCATACACCTTTATCCATCCTACACCATTATCAATCCTACACCATTATCCATCCTACACCTTTATCCATCCTACACATTTATCCATCATACACCATTATCTGTCATAAACCATTATCCATCATACACCAATATCCATCCTACACCATTATCCATCATACACCATTATCCATCATCCGCCATTATCTGTCATAAACCATTATCCATCATACACCATTATCTATCATACACCATTATCCATCCTACACCATTATCCATCCATCCTACACCATTATCCATCAGACACCAGTATCCATCATACACCATTATCCATCAGACACCATTATCCATAAGTACATAATTAAAGTACACGTACTTACACATGACAAACATGAACACCATTACATAAAATGGGGACAGTTATGACATCTGAAAGAACGTTACACTCCAAATGTTTGATTAACATGGTCGAGAGAGGGAGAGACAGACAGACAGACAGAGAGACAGAGAGACGGGTGGCGGAGAGGGGGAGGAAGTGAGGATAACTAATGTTATTATATATAGCAATAGTGCTGTGTGTTATAAACAATACGGCGTTGAATAATACACTAGGGGTGGCGGAGAGTAGGGGGGAAGGGGGGGGGGGGGGGGGGGGGGGGGGGGGGGGGGGGGGGGGGGGGGGGTGAGGGTAACTAATATTATTATATATAGCAATAGTGCTGTGTGTTATAAACAATACGGCGTTGAATAATACACTAGGGGTGGCGGAGAGTGGGGGGAGGGGGGGGGGGGGGGGAGTGAGGGTAACTAATGTTATTATATATAGCAATAGTGCTGTGTGTTATAAACAATACGGCTTGAATAATACACTAGGGGTGGCGGAGAGTGGGGGGAGGGGGGGGAGTGAGGGTAACTAATGTTATTATATATAGCAATAGTGCTGTGTGTTATAAACAATACGGCGTTGAATAATACACTAGGGTGGGGGAGAGTGGGGGGAGGGGGGGTGTGGAAGTGAGGGTAACTAATGTTATTATATATAGCAATAGTGCTGTGTGTTATAAACAATACGGCTTGAATAATACACTAGGGGTGGCGGAGAGTGGGGGGGGGGGGAGGGGGGGGGGGGGAAGTGAGGGTTACTACTGTTATTATATATAGCAATAGTGCTGTGTGTTATAAACAATACGGCTTGAATAATACACTAGGGGTGGCGGAGAGTGGGGGGGGGGGGGGAGGGGGGGGGGGGGGAAGTGAGGGTAACTACTGTTATTATATATAGCAATAGTGCTGTGTGTTATAAACAATACGGCTTGAATAATACACTATGTAATGTATATTTAGTTTGACAAAACAGCTTCTATATGAAATTCGTAGTGTAGTATACTTTGTGTTGTTTTCTTTTATACATTGATGAGATAAACCATACTTATAGCAGCAGAAACTTTAGGTAGTATATAGGTAAAAGACCAAAACAAAACATATTAACGACATTGAGTCTATCAGAGAATGGTTGTGTTCTTTCAAATACGTATGATGCTAGCCGTTTCATATCTGCTCTGCAAGAACAGAACAGTTGCTGAACAACACGCAGAGTTTTTTAAGTTGGACTAAATAAGTTACTTGATGGTTGTTATCACACATACAACCATTTTATAGTTTTTTTCTGGAATCGTCAATTTCACAGAACTGTTTTTCATTTTATCCTTGCAGCGATATTACGTTCGAATGTATTGAATGCCGGCCGAGATAAATATTTATACAATGAAAAAGATTGCAAATCTAAATGTAATTCTACCATCAATAAACATTAAAAACTACGTTTTTTTCTACTTCACAAGGTCCAATGTACTTAAATTAAGCGAGTGCAGTCCAAAGAAAAAAGTCTTGGTCTTTGGTAAACAACAGGATTCCCGTTTTTCTCAATGTGGCAGCATCAAAAATACGCTCCACTTCAAAGTCTTGGTCTCTGGTAAACAACAGGATTCCCGTTTTTCTCAATGTGGCAGCATCAAAAATACGCTCCACTTCAAAGTCTTGGTCTCTGGTAAACAACAGGATTCCCGTTTTTCTCAATGTGGCAGCATCAAAAATACGCTCCACTTCAAAGTCTTGGTCTCTGGTAAACAACAGGATTCCCGTTTTTCTAAATGTGGCAGCATCAAAAATACGCTCCACTTCAAAGTCTTGGTCTCTGGTAAACAACAGGATTCCCGTTTTTCTAAATGTGGCAGCATCAAAAAAACGCTCCACTTTCTAACTAACGACCGTATGACAATATTCCCATTTAACACGAAACGGCATTCAGTATGATACTTTTTGAAAATTGGAAAAAAAGTGTTCATATATACATGCTCATATATAATCGACTTCAAAGAACAATGAGGTGGTGTTTAGTTTGACATGCATAGCACGGTATACTTCTTGTTGTCTACTTTTATACTGTATTGTATAATTATTGATGAAATTAAACATACTTAAACCAACAGAAACCTTAAGTAGTTGATTGATTGAATTGGATTTTATAGTCGCACCAACAGCTAAGGTCATATGGCGACTTTCCAGCTTCCATTGGTGGAGGAAGACCCCAGGTGCCCCTCCGGGCAATTTTCGTGCACGGGCGGGCACCTGGGTAGAACCACCGACGTTCCGCAAGTCAGCTGGATAGCTTCCTCACATAAAGATTCCTAGGCCCCTGAGGGATCGAACCTACAGCGGTGAGGGGCAAGTGATTTCAAGTCAGAGACGTTAACCACTCGGCCACGGACGCTCCCTTAGGTAGTTGAACGACACAAGAAAAAAAAATTAAAAAAAATAAAAAATGTAGTAATAAATAATAATAAATAGAGTTTAATTAACATTGTTGAAGTGATACGCTCCCTTAGGTAGTTGAACGACACAAGAAAAAAAAATGTAGTAATAAATAATGATAGAGGGTAGTAAATAGAGTTTAATTAACATTGTTGAAGTGATACGGGAAATAATTCCCGAGTGAGAAAGATTCTTGCGATATAGAAACGAGTGCGTTTTCGCACGAGTTTCTATATCGCAAGAATATTCTCACGAGTGAATTATTTTCCGTATAATATATAAACTATATAATATATATTCTGTAATGAATTTCTTTCCAGTCGTCTTTTGACACAAGTATTCCTTCTTCTGTCACTCCTTTGGCGACAGCGCGGAGTAATATCATGACGTCAATTCGTGACGTAATATCGTGACGTATATCGTTTAATTCATAACATTTGGCTACTGTGCTATCTAGCATCTAGCACAGTAGGCGAGATAGCACAGTAGAGGAAGGGATATGTTATAGATTTTCTGAAACTGGGAAATTTCTATAATTCATCACAGAATATATAATATACTAAACTATTGTATGTCCATTGTTAGATGTCTTTGAAACCTGCATTCATTATTGTGATTTCGGTAACAGTGGACTGGGAACCAGCCTACTTGGTAACCCTGCATTTATGAGTGTGATTTCAGGTAACAGTAGACTAATACTGGGTACTGGACCAGTCTACGTGGTTCTTTTATTCACAAGGTGAAAAATAAATTGAAAATCGATAGTTTCTGGACTAAACCGCGAGGTATAGTCTGGAATAAAATGTTACTCATTCACAAACGTAATCAATCTATGTTACTCTGCTGCTTCAGTTAATATTTGTCCCAATATGTCATGCCTGATATCTAGTAAAATACTATCGACCGTATTCAATCTCAATGATCACCTTGTGACAAGAACAGTGCGCTAATCAACTGAAAACAATCAGTCAAGTCCCAGATAATAGCTTGACTCAGATGCCTTCCATTGGAATGAAGTAGCTCATACACGCTGACTAATATGTCTTCCGTATCAAAGATAACCGCAAAGTAAATACACTGCACTCATGATATGAGACGTTGCTGATACGTTAATATACGGCAGTAACACTCATGGTAATGATTGCTTTAAAGTTTAACAAGTTCACCCTTTCTACACAGGTTTCTCAATTTGTTGGTTTCCCGATGGTTTAAACTGATAATAATGGTAATTTTAAATACTTTTCCTGAAAACGATCTTAGACGGAGATACCTTGAGATGTTTTATTGATAACATTTACTTCTAGTTATCGCACTGCGTTCACTGCATGCATATCGTATCGCAGTTGTATCTAAGGCATGCACGAAGATAAGCGATACTGCTGCTTGGCGATTAACCCTTCAGATGTTTTTCAAATCTGAACATAATTGTAGCCAAATCCAATTATACTTGTTTCTCCGGAAAATGTGTACATGCTTTTTACTTGTTGTTTTTATCAAATAATTAAGATTGGTGTAATTACTATACGGCGTAACACTGAGTGAATATCACGTACGATGTACCTGTAAAGTGAAACAATTCAGGTAATGTTTGGTACAACAAAATACCCGAACAGAAGCAAACAGCCACCTTTGAACATAAGTTTGCGGTGGGTCAATGATACGTTGCTTTACTTGTTGCTAAGACAAGTGATAACATTCCGATAGTTAGAATATATCCTATTCCATCCGTAATATGATCTGCTCTTACTGGTGAAACGTATTCTCGTTTTCTTTAGAATAGACAGTCCTTTAAATTGAATCCATTGTATTCACATTTTATAAACACACTGTCAAACAACATATAGTCAAAAGGACTGAACGTCAAGCATGTCATGGTTGTTAACACTATTAGGAAGTAAATAGTTATAAGGACTATCACGAAACAACTAACCGTAAACTTTATCAAGCAGTATGCGGTCATAAGAAACAATATACGGCCAAAGGGGATATCAAGTGATATATGGTCATAAGGACTATCAAGCAAAATGTGTTCGTAAGGACTATTAGCGATATATGTTCATAATGACTATCAAGCGATATGGTTATAAGGACTTTCTGGCGAAGATGTTCATTAAGGCTATAAAGCGATATATGATCATATGAACACTCAAAATTATCAAACAAGTAGATATAAAAATAGAACAGGAAATGTAACATTAAAGCACCACAGTCAACCAAAAACACGCACAGAAACAAACATAAGTTACAAAGACGAATGAAAAGCAGTAGATGACATCACAAACATAAAATGGTTGACAATAGGGCTACCGCATTGGAACGGTCAGTGGATAAAAAGGCCGCTGAGGGTTTAAACCAGGTTTTAGGTTGCACAAACCACACTCTTACCCTATTGTCATCCAAATAAAACGGAGCAGTGTAAATAAATATATCCCTGCCAGGTTATATTCTCTAACAAACAAGGCACCATTAATAGGCAATATAAGAATAGCACATAGATAATCATGTTTTTTGCATACGCATTTACAATCTCCGTTTGCTTTCAATGTAACAGGAAACGTCAATATTCGCCCATATTGACGTGTAGTAAAGTCATACTGGGTGTGTAATGTATACTCGTTCGTGATTGGTGCAATAAATATATGAATTTAAAAACAAAAGCATAACAAGTCACAAAACATATTTTGTCTAACAATAGTGTGTTTATTTGGTGCCTCACCGAATTTCTCAGTACAGTTCAGGTGTATGTATATTTTTCAGTTGTGGAGGCAGATCACCCACTTATTCCTTGGTAGAACCATTACTGTATACCTCCCTCCATCCCTAGGAATCGACAGTTTTCTATCAAGGTCAAATAAAGTCCTCATAAGAGTCCATAATGCATCAAATTTAAGACAGAAAGCCGTTTGTTCATAATAGGTAGAAACATGTACATCAAATTCATACGAACAACAATTGACGCAAAATTAGATATTTAAATTAGCAATGTTGGAACATCGATATCGAAACAATTAATCATGTTTGTTGGGAATGCCTGCAGTTTAACGATTTTCATTAGAAATGGAAGTTAACATGATGTACATGAAATATTTTGTTTTATTTCTCTTTTACTTCCTTATGTAAAACATAATCCGTTTTACAACTCCGTGTGCACAACATTATACTCTAATTATGATTTACTGTCCTAATCCATCATAGAAAACTTTTTTTACCGAATGATATATATTAAACAGTTATTTTCTAAACAAATAAAACCAAAAAACTATTTAATATTGAAAAGAAAAGTAGTTCCGGCAGTGAAAAAAATAAAAACTCTATATTTCACACGTATGAAATACAGCTTTTATTTCATTGCTAAAATCCACTATTTCACTGCTAAGCATACAATAAATATTATGTATATGAAGCTAGTTTAATCTAAATTCATACAATGTTCGGTATCCGCAATGCATAGTTAGCCACCAACGTCCGTCACTTTTAGAGTTAAAAGGTAAGGCTTGGTTTAAAGAAATAAAAATTGTAGAAATACATGCCACGTATATTTTTGTACAAAGTCTGAAAGAAGATATTTGAAAGAAGAAGCTAAATTATATTGCCTATATTGTTTAAAAGTCAGGGTTTCATAGTTTGCGCGGGGAAACATATAAATCACTACTTCTGCAAACTGAAAATAAATTTCAATATCCATTGACGTTCTGTGTGAGAGCTCATACTTATCAGTTTCGATGCTAAATTCAATCGGTCGAAAATTGAGAAAATGGTCCTATAGAAATCACAGCACCCAAACGGAACAACAGCGTAGGTCCGCATCGAACACAAACAAAAGCAAATTACATATACAATGAAAAGAAAAATACACAACACAACGAGTGGTGAAGACAGTGTTATCGATTTGGAACGGTCAGTATGCAATAAGACCTACTGGTTAGCCTTAAATCGATTTTATGTGTACACAACCTCGCTATTACCCTGTCTTCACTGCTCAAATTGACAAGACAGTGTAAATATTTCAACACATGGAAATCTCTAACAATAAACTCCACATCCAGAGAAACTAGGAAACGATACACGTATAATGTTATTTTAAAACTCTATATAAAAAGAACATAATTAAAACAAAACATTTTGTAAATATTTCGCATAATGTATTTCTGAGGTTCCAGATTATAAATAGGGTGTTGATGGAAATTGTATCACCGCACCATGATGTAATATATTTCTGTATGTATCAACAAGAATAATATATTCGTCAGTAAGCGCATTATATTTTTAACGTTGTATGTTCTATTATTTGTTGCTTTATTTGTGCTTTGTTATACTCGGAGGGCTGGCGTGGCGCAGTCGGTAGCGCGGCGGATTTGTAATCCTCCGTGGTGCCACCGAGTTTCGTCGGTGTGTTCTTGGCCAAGACACTTTCCCTTAGCCTCGTCCGTCGGATGGGGACGTAAACCGGGCAGTCCCGTGTATCGGTCTATCCTCCGAGCACGTTAAAGAACCATAGGAATCTATTCGATAATAATAGTAGGGCACGTTTCCCGGATTCCTTTTAACCTTCCCCTATCTCTGGGGCGGCTCTTAATAGTCTATACTGTGTTGATAAGCCGTTAAACAACATTCAATTCAATTTGTTATACAAAGAGTATCTTAATAAACGTGTCTTATAGCTGACCAGTCGGCCGTATTGCCTACTAACCGTTCCAAGCATGAATCCCATCTTCATCATTCATTCATTCATTCATTCATCACTCTTTATGTAGTGTCTTGTCCAGTTGACTGACTAAGTAATTGGCTCATTTGATTTAGTGTGTTTTGATGCTGTGGTTTCTATATGACCATCATTCTAATGTTTGTGTTTTATTTAACACATAATAAATACGTACCTATATTTTATCGGTGAATAAAACACAGTTAGGAGTTCGGATGCGTAGTAATTAAATCACGAGTGCGTTAGCATCCGAACGACTAACAACTGTATTGTAATCACCGATAAAATACAGGTACGTATCTCGGCGGTTAAGGTAATCAGGCTGCTATGTTTACAGGCTGTTCCATTGGGCGCCCCCGTATGTAAAGTTCTGCGCGTTACAGTATGTTTAAATACACTAGTAGTCACAAGACAAACAATTGACGTCAAACGTTCTCAGCTTGTTCAAGATGCTTATTAATGTTAGGTGTATTGATGCATATGATGGGTTTATATCGGTGATGGGGTGCAAGGTTTGGGAGTATGGCAAGTTTGTTGTAATTAAAATTTCATTAAAATTACTGTTGAGTTTCTCTTCGTGACGTATATTTACCAAAATGTTTATTTACCTTCGTTCTGTGACATTAACGGTTCAAAAAGTGACGTCATGTAACGTGGCACTTCCAACGGATGAAAAATATCCGAGGAATAATGGAACAGCCGTATTTTACCGTAAAATAGCAAATATTTGTCTCTCTTCTTTGTGTATATGCAAGACTGCGCAGGTCGTGTTATAATACAGGTATGTATTTATTATTTCGATTCTAACAAGACAACAGCCCCATTGTTTACGCTATTGTGGGAGCACTATATTATCTCGGAGGTCAAGGTAATTAGGCTGCTATGTTTACAGGTTGTTCTATTGGGCGCCCATGTATGTAAAGTTCTCCGCGGTACTGTATGTTTAAATTCACTAGTAGTCACGACGAGACAAACAATTAAGTAATTTCTAACGTCATATAGATTGCGATGTATGACGTCTAACGTTCTCAGCTTGTTCAAGATGCTTTAATATTAATGTTATGTGTATTGATGCATATGGTGGGTTTAATATATCGGGTGTGTGCAAGATTTGGGAACATGGCAAGTTTGTTGTAATTAGAATTTCATTAACATTACCGTTGAGTTTGTCTTCTTGACGTATATTTACCAAAATGTTTATTTACTTTCGTTACGTGATGCTTCAAACGGATGAAAAATACGCGGGAAATAACGGAACAGCCGTATTGTCACAAAATGTCACGGGTAGAGCGTACTGGTCGTATATAGCTCTTGTATCGGTTACACCCAAAATCTATTGTTCGAGTTGAAACAATTTCACAATATTCATGATCTATTCATGTAACACGTAAAAGCGTGCACATTTTAAGTGGCCACCAGAGAGACCGTGTCATAAGTTTAGTTTTGTGCTAAAGCATGTTAACGTATAGGTATATTTTCCTTAAACGGCAAAATTGTATAAGGGGCCTCTCGTGTAGATTCAATACTGTAGATTTAGCCACGTTTGTCACGGACTGAACGGGGGAAATAATGATTTGGGCGTAATGTTTGCTATAAAACCCATTGTCTTCTAGCTATCGCCGGGATCATCGATAGTACTTTATTGGAACAGAGATTGGACGGCAAAATTCATAGGCAACATGTGGTTAGTAGTTTTTTTAAACTTTTATCGTATATTTGTATTCAGTGGGCGGCGCCATCTTGTTTGGCGGTTACGACATCCGGTTAGCATTGATGTTTCTCAAACATAACTTTAGACTAGCATATGATTTTGAAGTTACTTTATTAGATGTAATTATTGTAATTGATCATTAATTGTAAAACAATATTAATTTGATAACAGTGGATAATAGGTGCATTAGTTAACGTTGGCGTATAACTCGGTGATTGTCATACACGATTGTTAACATTAGTTAACAATGAGATGAGTGACAAGAATAAATGCGTGCATGCATAACTCAGTGAGGGTAATATATGAGTAATTTGATCATGTTTATATTACATGTATTAGGGGCAGTGATTTAACAGCGACGTACATAGCGTATACATGGCGTTGTAGAATATGTATACATTGCTACTCATCATTAGTACAGCTTACATATATTGATTGAATAATGATTTGTTTGGGTAATGGTAATTATGCAAGATTGTTATGTTTGTCAACCGACATCTTAAACGTATGTATAATTACAGCCTAAGCCATCTAGGTTTGGATATCCAGGAGTGGAGCTAATCTTCCACGATTAACGTTACAAGCGGTGGAGACGGTCCCCGTACCTGCGCAGCCAGGTTTTACTAACGACAACCCCCGGGACACAAGGTGGGCCCGTTACCAGTCCTCACTGGAGGAATATCATTCACAATCTCAGTGGAGATTAACTATCATTGCATCGCGTCATCAACCCTTACAGAAGGCATTTGATGACATCATCCATTGAATTCGCGCATCATCATCTTCTAAGCTCTAGCGCATCACAGTTATCGCGCTAGATCAACATTGTTATAGCTTTAACAACACTTTAGTGTCTTAGACATTCAGTATTTATAACAATACTAAGAACGTCTTAAACGTTCAGGAGAACATTCTTTTCATAGTTCATTTGTGTATTCGCTTGTTTTTTTAGATAATTGTATATATATTAAACATATTTTAAAAGTTGCATTAAACTTATGTAAATGCATTCACCGTCATTGATTCTTTCCTGAGTTAGCCCAACCACTTAGGTCATCCTGTGACACGTATTTTACCGTAAAATGACATAAAGTTGTCTCTCTCTTTGTGTATATGAAGGCTGCGCAGGTCGTGTTAGAATGCATTATGGACAATTGGGTTCGTTAGATCATATTAAACTATAAACGGTAGCCGTGTTCGTGCTAATATAGTAAATGCGTCAAGGTGGCATTCCGTTTAAAAGCACACACTTTCCAAATAATATGTAAATAGACAACTCGTTTGCATGATAATTGTGATAGAATAGTTTGTATAAGACAGAACAAGCATTGCAATAAGACTAAAAGTGTGTATGACCTCTAGTAGACAAAGAGTTCCCAAAGCAGATAAAAGGACAAATATAGACACGAATATTATGAATATAAGGACAAATATAGACATGAATATTATGAATATTTCCCGATTAATATTTCCAGAACCTTCTTAAACAAAGAAGTGGTGTTTTATCCAAATGCCTTGCTGGTTTTATACGTTTTCGTACTTTTATAATCACAATATTATACTGTCCCCTTTTCAGTACTTAAAGATAGTCAGTGTGGCTTCTATACCTAGCTTTCTCTCGATCATTTGAAGCGGTTATGTTTAAAACCTCTTCGGAAATACGTACAAGGATATCGGTTACATTCCCATCTCGTTTTTATCGAATCATAAAATGCCCGCATTGCAAGTTATTGGCCTTTAGACAATACTTTAGATAACTAATAAACAATAACTATACAGCAAATTCACTTTTGTCGAGCGGAGTTATTGTATGTTATTGTATGCTATGTGGTATAATGACATTAACAAGCCGATAATGTAGATAAAAGCACTCCCTATTAACTCATTTGCCTGATTATTTGCCTGATTACTGTGGTAAATTCATTTTACATAAAGCAGACAGAGAACTTCAAAACTACCGTGAATAATTATGGGCTACGCAGAACGACATCTCGGCAACAAATACTTCCCAAAGCGGCGACGAGGCCGAATAAAGAACATTTCAACAAACCAATCGATCACATAAAGGAATAAGATCAAATGAGAGACCTTATCTTTAGACACTTGAATTGTATGTTTTATATTTGTTTATACTCTTGTTTAGATCGATGGGTCAATACGTCAGTGCATTTCATTGTATTGTTTTGTGCTATGACGACACTCTTTTAGATCAAATACAATATTTAAAATGGTTACTTCACATTACGTGGTCCGAGTATTAACTATCATACCCCATCCAAACCCTTCTCTAAGAATCGAAAATGGGGCTGGCTGGGGTATGAAATAAAATCTTGAATTCGGTTTAAAAAGTTTGCATATTGTAAAATTGAAACATATAATATTTAATTTTAAACAGGTTATCGCATTTTTTAATAAAAAATGTCTCTAAACGTGTTTTATTGTCAAAATATACTTTATAAAATCCTGCTAATATAAGCTTTCCCATCGCTTAATGGAATTAAGGTAGGACCACGTAATGTGAACCTTGCAGAGTTAGAGATATTTGCATCGGAACTGCCTTAACAGGATCATACATTTTAAAGAAATTAAGTAGATAGAACAAGTCCTAAACAACACGTTTGCTTGAATATTGCGGTACATTAATTTACAGTAGACAGATAAAGCATAACCGTATAGCTGGGAGTAAGTATGGGCTACCACGAAAACAGTTTCCTAAACTTAGCGTATGGAAAGTTTATATGTGGTCACATACCACTATTGATTTGTGGCTTCTGATTGGTTGAAAAAAGAATATGGTCTATTAGGGCATATAGTCAGATTGTACGTTAGATTCAATTATCCAAATCATAACAAATCCCCATAAAACATCCAAAAAATATATTTCCAACATAAAACATGTTCATTTAGGATATGTTGACTGAAATTTGCATTTTTATGGGTACAATTGTACTGAGAGTATATTTGCAAAAAGTAAAAAAAATGTACTGCCATTCTGGGGGTGCCCACTTTCAGTGCAATATTAGAGGCTGAAAGCGTTACAATATTCCCAATTTGCTGGTAATTTTTGAGTGTCTCTAACATAGTTCTTTAAAAAAAGTTAGGTTTTATCATCCGTTCTGATATAGGAATAGAGGTTGTAGGCCAAAAGGCTATAAAGGAGGCCAATGGGAAATGCAATAGTGGTATATGAGCACGTATAAGATACATGCATCTACTCTATACTACACTCTAAGACATGACAAAACTGTCTAATTCATAAACTGCGATATAGAAGAGTGTTGCGTTCTTTTAAAGATACCTTCAAAATTAAAGCTACTACTTAGTCTAAATGAGGACATTTTATGTGATTTGGTGTTATTTCTCAACGCTTACACCTATTGCAAACTATATCATATGGCACTGAATTTAACATAAAACCTAAAGTAAATGTAGTTTTCAAGCTTAAGTAAGAGTGATGTTTGGTGCATCCTAGAATCTGGTTTAAAACTCCATCGGGATATTTGCCACTGACCGCTCCAAGGCGGTACCATATTGCCAACCCATTTATGTGTGGTGTGTCACATCATTTACTTCTATTCTATGGTTAAAATTTTGTACTATTGATTATATGAATAATGAGTTCTGCTCAACCCGGGGCTAGAGGGCGTGAGCGGTAGTTAGCATATTTCACTACCGCTCATGAACAGTCTCAATCAAACCGAGACTGCAATATTTCGTATGTGTCGTGCTCGGCCGTTTCCAAAGGTCCATTATCATACTCTTTTTTCCTTGTAAGTGCTGTTTGTTGTGTATGCGTGTTTTTGGTTGAATATGTTCTGTGAATGCTACTTGTTCTGTTCGGCAGGTATACCTTCTGTTACATGGTTTCGAAAATCTGTATGTGTTACCTATGTTCTGTGTCCATTATGTAACTGCAACAGAAAGTTTAGCAGTTATCCAAACGCACGCATTTTAAACAACTAATACATGGTATATATCTACGTTTAAAAGCAGAACCATAAAAGGGTTGACAATACGGGCACCACCTTCGAAAGGACAATAGCAAAAAGAAGGCCGGCGGTGGTTTAACCCGGGTTTTGGTGTGCACACAACATCTATGTAAACAACATATACGATAACAACATATACGACCAAATATAGGTATTATAAGTAAACATATTTGAATTATCCTTATTATGATTTGAAACGGTCTACTGCATACTTAAAATAAGAGTTCAAACTAGAAAATGTATTTGAAATTACAAACACGAATACCCGGTTTAACTTTAGCACTTGAATTAGTTTAACACAATTTTATAAAGACAGATAGAGATTACAAAATAATCCGGGCTGTCGATTGTTTTTACACTCTTGCCCACACGTCCTTTAATTGTTCCAAAATTTGCATCTAAAAGCTCTTTCTCTCTATCTCCAAAATTGATCCATAAATTCCAAAATAGACATGTGTGTCAAAAGAAAGCATAAGCTGTTGTATATAGCAACTGAATCGGTTTGGCTTTTAAATCGATTAAGAAATCAGGAAACTTCATTAGAACCATTAACTACACTTTTAAGATAAACATTTTAATCAATAGAGTTATCTTAGCAACCTAAGAATCTAACTGCAGTATCGAAGACGGTTTCGACTAAGTTATATAACTTGAAATCACCTGTTAAATTATGACCAGATAATGAACATCACAAACAGCTAGTTGAACGATATATTCGCGGAAAAATGGAAAATTATTATCGACATAAATAACTGTTATATATTTGCTTTATTGTTTCTGCAAAGGTGTTATGGTCGCTAATAAAGAAGCAATATTAAGTGTTGGAGAGATCTGATATGAAAGTATCACATTACGTGGTCCCGCCTTAATTCATGTTTAAAAGCATTTTTTCACTAAAACATGTGATAACCTGTTTAAAATTACATATAAATGTTTTAACTTTAAAATATGCAAACTTTTTAAACTGAAATTAGGGTTTTATTTCAAACCCAAGCCAACCCCGTTTTCGCTTTTTGGAGAAGGGGTTGGATGGGGTATGAAAGTTAATACTCAGACCACGTAATGAGAACTGCTGGAAAAGTACCTAAACTAATAAAAGAAGTATTGACTCACCTTTGTAAAATCGCCAAAGATAAAACCTTGCTCAAGACCAACGAACAGAACTAGTGGTATCAGCAACTGGCACCTGGAGTCCTTCAGCATGTTCAGTGTTGAAAAGAACAGCTCTTTGGTGGTTATTTTCATATCTTCATTGATCTGCTTTGACCCCACGTCCTTATCCAAAAGCGTCATTAAAATAGCCACTCCCATCACGCCACAACCCAGATAAATACCAAGTAACATGTATTTTACTTTGTCTGGTATAACTGTTTCATATGGGTTGTTACCTATGTCATATCTTTCACTAGGCGACATTGAGTTAGTATTGCAATGCATAGCACCGCATGTCCTAGCCATGGTGTCATTTGAAAGTGTGTATAAACTTAGATTTGAAATCCCAGTTGTACCATACGTATCCTCAAATGAATCACCCTGAAGCGTTTGGTTATTTGATAACACTAGAGTAGTTATGAGGTTACCCCAAATATAACTACTTCTGTAAAATCCGCAAAATATGCCCATATATTTGTTAATTACGCTGTCTTGATCCAAGATAAGAGCGTGTTGAGAGTAAGTTAACGCCAGCGTTGTCACGAACGTCATCTGTGCCGCCATTAAAGGTCCACCAAGCAGACCTAAAATAAGTCCAAGTGGAATAAGCATAAAATCCTTTGGATAAAAATTTCCAGCAAAGTACCCGGTGAATAGAATAAACGCTACGATCATCGTCCATTTCGATGTTATCTTGTTGATTATCAATGGCGTCAAGAGGCACGACACAACAGTTGTGGCATATATGCAACTGATGGATACAACGCCTACGCCGCCTTCTGGGTTCATAATACTTTCTAGGCTTAAGATTGAGATAAACGCCGTATGAACAAACATAAACGATATACCTAACACTATAATGTTCTTCAAAGCTTTGCTTTCTGTCATCCTTCGAACGTTTTTGTTTGTTGGACAATCTTGTGGAAGGGCGTAGTAGTGGACTAGGTTGTAAGAATGGATGGTACTCCGGCGCCTGTTCTTACCAATGCTTAACGCGTCCAGGCTTGGAAGTGACGGGGTGTTCGGGTGGTAACTTGTGCTGACGCGTGGCGAACCGGGATAATGGGTCAGACTCACGCGCGGCGTCCCTGGATAACGCGGTTCTAAATGGGCCGGATTGATGTGAAGCTTGTCTCGCGTCAGTGTGCTAGAATCGGACCTGTCGTCCTGTGAAATATGCACGTTCGCCATATTTGGCAAATATCAGAGAATGTTTTAGTCGTTGTTATGCCAAATTAAACACACTACTTATTTGCTCACTATTATGGTTTCCCCATCTTTCCCGTCTAGTTTGAATGTCCTTTATTATTCTGAAATGCTCTCCATTTGCAGCAGTGCCCACAAAAGTCAATCGATTTGTGGTGAGGCAGTAAACTGTTCGAGTATAACGTCAGCGTTAGGTGGATATGAACTTATCCCATGTATAATGATGTGTACGCAGAGTGAGCTCGAGCTATTGATGGATTGTGTGTACCTAATTAGCTTGACTCCATATTAAATCGTCTCACAGTATGTGATTGTGGAATGCTCTTGGTGGTTTCATATAAGTGGTGAATGCGATTTGTTTATTAACACTATTTCGAACCTTATTATCGGTATTTAATCAGCTAACAATGATAGAATATACCATCAAGTTCAAATTCTTTAAAAAACCTTGACATACAGTTTTGCCTTACTGCATTGGTAGTCAAGCATTATTAGAAGCTACTTTTATGTATACGTTAATAATAAATGTGTTATCACATTGTAATGCATGGTAGTTAATCTTAAAGGGACATATTGCAATCTTGATTTTTTTTTGAAAAATCCTGTAAGTGTTTCTTCATAACTTGCATTTGTTCAATCATTAATACTAATTATAGGATTAGTATAAAGCAAATGTTTTTCATATATTAACTGTTGATTATATTTACCAATAATATAATTAAACCTATATTAGAATAAAACGAACAAATGAAAACTCAAAATTGAATTTAATTTAAAGGCAAGATGATACTGGATAAATAAATCAAGACGCTAATATTAATGCTTAAAAAACGCTACAAGATTGACGAGTGTCCCTTTAACGAGTGTCCCTTTAAAGAATGTTTACGATTCCGTCTGCTTTCATCAACTGCTGTTATTCAACTGCTGTTATTCAACTTGAAAACTGTGTGATTACAAATTACTAAGTTGCATGTATTTCTATTCACCAGAAATTGCTGAAGTTGCGCAGTAATTATTCTTTCACACATAAAACTAAACATCTTGTACACATTTTGAAAAATAATCGATTTCCATAACAACTCACGTGTTAAGTAAACATTGTCTCTGGCGCCGAGTAGAATAGCAGTTGTCATAAACAATAAATCTCTTTGATAAATGGTAAAGTGGTTTGTGGAATATTAAATTGCCCACATTTAGAACAGAACAGAATAGAACATAACAAGGAAACACGTATTAACCATATATAAATAGGACACGTGCGGCACGTGTACGAGCAAATAAACTTAATATGCAATACTGATAAAGCATTTGGTTGTCGTAAAACTGCGATTGTTTTTTCGTAATATAGAACCAATTCCAATGAATATGTTACAGTTACAGTTTTAGATATTGAATTCTGATTGAATCAATGGCGGCGATGTGAACCAATTAGTGGATCGATGTTGTTATACGTCCTCCGCAGTCGGTTTTATTCCAATGATTAGAGCAATGTAAATATTGAATATCTGTTGCTGATCGTTCCTCCTCTCAATCGCTCTTCATGTCTGAAATAAAAGTAACAATACTTCCTTATGATCTTCTCAAGAAATGAATTATGACGTCTACTACAGTGCTGATTTTACGAAATCTTTCTCGATAATTGTCGGAGTGTTATATTGGTTGTCTACAGCTTGTGAAAAAATAAGGGTTTTGGCAAATATGTGGTACTGTGAAACAAATGTAAATGTTATTGACTGCTTATATGCTTATGGCTAAATATTTGTTCACTATTCTCAATTGAGGGCTGGCGTGGCGCAGTCGGTAGCGCGGCGGATTTGTTACCGGGTTCAATCCTCCGTGGTGCCACTGAGTTTCGTCGGTGTGTTCTTGGGCAAAACACATTCCCTTAGCCTCGTCCGTCGGATGGGGACGTAAACCGGGCGGTCCCTGTATCGGTCTATCCTCCGAGCACGTTAAAGAACCATAGTAATCTATTCGATAATAAGAGTAGGGCACGGTTCCCGGATTCCTATGTATCCTTCCCCTCTCTCTGGGGCGGCTCTAAATAACCTATACTGTGTTGATGAACAACATTCAATTCAATACTATTATCAATTGGACATGGGTTCTAAACTTATAATAAAAGTATTGATTTTTTGCTTGTTATTTTTGTTTTTGTTTTTTTCGTTTGTTTTTTAATTTTTAAAATTAATGGTGATCATTTCATTCACCTATTTACCATTTTAGTATTGGTCTCTACTATTAAGATTTACATATAAAACAAATTTTGGAATATTGCTACAAGAACTATACTAAGTTAAATAGAAAAATGTTATTCTAAATATAATATTCCGATAAATATGGGGAAAATATAAGAACATTTGACGACAATCATGCTCGATTACAGGTTGACGTTATGGCTGACTTAAAACTATTTTCTAAATGCAGCAATAGTGTTTTGTGGAATATATATACCACGACGACATAGTTTGATTTCTCAATAATTCAGATGAATATTCTAGATTATACATACATCCGAATTATTATACATATGTGTAATCTTAAATATCCATCCGCATTATTGAGAAATCAAAATTCGTCATGGTATAAATGTATTCCACAAAACACAAAACAATATTCTGCACAAAAAAACGGTTTTAAGACAGACATAATTCCGTATAATATATATATGTACATTTGATTTCTCAATAGTTCCATCCGAATTATTGAGAAATCACAATTCGTATAAATGTATTCCACAAAACACAAAACAATATTCTGCAATTGTGTATAATATAGAAAATCCATCTGAATTACTATATTTACATATATAATCAAGAATATCCATCCGAAATATTATATATTGTAATATCGTAATTTTAAAAATACCTCCGTTTTCCTTGAACTGAGGACGATTTTCGATAACCTATAAAAGTATGTTCACAACATATTTGCTTTATTTTTGTTTTTGTTGTTTTTGTTTTTGTTTAAGTCCTACATTCATTTACTGTATCACGTATAGTAAACACGGTTTATATACACTTAAAAAGTGTGGCTTGTATATAAGTAGTATTTCTAATTTGATTTTAAACGGATCTGTTAAGAGAATGAGACGCCGAGGTAAAACAGCAACAGCAACACTTTCAAAAGCGTTTGACATATCAAACTGCTAACAATATGTTTGTGTTTTTAGATTGTAAACAACTTGTTATCTTTTATACAAATAGTATCACTTGTAGTTCGGTCGTGAAATTGCCTTTGATGAACGCATAGCATTAGATCGTTTAATTCAGAATAAACAAAGGGCGGCGTCTTACTCTAACTTTCAATAAATGTAATTTAGAGTACGGACAGGGTCATTAAGTACCGCATACTACAAAACAGATAGAGCCTGTCTCAGCTCGTTGGTTATTTAAAATCTCGGTGTTAAAAAAAGACAACTCGCTGAGACTAGTCTCTATCTGTTATATAATACATAAAATGTCAGTTCCGTTAATTCGAATAAAATATTTGATTACTGTTATAAATACATACCCTTACCAATCACAGAAATTCTCCTACCAATCACTAATTGAAGCAATAAAATGCTGAAGCCATACACAAAGTTTTGACGTCAAATACACTTCTGGTTGATCACATTATATACCGTTATTTAAACTTGAATTCCAATAGGTTGGAGAAAATATCCTAAACGCAAAAGAGTCATTATTATCATATAGCACCGTCTGTAAAATGTCACATTCTTCTTAAAACGGTTCCAAATCAGCACATCAAAATAGATTCAGCGAAACAACGATCCATAACTACAAAACTACCGTTAAAAAACGGATATTACTTAGCGAGCTGTAGCTGGGGGATTACTGATCAAAATATCACGCATAGAGCAGCTCAGTAACAGTACTTTTCTAGTATTGGATTCAGGAGAGGGAAGGAAAATATCTTTACTGCCAGCCTCTGCTTAAAATATTGGAATTTCACGTCTCTGTATAGATGCAGTAAACATATAGTTTAAGTAAAAGGGAAAACCAGATATTCTGCCGAGTCTAATGTTGATGTCGACATAAGTAGTTCTGAAATTTAATTGAAGAGTAACATATTCTATTTGAAGAAGTGGAGCCTATGTCGGTTATTTATACATAAAGGCGTTAGAAAGTAATTAATGAATTTGCATACACCGAGGCGTCGGTAACAATATTGGAACGTCGCCAATATATTTAAATGTCAATTAACAGTTACAGCGATCAGTTCACAACACAGAAAATCCAATTAAATTGCAAGAAATAACACACAATGACGTTAGAACGTTAGGAATTGGATGGGAACGATGTTAGTTTCATGATTCCAGATGTGCGTCTCCATGAATAATGTAATTACATGCATGTTAATAAGTGTGGTACTAACATAGTATTACACATTGCGCCCCTATACCTGCATAGGTTGGTCCAGCATCCAGCCCGAAGTCCCATTCCACCCACACAGCTGATCCCATGTCTATCTCTTAATATATTGTATCATAAATTACCGAATGCATTTAAAAAAAAAAAAATGGCCCTTCAAATTACGACAATAATACACTGCAAACCAGTTACTCAGAACGCTATCCACAAGTTTCGGTCATATAATAATGTACATGTGTCTTTTAAAAGTATATTTTTTCACGGGTTCCGTGATTGAATATGTGTAAAATAAATTATGAGTTGATAACTCTTAATAGCCTTCGAACTGAGAGTAGCATCTAATACTCACTGATAAGAACGCGTGTTCTTAAAATAACACCAGTTCTGCATCTTCGGACAAACAATCCGCTCAGCTGATCACTTTACATATAGAAACAATGGCGTCAACCTCTGATTTTTTCCACGTTTCTTTGAGCGAAAATGATGTTCCAGGCGCGAAATTAGCTCGAAATTAGCTTATTGTTTTATAGAGAAACACTCAAATACACAGTTAAGAAGGTGGCTGCAATGTCGAGAATTACAAACTACTGGGAACAAACAGGATCTTGTTGAATGGTATTGTACATGTACATTGAGCGAGATTATGTAAACAAAGGAGGCGAGCTGTCTGTGTTATTATTTCTTCACAATTGCTCGATATATTCTACTTTATCTCTTAGAATTTCTTACTGCAGTATAGGTAAACGTCTTTCATTTTTAATTCTAGAAGATTCGCAATGGTTATCATTTTATACGATTCTGTGTTACACGTACCGGCGATTCCATCCGACTGGTAGATATTTTTGTTACATTTAAAAATAATATAGACCTATATGGTGCTTTCTTGCTGGTTATTAATGTTAATATGTCCTTCGTTCTATTTCTTTTTCAATCTACTGTATGTTTTTAATAGGCGCCTATGTACATACTTGCAACACGATAGGGCTAGAGACAAAGAGATGATGTTATAATATAGGCCATATGTATAGAAGGATAGAGATAAGTCAAGAAGAGATAGTGCTATATACAGAATATGTATACTGTATAATTGATACTAAAGTCTTTATTTATACATTCATTTATACATTAATAATAGCCTTTAAACCTGTGCACCCACATTCCGAGGGTTAAAATTGATTACATTGTACAAAGATTACATTGTACAAAGGATTCTGTTCTATTTATCCTAATGAAGTTGTTTTTTTCATTTTCAGAGTGAAACGGTGCATGGAGTCTGGGAATGGCAAACACATTCCAGTCAGTGTTGATCGTGGTAAATGGTATGATATTAAGCTGTCTGAGCTTAAACAGCAGAGCACACAAGTTCCAAAAGCAGCCGTTGCACCTATAACAGGATGGAACAATTTCCCTTCTGTCGCACTTCCTAAACATTTCAATCAGGGACATATTCACCATCATGTAGTTGAGTCGGTGCAGTTTGTAGGACAGAATGATTGTGATAATGATGAATCTGATCCTGACATTGAAGACCTCCACACCTCCAAGCCTCTGAAGAAAGGTCTTGCATATTTCAACAGTGGTCATGTCCTGGATATGAAGGACTGCTGCAAGGATGGAAACTACTTCCTTTAAGCTACAGTGATGGCTTCCTACACAATGGACACCGAGTAGTGTGTGATGGTGCAACTAAGCCATGCGAGTGACTTCGTAAATGATGCCTCGTGTGACTGTCCAGCCAGTTCAATGGGTCGTTGTTCGCACATAACAGGTCTTCTATGCGCACTTGAGGATTACATCAGAAAGTATGGTTCTGATCCATTGTCGTGTACCTCCAAAAAATGTGAATGGAACACTGGACGGAAACGAAAAAGAAATCCACAGAATGTTTCGCAAGCGTGCTACCCAAGTTCAAAAAAGAAAAAGGTCGATGACATCATAACGTATGATCCTACACCATCATTCCCAAGTCGAAATCAAACTGATACTCTCAACGATTTACTTGGAAAAGTTGAAAACAATGGAGGAAAGATGTCGATGAGGGAAACTTTACTTTTCAGGAAGTATGACGATTATGAACTGGATGATGATCAAAGCAATTCATTGAAAGATACAATACATACATTCACAGAGAGTTTATCTGTTGTAGGTGATCAATGTGAAAAAGTGTCCATCCAAGGAACTGAAGAGTGGCACTCCGAGAGACGGGTTAGGATAACAGCATCAGAATGTAAGACGATTGCAAATGCGAAATCCGAGAAAGCAGTGTACAGTATCCTTAGAAACAAACTTTGGGTTACTAGAATTCAGACTAAAGCAATGCAATATGGAAGTGAAAATGAGGATAACGCTTTTGAAGATTACGCAAGATGTATGTCACCTGATGGATACACTATGAAGAAAAGTGGCTTCTGGGTAAATGGCCAATTTCCAGAAATAGGCGCGAGTCCTGACGGTCTTGTACAGGACCCGAAAGAAAATCCTATAGATGGCTTGCTCGAAATCAAATGCCCAAGTGTATTGGTTAATACGCTTGTACAAGATTATGAGACTGTGCTAAGTAAATCCCAACTCAAAAGTTTCTGTATCCATAAAATACATGGCAATCATGCGCTGAAAGAAAATCACGCATATTATTATCAAATACAAACCCAGCTGGGAGTGTTAAATAGGCAGTGGTGCGATTTAGTGATCTGGGCCGGAGAAGACATTTTAGTAGTGAGGGTTAGGTTTGATTTGGAATTTTGGCTTTGAATTCACCAACCATTCTTGATAATATTCTTAGACTTAAGCCCAAGTATGCAAGTTTCAATCACAAATATTTCTATAAGTTTAAAGAATAAACAATCATAACAAGCTGCTATGTATAAATGTGACAAATACTAATAAATAGCAACTTCATAAGATTGTATATCTTTGAAGGTAATGGGAATATTTGTGAACTAAATTTGAGTACTTGAGCTCAAGCCTAAGAATAATCTGAAGAATGGTTGGTGAATTCCAGGCCTGGTCTAACCTCAAGAATAAACTTGTTTCATTCCACAGGCACTGGCTTGTACCAGAGTACCTCGAAATGCGCATCCCACTTATGCCAAAGAAGGTGGAATGAAACTTTTTAAGCAGACTACAATTGTTTGTTTTGCTGATTTACGTGTTGTGTTATGTGACACAGTTGTTTACCTGAGGTCACCAACAAACACAGAAACACAGTCTAAAGAATTTTATTTTTTATTTTTTCATTATTAATGATCTTGTTTTTGTTAATGGAAAAAACACTTTTAATATGATAAAAAATACTGGGGAAGGTATTACTACCTAGATAATACATGGTTATGGCCCTTTTTCAATATTTGGTAAAGTACATTGGAAACCCCAAGGGTCGTGGGTTCAGATCTTACTGGAGGCATTTTTTTTCTCCATAAGAAACCTTGGTTCAACTTTTTATTATTATTATTATTTTTATTTTTTTTGCAATAAAAAAAGTTAAGGTCGGCGGCTAAATAACAGAGTCAGTCGGGTTAGCGGAAACAAACACTTTTTTCTTTAAAACCTTACGTTAATATCTTGTGATATAACATTTTCAAATACATATCACGTCAAAACGTGACATATCATGCATTTTAAGGGTTTAATCAAATTTGTGATCTCGAATTGTGAGGCAGTGTCATTTCTTACGGATGGCGGTAGATATACAGGACAGGTTATACTCAGGAGTAGGTGGCTGGTCTGCCTTATTAACAAAATTTGACCATTATAAATAGCCTAAAATGTGCTGAAAAATGATAAACACCAAACTGTTTAATATCACCCATATGAATTGATATCAGTGATATCACACATTCAAAATGGTGACATTATTGTGTCATCCTTTTACAATGATCATCCATTGAATAAGTAATATCATTTATTTGAATCAATTTATTTGAATCAGTAAATATTTGCAGCAACTCTGCAGTTCAGGGTGAGAAGGTTCTATGCCCATTTTCCATATTTTATCTCTGCCTGTTAAAAATAAAACTGCAGATTGTTGTGTGTCCTTTTAAAAAGGCTAATAAATATGAACAACATTAAAGGGGATTATAGTATTTATTTATTACATGCAAATCATGTAAACTACTAGACACCAAATCATTTTACCATGGGCTCTTGAAAGACATCCAACAATAAAAACAATTTGAGTAATCACGGGTTACAGTGACAATGGAATACTTTTCTGTAGAAGTTTAAATTTCTTGATTCGTTCAATGGAACGCTCTACATGTACTCTATGCTTTGCTATGTCTTTAGTCATAGCTTCTTCCTGTGGTGTGAACCGTTTTCTGCCACCTAAAAATGGTGGCATGATCATATCGACTTGTCTTTCATTCAACACATCTTTTATGTTAAAGCCTCTGTCCGCCATTATTGTGTCACCGGCATCTAACATGTCTAAAAATCCAGATTGGATCACTATTTCCCTGTCTGTAATAGATCCTTCGAACACATCACATGTAAACATAATTGCACCGTTTGGTGCAACTGCCACTAACACTTTATAGGTTGTATGTGCCTTGTAGCTCGAATATAAATTACCCTGTCTTTGAAAGTTACCAGGTCTTTGTGAGAAACACTCTGTACAGTCTATTATACATCTTATGTTTTTGTACTTCTTAAAACAGAACGGCAAAGTTTCTCTTATTCTACTTCGTTCAGAAAACATTGAAGTCTTAAGAGGAAGGAACTGCTTGAACACAAACTGAATCCATGTTAGAATAATTCTTGAGACTGTTGCCTCACTGACACCAAATCTATAAGCCAAGTCTAGATTTGTGTATCCATTTCGCAGTCTCATTAGTAACATGAGAAGTGCGTTTTGGGGTTGAACACAAAAATCTTCTTTCTTCGATGTACGATTCCAGTATTTCAGATAGGGAACTGCTGGGGATAAAAAATTCCATAGATGAAGGAACTGAAGGAATGTCAATCCTGTAAAAACAATTACATATTTTATCATCACTGCTTATTTCAGAAATGTCGAAATAACTAGCAATATTCGCACGTTTTTCACTTTCATTGACTGGTAACTCATCGGTGTTTCTTTTCCTTGGATTGCTGGTGTGTTTGTACATCTCTAGTTCAGCAAGTAAATTTTTGTTTTTATTTTCTAAAATGTTGTTGTTTATGCGCAGTGCTAACTCTGCCGTAGTAGATGGTTCTGTCTGGGAATTTGCGGTTAACAGTTCGGGTATCAAGCAATATCCTTGATGCACACCTGGATTAATATTAATTAATGAACAAATGCAACTTATGTAGAAGAAATGAGACACAGTGAGTTTGTAAAAAAAATACGATTGCCATTTGTCCCTTTAATAGATCAACAACACTTTACATTTTACAAATTTGACATAGACACAGTGAGATATTGGTACGAGGGCTTTAGCTTATTCGAGTTTGGGCACACCTTTGCCATTTAACGAGTTTTTCATTGTATACCTTTTACGATAAATAAAAAGACAATGAGAATAAAAGTCAAATTAAGGTTGGTTTTATTTAAATAAAAGCATGTGCATATTACGTATATTAATCGAGGCGGGCCACATGTTAAAGGGTTACTGGCTCAGCAGCAGCAGTATTTTAACATATCAGATATTGCCCGACCTAGAAAGTACATGATATGTTCCTTCTTTATTTTGTTACTATGCCACAACATAACAACTAACTCACATGGCTATTTAATGAAAGCAGAATTCCAGCTATTTCACGCTCATCTGTCTGAGGTACATGTACATTACTGTCTTCAGGGATAGTAATGGGAGATAATGTCAGTCTTCGTTGGACTTTACGTCGGGGTTTATTCTCCAGGCGTTGGATCTGAAATATAAATATAAAATAAAATGAAGCTTAGTGGAGATATTTACTCTGTGGGGCTCTAACTAACATAAATTGTGTCGGTTTGCACTAAAATGTTATTCAATTCCATCTACGATTGCCTCCATGAGTTACACACTTTGTAAAAATAAGAAGTTTTCAATGCCATAGGAATGTTCTAATTATTGATCGGGTCAAACAAATGTATACACAATTTCAATGTATATGAGGTAGTAGCAGGGGTCTAAACCATTTAAAATACAAAAATAGTGACGAAATATATAGGGTGAAAAGATTTTTTGAACTGTTCCATTCTTTTCTCGAAATGTTGAGTGTGTGTGAGGTGTGGGGGTGGTTGTGGGGTGGGGTTGTTGGGGGAGGGGGGCTGGCAAACAGTAAATGTACTTTGGTAGAAAAATTATGTGGTGGGGACATTGACACTGACACTAGCATATCAGTTTCATAAATAAACCTTAAATTTTCACCTAACACACATGCCAATATATGTACCAGAAATTGATTGAGGCATTATCGAGAGCAAGAAAGAAAACACCATAACAATACTAACATCATATTTGGTAGCATTTGCTGGTATAGGGTCGAATGATTCTCTGTTGGCCCGTTTCCTCCGACGAAATGTGAACTGCGTATGTATGTGTCCTTGGTTACACGTTTTTCATCGAACCCCGTTCTGCTACAAGCTCTTGACCAACGTACACATTTTTCAAGGTCCTGTTTTGCCTGGGGAAATCTCATAAAGAAAATTCCTTGCATTGCCGGCTTGTCAGCATATCTCGAATCGCTTTTACAGTGCTTCGTTGTGCCTTTTTTCCGAACACTTTTATCACCATCATTGTTCACTTTGCAGTAATAAACTATTACAAATTATCACTATTCCCACTTTTGCGTTTATCGATTGTCCGAAAACATGGCGGACGCCGCTTTGCATTGTGGTATACATAAATAGCAAAATCTATTTTTAGAAACACCTGATCGCCAGATCGAAGGTTAATCGACACTAGGTAGGTTTACAAACGGTGTGCATATGTTGTAAAATGTGACTGTTGTTTGTGGGATAGTCACCTTAACGAAAGTTTCATCTCTCCGAGATATTTTATTTTGCCTTATTTCGATATTATTAAGCGTTGTATACTGAAATAGAATATGCATTAACATGCAGTTTCGTTCATTGCTGTTTACTATTTTAACCAATATTCTAGGGTTAATTGTAACCTATAAAAATCAGCAACTAATATATAATTATTAATGCTAAAGCACTTGGCAAAAGTCCAACCATCCCCGTCAGTAAGGTCACGTCATTCTGTGTTTTATATCTAAGCGTTTGTGAGTAAACCTGTCAAACATACTAAAATGCGTTAAAACGGGATATCTTTATTTACACTGTCCTGTTTTAATGGGATGACAGTAGGGAAAGGGTGATGTTTGGTGCACCCTAGAACCGGTTTAAACCCCAAGTGGCCTATTTTGCCACTGACAGTTCCAAGGCGGTAGCCCTATTGTCAACCCTTTTGTGTTTGTGATGTCGTTTGCATTTATTGTTATTTTTGCCTTCTTGTTTGTCTGTTTGCGTGTTTGATTCTGTGTTTTGTGGTTGACTGTCCTCCTTGAATGCTACTTTCCCTGTCCGATCTTTTTATATTTCTTTACCGGTATTGAAATGCAGACTTTTTCGACAGTATATCAGTCGATTAATGGTCACAACTTTTAATGATGAAGCGTTAGCGGAGCTATTAAACACGATTTGCGACCGTTAAACGACTGATATGCCGTCGCAAAAATCTACATTTCAATACTGGTTAACCCGCAAATTTCTGACCGCCAACCAGTCGGATTGTTGGATTTTTTCCAAGTGCTTTAGCATTAATAATTATATATATTTGCTGAGTTTTAATAAGTTAGTTATCTCTGAATTCTATTTTTGTTTTATTTATTTGACGAATAGTTTACTTTCGAACCTCTGTGTACAATGTATCCATGTTCTGCGACTTGGTAAACTTTCCTTTCTATACTTCAAAATATCTGGAGCTACATTTACATGCTGTAGTAAAACCTGCTTTAATGAACATTTTCAGTATTTATTGACATTCACACTAGCGTTTATTTAGTGCTGTGTGGCGGCCGTAAAACCATGCCCCGACTACAGATCAGTAGTTTTATTACTTACTGAGCCTTACGGACCATCAAGCCCGTCAGTCTTTGTGATTTTAAAGTAGATACCGCTTAAGTTGTTGCTAGGGTACGTGAGAGGTGTTGCATATATATATAAATTATAGTACCTCTAATGAACAATAAAACCGAGTCCGCTACTTTTCTTTCTTGTTTGTGTTTGTTGCACCCAACGGATCCCGTTTTCAGTATTTATATATGTATGTAAAATTATGTTATCCACCCACACTAAAACACCTGCTTTGGCATCTGATAAGCGATATCTTATGATAAACTCTTTTACTAAGAATCGTTTCATTCAAAACAAGCATCATTTGTTTAATGGTAATAAGCTAGCACCAAGAAGAAATGCACCTGAAGATAACGCAGCGAAGTGTCGGTTTTCAATATAAATCTCTAACAATGACGGGTTGATACACTACGTCTTACATTTAAATGCATTAACTGACATAAACAATGGGCTTGTTAAATACTTAGGGAGTTGGCAAAAGAGAAAACAATAGTTGTAACTGTATATCAAATGGGGTATATTCTATTTCTTTGCACAGAAGGATTAATAAATCCATACATATATTGCCAGTGCCATTATATAACTGTATTTGAATGTTAAGGTATAGTGGTTATGAATTTCGATGAGCTGTTGTTTTACTGCTTCAGTTCCATATAAAATTAGTCCTGCATCCAGTAAACATAAAATATGTAAATCTAAACGAATGACCATTTTGTAATATAATATTTTGTCCTGCATCCAGTAAACATATAATATGTAAATCCAAACGAATGAAAAAAAATTAGTCCTGCATCCAGTAAACATATAATATATAAATCCAAACGAATGACCATTTTGTAATATAATATTTTGTCCTGCATCCAGTAAACATATAATATGTAAATCCAAACGAATGACCATTTTTTTAATATTCTCTGATTCTCTTTCATCTTTTCAAGACATGGATAATGTGAAACATTTTGCCCAGGTGTGTTTAAACCTTTAGTCACATTTGGTTCTCTGTTAATAAGGTTGGAATTTTCTGCTTGCTTCCTATCCATATAACAGTAATTGGAAGTAATGAAACTACTAAGGCTGCTAAGACGGCGTCGTGCATAGATGTAACTGTACTCTTGTTGGCTATGCACAATAAGTTACTACACTCAATTCAACCTTTACTTGGCCAATGGCACCCATGTAATAGAGCCATCGGTCGATCTCGTTGGATGCTTATTACCAGGTGAGCAATTGCCAGGATAACAGAGAAAAAGTATATTATATTGTGTCGATACATATGCAAGCTATATAACATGATTAATTAAGTACTAATTGATGCATGTGTTGAAGAGCGCTTTGACTAATTCGCAATATGGTGTTGCGGTATATCTGTTAAAGAAATGTTCACACCTTGTTAAGACTCTCGGAGAGGCAGTTATAAACCCAGTAGGTGGTGATGTATGTATGTATGTATCCATGGGCTATTTGAAGCTAATTACATAAACCGCTTGTCTCAGTCTTATATAAGACAGTTATACCATATATCGGATCAGACATCTATACACGTGTCATGGGTTCAGCACGCACAAACTATCTGACTGAGAATGGTATGTGAGCAATATCACAAAAACAAAAGTAGTTTGTGCGCTACGGAATAAATCTAACATTGAGAAAATATATATATCGTGTTATACATGATTTAAATGGAACAAACATGAATATGTGCAGTGTAGGGTCTATGATTAGATGAATCTGACTGTGTTCTTGAGCTGAGCTACAGTATTATATATATATAAATTCCATTTAAAAAATTAGACGCACAGTCCAGGGTTTCCAACACCGCATTTAACCTCAACCAAAACTCCATTAAATTTCTTCTAGACTTGGAGTTTAAGTGAAATTTAAGCAGGCACGAGTGTTTCCTAACTACATTTATCTGCAATAAAATGTCATTAAATGTAATGTAAAAGTGGAGTTTTACAAGTGAAATTTACGCAGACACCACATTTATCCGCAATAAAATATCATTAAATTCCATGTTAATTTAGAGTTTAAGTGGAATTATAGCGGACAAGGGTGTTTCCTACATCACATTTGTGCTCAACAAAATCCATTAAATTTCATATACAAGGGGTTTAAGTGAAATTTAAGCAGACACCAGTGTTTCCCACACCACATTTATCCGCAATAAAATGTCATTACATTTCATGTAAAAGTGGAGTTTAAGTGAAATTTTAGCGGACAACAGTGTTTCCTACATCACATTTAAGCTCAACAAATTTCCATTAAATTTCATATTAAAGTGAAGTTTAAATCAAACTTACACTATAGCAAAATTCGGGTATTTTATGAAAAACTAAATGCCATTTAAAGGTGAAATAAATATGACATTTAAGGAGGAATTAAAGTTGCTTATACGTCATTATACTAGGAATTTAAGAGTAGTTTAATTGAGATTTAAGTTGTGATTAAATCCCTTATTTCATGCAGTGAACATTATGTTCTATACAATCATCATGGATATTCACTATTAACATCTTTACATCTTTAGCTTCTTAATTCGTCATTGTCTCTGTATTCTTTCTCTTTTTTTCAATTTTATTTTAGGAATATTCTATACTATAAATCATAACAACGTTACACTAGAACATCTGTGTTCACTGTATTCATGTTCTATAACTTGAGATATCATGTTCTATAACTTGAGATACTTTCCTTTCTATTCTCCTAAATGTCTAGAGCTACATTTTCATCCTATAGTAAAACCTACTTTAATGAACGTACGTATGTATGTTTTTTCTGTTATCTGCCTACACTAAAACACCTGTATTGGCATCTTATGATAAAACCTTTTCATAAGAAGCGTTCATTCAAAACCAGCATCATTTGTTTAATGGTAATAAGCTGGCACCAAGAAGAAATTCACATAATGATAACGCAGCGAAGTGTCGGCTTTCAAGATAAATCTCTAACAATGACTTGTTCATACGCAGTATCTTACAATTAACTGCATTAACTGACATGCAATATGGGCTTATTAAATAGATAAAATAACACATTGATTATGCTTATTGAGGTGGCAAAAGATAAAAAAAATAGTTGTAACTTGAACCTTTATCAGTATTTATTAACATTCACAATAGCGTTCGTTTAGTGCAGTGTGCGGCTGTTAAAGGTCTCCCAGTGCTACGAATCAGTAGTGTTATTTTTACTGGTCCTTTGGGACCAACGAGCCCAATAAAGGTGGCTTTGAAGTAGAATACCGCTTAAGCCGGTGCTAGGGGGCGTGAGAGGTGTTGCTTCTTTCATTACTTCTCATGAACAGACTCAATAAAACCGAGTCTGCTGCTTTATTCTCTTAATTGTGTTTGTTGCTCCCAAAGGATCACCTTTATCAGTATTTATTTATATATAATGGATAGTTTCTGTTTGTTTGCACAGAAGGATTATACATGGCCCTGTTTCATCCTTTACTTGGTGAATGACACCCTTGTAGTAGAGCCATTCGTCGATCACACTGGATGTTTATTACCAGGTGAGCTATTGCCAGAATATATACATGGCAGCGATAACATCCGAAAATGTCATTAAACATTATTTTCTATACAATCGTCGTTATTCATTATATTCATAATTTACGTATTTATCATGTTTGGCATTGTCTCTGTATACTGTTGTTGTTTGTTTTGTTTTTTTGTTTTTTATTTTAAGAGTATTATCTTCTATAAGTCATAGTTATGTTACATTTATATAGGAACATCTGTGTACCCTGTATCCATGTTCTATAACTTGGGATACTTTCCTTTCTATTGCCCTAAATGTCTAGAGCTACATTTTCATCCTCTAGTAAAACCTACTTTAATGAACGTACGTATATATGCTTTTTCTAGTATCTACCTACACTACAACACCCGTGTTAGCATAGGGGATATATTATGAGAAACTCTTTTCATTTAAAACCAGCATCATTTGTTAATGGTAATAAGCTACAATCCAAGACCAAATTCACCTAATGATAACGCAGCGAGTGTCGGCTTTCAAGTTAAATCTCTAACATTGACTTGCTCATACACCTGTACACTACATCTTACAATTAACTACATTAACTGATATACAATATGGGTTTGTTAAATAGATAAAATAACACATTGATTATGCTTAGGGAGGCGGCAAAAGATAAAAAGATTAGTTGTAACGGTATATACAACACGTGCAATGGGATAAATTCTATTTCTTGCACAGAAGGATTAATCTATCAATACATATACTGAACAAAAAAGGAAACTTCCGCATTTTAAGCTGTGATTTGCATAGCGTTGACTTTGTTACACTTTGTACAACAATCTAGATACAATTTCATCATTATATATGTATCACTCAATCATTCTGATCAATATTAATAATCATCAAAAACCAGAGTTAGTGTGTTACTGCTAAAACATGTTTTATTCAAATTGCGAAATCACTATATTTGTATTATAAAGGGAGGTAATCTAAAAATATTCATTCTTGAAAGCTGTATGGCGCAAAAGTGAGTGAACAGGTCAGTTTACTTTCTCCGTCTTTTTGGTGCTGGGGTTATCTTCTGTTTATTTCAATAGAACAAAACTGTGTTAAATCAATGTTTAAACCACAAGACCCGGAAATGCTGTTTAAACCAAAACAGGGGGAATAACTTTGCGTACAAGTTTGATTCAAGGAAAATTGTTTTCATGACAGTGCTGGCCTTTTAACAAAGGTATTAACGTATAAGACCAAACAAAATATATTTTCATTGTGTCTACATGTATGGGTAAAGCGGAAGTTTCTTTTTTTGTTGAGTATATATTGCCAATGCCATTATATAACGGAACATGTATGTTTTGGTCTCTCTGTTTTTGATTTCGTTAAACTGTTGTTTTGCTGCTGCAGTCCACCATTCATCAGTTGTCCATCCGTTTGTCCCACGTCCGTTAAACATATAATATGTGAAGCCAACATTATGAACATTTTGTAATATTTGCTGATTCTTTTTCATCGTTTCAAGACATGGGTAATATGAAACCTGCTAACACAGGTGTGTTTAAACTCTTAGTCGCATTCGATTCTCCATCTTTTATTAATGTTGTAATTTGCTGCTGGCTTGCAAACCAAACAGTAGTAATTGGAAATGTATATATACTGAGCAAAATAAATTTAGCACATAAAATGCATGTCATTTGCATAGACGAGATACAAAACCGTGTATGTTCGGGGTCAATGCTAAAGTGACATAGATATGACCAATAATAATTTTACAAAAATGAGATATAGGGTCCTATAGAAACAACAGCTTCCGAGCGCAATGGCATCGCAGGTCCACACCGCACTGCAAACAAGGACTTGAAAATACAATGAAAGAGACAAAAAAACAACAGAAAGGGTGGTGAAGACAGGGTTACCGACTTGGAACGGTCAGTAGGCAACAAGGCCCACTGGTTAGCTTGAATCGATTTTATACAAAGTCATTTATAAGCAAAGGCGGTAATAAAAAAAGCAAATATGATGGGAACATACGTTTATAAGTTATCGAAATTCGTTCTCATTTCAAAAGGGAGATAATTTTACAATTTTGGAATTTTGGAATGTTTTTGTTTGAGAAAAACAATCGTTTGTGAACACATTTTAGCCTTTACTAAACAATGACAGAATAGACAATTCTTGTCAATGCCAAACATTTTTGTTTCAACGCAATACTTTTGTATAATGAAATAAGTTGTTTTTAATATATGGAAAGTAATTCTGACACCTCATTTAGAAAATAATAAAATAACACAATTTTGTTTAAAATCACATCCTTACCTAGCATTTCTAATATCTTCAAACAGTTATGTTGAAGCTTATGTCCCTAATAAATGGTCTAAACTTGTTTTGCTGAGTATATGGTTTTTTGTTATCTACCTACACTAAAACAAATGCGTTGGCATCGGATAGGGGATATCGTATGATAACATCTTTTCAAAAGAAACGTTAATTAGCGAGCATCATTAGTTCAGTGATTGTAAGCTGGCACCAAGAAGAAATACACGTAATGCTAACACATCGAAGTGTCGGTTTTCAAGATAAATCTCGAACAATGACTTTTGCATACACTACGTTTTACAATGAACTGCATTAACTGACATACACTATGGGCTTGTTAAACGGATAAATGAACACAATCTTAAGTCTTAAGGAGGTGGCAAAGAAGGAAAAGATAAGATGTAACTCATTGTCACAGGATGACCTTAGTGGTTGGGCTAAATCAGGAAAGAATCAATGACGGTGAATGCATTTACATAAGTTTAATGCAACTTTTAAAATATGTTTAATATATATACAATTATCTAAAAAAAACAAGCGAATACACAAATGAACTATGAAAAGAATGTTCTCATGAACGTTTAAGAAGTTCTTAGTATTGTTATAAATACTGAATGTCTAAGACACTAAAGTGTTGTTAAAGCTATAACAATGTTGATCTAGCGCGATAACTGTGATGCGCGAGAGCTCATGAAGATGATGATGCGCGAATTCAATGGATGATTGTCATCAAATGCCTTCTGTAAGGGTTGATGACGCGATGTAATGATAGTTAACCTCCACTGAGATCGTGAGTGATATTCCTCCAGTGAGGATTGGTAACGGGCCCACCTTGTGTCCCGGGGGTTGTCGTTAGTAAAACCTGGCTGCGCAGGTACGGGGACCGTCTCCACCGCTTGTAACGTTAATCGTGGAAGCTTAGCTCCACTCCTGGATATCCAAACCTAGATGGCTTACTCCAACCCTGGATGGCTTATATCCTGGATGGCTTAGGCTGTAATTATACATACGTTTTAGATGTCGGTTGACAAACATAACAATCTTGCATAAATATCATTACCCAAACAAATCATTATTCAATCAATATATGTAAGCTGTACTAATGATGAGTAGCAATGTATACATATTCTACAACGCCATGTATACGCTATGTACGTCGCTGTTAATCAATGTCCCTAATACATGTAATATAAACATGATCAAATTACTCATATATTACACTCACTGAGTTATGCATGCACGCATTTATTCTTGTCACTCATCTCATTGTTAACTAATGTTAACAATCGTGTATTACAATCACTGAGTTATACGCCAACGTTAACTAATGCACCTATTATCCACTGTTATCAAATTAATATTGTTTTACAATTAATGATCAATTACAATAATGACATTTAATAAAGTAACTTCAAAATCATATGCTAGTCTAAAGTTATGTTTGAGAAACATCAATGCTAACCGGATGTCGTAACCGCCAAACAAGATGGCGCCGCCCACTGAATACAAATATACGATAAAAGTTTAATAAAACTACTAACCACATGTTGCCTATGAAATTTGCCGTCCAATCTCTGTTCCAACAATGTACTATCGATCATCCCGGCGAGAGCTAGAAGACAATGGGTTTTATAGCAAACATTACGCCCAAATCATTATTTCCCCCGTTCAGTCCGTGACAAACGTGGCTAAATCTGCAGTATTGAATCTACACGAGAGGCCCCTTATACAATTTTGCCGTTTAAGGAAAATATACCTATACGTTTACATGCATTAGCACAAAACTAAACTTATGACACGGCCTCTCTGGCGGCCACTTAAAATGTGCACGCTTTTACGTGTTACATAAATAGATCATGAATATAGTGAAATTGTTTCAACTCGAACAATAGATTTGGGTGTAACCGATAACTTACAAGAGCTATATACGACCAGTACGCTCTACCCGTGACATTTTGTGACAACATCTCCCCACTTAAAGAAAGTGCTACACTTTTAAAATTCAACAAAATGATAATTAATATTTACACGTTAAGAAACTATTAATTCTTCTGAGCAAACGAGCGACAAAACGTACAAGCTGATCGCTCAATCGCTTGAGTATGTTAACTATTACCACTGCAGTTATAACCTAACTATAATATGTAATTACAATTTCAACACTATTCTACAATTGTACACTACCCTGTCGTAACATATACTACTATTGTACAATACACTGCAATACACTATTGTATTAAAGCGGTCATTATGTGCGGCGACTTAAATAGTCTGCCCCAATATTGTCCTTTCCTCGGATCGCTTTAATTTTCATCCGGTAAGGCTGCAGAGTCAGTGCCCACCTCATTAACCTACTGTTAGCTACCTTTGCTTTATTCATAAAAGCTAACGGTTGGTGGTCAGTCTCCAAGACAAATTCCTTACCAAAAATAATATCGGTGGAATTTACTGACACCCCACACTACTGCAAGACACTCCCTTTCGATAACAGAGTAGTTACATTCCCGGGGTAATAGTTTCCGACTTGCGTAAGACACGGGGAGACTACACCCATCTTGCTCTTGCAGTAGGACTGCACCCACCCCGATATCGGAGGCATCCGTTCTGAGGATAAACTCCTGGTCAAGTTCAGGTAATTTTAGTATTGGGGTTTTGACCAGACTCCCCTTTAAAGAGACAAAAGCTCGCTCCTGGCTTTCCCCCCAAGTTATCCTATTGGGTTGACCTTTCTTTGTCAAGTCTGACAAAGGTGCAGCTATAGCCGAAAAGTTTGGAATAAACTTCCTGGAAAACCCCGCCAACCCTAAAAATGACCTAACTTGTTTCTTTGTCTCGGGTCTTGGTGCTTCCTGAATTGCCTTAACCTTGTCGGAGTTGGGTTTCAATTTCTGGTCCCTCCCGACAACATTACCCAGACACTCTATATCTGCGTAACCTATGTGACACTTGCTAGGTTTTGCAGTCAGTTTAAACCGGCGTAGCCGTTCCAACAGATTACGTAGAGCCTTAATATGGTCTTCAAATGTTGTTGTAAACACCAGGATGTCATCTACAAAACTGTCTGTGTTGGACAAATCCTTCAGGACTTTCCTCATTAACCTACAGAATGTTGCTGGGGCGTTTACGAGACCAAAGGGCATGACCTTGAACTTAAAAAGTCCTTGCGAAGTTTCGAAGGAGGTCATCTCTTTAGCTCGGTCTGAAAGTGGGACTTGCCAATACCCTTTACTGAGGTCTAACTTGGAGAAATACGAATATCCCGCAAGCTTAGAGAATACCTCCTCAATATTAGGCATTGGCTCTGCATCAAAGATGGTACGTTTATTGAGCTGCCTAAAATCGATGCAGAATCGAATTGACCCATCTTTCTTCTTAATAAGTACGACTGGGGATGAAAATGGGGCGTTTGAAGGTTCGATGACACCCAATTTCAACATGTCTTTCACCTCCTCATCAACAATTGATCGGGAGTGAATTGGAATGGGATACCCCTTAATTCTAATTGGTTCCCCTGATGTGAGTACAATATCATGTTGCACTCCATCTGTCTGCCCCGGGTTTTCGGACAAGACATCACTGAACTCCGAGAGTAAACTACCCATCTCTCGTTGCTGCTCTACACTAAGCATGCCCGATATGTCTACATCGGCTGCTGTCTCCTTACCTACACTAGTGGAATAATACATGGGACTAGTGTCCTCACTACTGTCTTCCTCACTATCCTCAATAACTGCAACATTAACTACGGTTAACACCCCTTGTTGCCCATTATCGGTTCTACTGATATACTCTTTCAGCATATTCGCATGAAAGGTCTTTAACTTTCCGTTTATCTCGATACGGTAATCCATAGTGTTCACTATCCCTCTAACGTAAAACGGACCTTTCCATTGTAATAACAACTTGTTATTGTCGGTCGGGAGTAACAGTAACACCTGGTCATCTATCTTAAACTTCCTAGCTCTAGCTTTCTGGTCATAGTACCGTTTATACTTGGTACTTGCCTTAACTAACTGACTTTGAGCTATCTTACAAGTCTCCTCTAGTTTCTCCTTCAGATCTAAAACATACTGATATGTAGTCTTAACCTCATCACTATCTACTTCACCTGCCCACATCTCTCTAAGAATCCTCATGGGACCTCTAACTGACCTACCGTACAATAACTCAAACGGAGAAAATCCTAAACTCTCTTGTGGAACCTCTCTAAATGCAAACAATAAAGCATTGAGATACTTGTCCCAATCTTTGGGTCTCTCGGTACACATACGCCGTAACATTTGCTTTAACGTCTCGTTAAATCGTTCGACTAACCCGTTACACATAGGGTGATATGGTGTTGTCATGATTTGACGCAAAGACAATAACCTGCTTACTTCAGCCATAAGTTCTGACGTAAACTGTGACCCACAATCAGTCAGCATTTCCTCTGGTACACCTAGCCTACTGAACATATCAACTAATGCCTCAGCTACTCTCTCAGTTTCAATTGAGGGCAATGCTACTGCCTCCGGATACCTAGTTGCATAGTCTACCATGGTTAAAATGTACCTATTTTTCCTATCCGACACTGGAAAAATTGGTCCAACTATGTCTAGTGCTACCCGCTTAAATGGTGTATCTATCAGTGGCATCTGACCTAAATGTACTTTGGTCACTCACCCTTTTGGTACTGTCCTTTGGCATACATCGCAGGACCTACAATACCTAGTTACATCTCCACTAACGCCTGGCCAATAAAATTCTGCCAATACTCTATCTGACGTTTTCTTTACGCCTAAATGACCTCCCATAATCGACTCATGAGCTACCTTAAGCACTGTCGTTCTATACTGGGTAGGTACCACTAATTGGTGAAACTGTCTACTACCACTATCTTCAAATTCTCTGTACAATAACCTATTCTTATGTACAAACTTACAACTACCGGACCCTTTACACTTCTTCACTACACCATCCTTGGCCTTCACTTTACAAGGACCTAATGACTCGTCTTGAGTTTGTGCTTCTATAAACTCCGCTTTAGATATGTCTCCTACGGCTGCAGGAACCTTTACTTTTCTATAAGCCTGAGATTGCTTCTGAACCTGCGCTCTAGTCTCTACGGCATTACTTATGCTACTTCTAAAATCGGACATTACCGGAAGTGCTGAACCTTCTATGTTCCCTATCGTTAAATCATACATCGGGTCGTCCATACATAGTGCCTCTGTAGTCCCTTTAAAGAAAGGTGTATCTACATCTATTCTCGCTATTGGCACGTGCTCTACCGACTTATTTAACAACATACACGGTGACTGTTTACCTACCAACTGGTCATCCGTAACTAAACTACGCCTAACTACCACACCTGTACAACCTGTATCCCTCATTACAATTACGTCCGTGCCATTCACTCTACCATCTGCCGTTGGAAGATTTGCATACGGAAAGAGACATGTTCCGATCTTCGCCATTACACCATCCGCTTTAACACAACAGCTACTACTCTCGGTTTTAATAACCGGACTATTACTACCTCTGCCTCTACCTCTACCTCGGTTTTGACCACCTCTACCTCTACCGAAATTTCATGGGTTGTTAAAACCTTGGTTCGGACTATCTACATTGTTGTCCACTCTACTATTGTCACTAAAATTGTCTACGACAGCGGACACTTTCACCGCTTTCCTACACTCATGTGAAGCATGATTCCCATTACAGTGACGACAACGAATAAAAGGTCTACCTATGTTACCACTATTACTACCTCCACCTCTTTAGTTTCCACTCTGGCCTTTCTGTTTATGATCGTCCCCTTGCTTATCTCTAAAAGTTCTGTCTTTCGACACTACATTATGAGCTCCACCTCTAGCCTCGGCAAACTGATCTGCTTGGGTTGCCATTTCATCTACACTAGTTAGTTTTCTTTCTTTAAGAAATAAGAACAGATCTCTACTACAAACATTGAATAGCTGGTCCCGCAACAAGAAATCTATGAGGCCCTGATAAGTCTGCGCTACCTTCCCTAACTCTAACCACCTATCTAAGTAATTTCTAGACCTACTAATAAACTGAATAAATGACTCGCCTTTCTCAGGCAGACAAGCTCTAAACCGCTTTCTAAAACCTTCTTCAGTTAGCTCAAATCTCTTTAAAAGAGCATCCTTTAACTTGTCATAGTCAAGAGCATCTACACTAGGTAATCTAGAAAATACATCTAAGGCCTTGCCTCTCAATAACGCACTTAAATGAACTGCCCACTTATCTTTGGTCCATTCCTGTAACTCAGCATAACGCTCGAACCGTAACAAGTAACTGTCCATGTTATCTTTGTCAGCATCAAAGTATGGTTACTTCGAACCTTTTAACTTCCCAGAATAACTATCTTTCCCTTCAGTTTTACTTTCCTTACTATGTGTCTTAGCTGCTTCCAACTCTAAAGCTAACTTATGCTCAAACTCTTTTTGCTCCCTTTCCATTATCATCTTAGCCTTAGCTAGTCTACCATCTGTTTCGAACCTCTCATGTTCTAACTCTTGCTTCTCACTTACTACTCTACTTTCTAATTCTACCTTCTCTTTATCATCATCTCGCTTCTCTTTAGCTAATCTACCTTCTAATTCTAGCATCTCTTTAGCTAATCTACTTTCGAATTTTAGCTTCTCTTTAGCTATTCTACTTTCTTCATCTCTTTCCTGCTTTGCTAATTCTCTTTCCTTCAGTCTAAATTCCCTTTCCCTAGCCTGTTCGTCTTTAACAAAGGTTCTAAGCTCCTCTCCAGCATACCCTAACTCCTTACCCATTTCCGTAAGATCCTTTATGGACGTCATGGTTATAGACATTGTGAACTACACACTACAATAATTACAATACACACGTCACTAATAATTCTACTCAACTAACTACTAATGGTAAGTCACTGTGTCCTCAGTAAATACCTGGGCATCAACATAGGACAAGTTACATACACATTTGTACTAGCGCTAACTATTAACGGTTATGTGTAGATAGTGTCTAGCTTCCACAAAATATATACACTATATAAAATATCTTAATTTGATATTGGACATAAACCTTAAACAATCATCGAAATGTGTATAACATGTACATGTATATTTACTTCTCCCATCAATATAAGTATACTCGAGTGTCACAACATGAGTAGAATGTCTTGTTCGCCAACCTAATTGGATACTATGTGCATATCAAGGGAGGTAAAAACAAACACCCAAATTATTGGGCAAAAGTGCCTCAGACCCACTCGTGTAGACCACTGCGACCTCGCGCCAAGGAAAGAACGGACAAAACAACAATTTGGACTCACCCTACCCTTGTCGTGTCTTGACTTGTCTTCCAAGCTGTGGCCGTGATCGTCGACAGTCGCCTTGATGGATCAGAGGGTGGTACACAATTCTAAAATAATAAGTAGATATTTAGTATATCATAATAAAGATTACTTATTGATTCTTTCCCTCCGTAGTCGCCCAAAATCCCACTACTCTGAAACCAGTTGTCACAGGATGACCTTAGTGGTTGGGCTAACTCAGGAAAGAATCAATGACGGTGAATGCATTTACATTAGTTTAATACAACTTTTAAAATATGTTTAATATATATACAATTATCTAAAAAAACAAGCGAATACACAAATGAACTATGAAAAGAATGTTCTCATGAACGTTTAAGACGTTCTTAGTATTGTTATAAATACTGAATGTCTAAGACACTAAAGTGTTGTTAAAGCTATAATAATGTTGATCTAGCGCGATAACTGTGATGCGCGAGAGCTCATGAAGATGATGATGCGCGAATTCAATGGATGATTGTCATCAAATGCCTTCTGTAAGGGTTGATGACGCGATGCAATGATAGTTAACCTCCACTGAGATCGTGAGTGATATTCCTCCAGTGAGGATTGGTAACGGGCCCACCTTGTGTCCCGGGGGTTGTCGTTAGTAAAACCTGGCTGCGCAGGTACGGGGACCGTCTCCACCGCTTGTAACGTTAATCGTGGAAGCTTAGCTCCACTCCTGGATATCCAAACCTAGATGGCTTACTCCAACCCTGGATGGCTTATATCCTGGATGGCTTAGGCTGTAATTATACATACGTTTTAGATGTCGGTTGACAAACATAACAATCTTGCATAAATATCATTACCCAAACAAATCATTATTCAATCAATATATGTAAGCTGTACTAATGATGAGTAGCAATGTATACATATTCTACAACGCCATGTATACGCTATGTACGTCGCTGTTAATCAATGCCCCTAATACATGTAATATAAACATGATCAAATTACTCATATATTAAACTCACTGAGTTATGCATGCACGCATTTATTCTTGTCACTCATCTCATTGTTAACTAATGTTAACAATCGTGTATTACAATCACTGAGTTATACGCCAACGTTAACTAATGCACCTATTATCCACTGTTATCAAATTAATATTGTTTTACAATTAATGATCAATTACAATAATGACATGACATATAAAGTAACTTCAAAATCATATGCTAGTCTAAAGTTATGTTTGAGAAAATCAATGCTAACCGGATGTCGTAACCGCCAAACAAGATGGCGCCGCCCACTGAATACAAATATACGATAAAAGTTTAATAAAACTACTAACCACATGTTGCCTATGAAATTTGCCGTCCAATCTCTGTTCCAACAATGTACTATCGATCATCCCGGCGAGAGCTAGAAGACAATGGGTTTTATAGCAAACATTACGCCCAAATCATTATTTCCCCCGTTCAGTCCGTGACAAACGTGGCTAAATCTGCAGTATTGAATCTACACGAGAGGCCCCTTATACAATTTTGCCGTTTAAGGAAAATATACCTATACGTTTACATGCATTAGCACAAAACTAAACTTATGACACGGCCTCTCTGGCGGCCACTTAAAATGTGCACGCTTTTACGTGTTACATGAATAGATCATGAATATAGTGAAATTGTTTCAACTCGAACAATAGATTTGGGTGTAACCGATAACTTACAAGAGCTATATACGACCAGTACGCTCTACCCGTGACATTTTGTGACACTCATATACTATTAGATAACGGAATAGTTCTTGCACAGAAGGATTAATAAATCAATACATATATTACCAATAAAAAAAGATACAAATATCGGACAGGGAAAGCAGCATTCAAGGACGACAGTCAGCCATAACACAAAACAAACACGCAAACAGACAAACGAGAAGGCAAAAGTAATAAAAAAATGCAAACGACATCACAAACACAAAAGGGTTGACAATAGGGCTACCGCCTTGGAACGATCAGTGGCAACAAAGGCCACTGGGGGTTTAAACCGGTTCTAGGGTGCACCAAACCTCACACTTACCCTACTGCCATTATATAACGAAATTTGAATGTTAATGTCTATCAGTTGTTGATCGATGAACTTTTGTTTAACTTCTGCAGTCCACCATTCGTTCATCCTTTTGTCCAGCATAATGCAAAATGTGTGACCATTTTGTATAATTTTCTCTGATTGTCATTCATCTCTTCAAGACGTGGGTAAAATGAAACATGCTAACACGGGTGTGTTTAAACTCTTAGTCACATTCGATTCTCTGTCTTTTTTATTAATGTTTTAATTTGCTGCTGGCTTACAAGTCATATAGTAGTAATTTGAAATGATGAAACTAATAAGGCTGCTAAGTCATAGTCGAGCCTAGATGTATCCAATACTTAATTACCTTACTCTGGTTTCAAATATCATATTGGCTTTACGGAATAAGCTGCACCCAATTCAACCTGTACTTGGTTTTAGTAGAGCCATCCGTCCATCGCGTTCGATGTTTATTACAAGGTGAGCAAATGCCGAAATGTATATATTTTTTTTGCAGAGTTAACATCCGAAAAATGTCTTAATGACACCGCAAACTTTAATCCTCTGCAACAAAGACACTACCAGTCGTATTATATACTAGAACTATTGTTAAAACCGCACAAACGCCGAAAAATATGAATTAGTTAATTATATTTACATTATATTCCCGTTGCTATATTCCAATGATAACCAGTCGGGGTTGTTTTTGTAACCAAAATATGTCTCCCCGCATAATTTATTAACCAACCTGGCTACAAGTTGCGCTCTGCACGTCGTCTCGATATGGTGAACATTTGTGCCAATTTATTTCAAAATCCCTCAAGCGGTTTAAGAGATATGGAAAGGATACGATTTTTGACGGAGAGACAGACAAACAGACAGACAGACATTCAAGCTAAAAACAATGTCTCCCCATTATGGGTGAGACACAATGATAACAAAAGCGTACAAGATAGACTACTTCCTAACTAACCGGCAGTGTATTTTCAGAAAGTGGAACAGCCATTTTTCTTTTACTGGAAACACATTAAATGCCTGTGCAATAGTCAGCCTTCTTGAAGCGACGTCTATCCGAAATTGAAAGACTTTTCTTTTAAACAAAACAAAATAATCGAATGTGAATATGTTTAAATACTTTACGCCTAAAATACAAGAAATGCAGTCATGAAGCGAGCCGAAATTTGCGACATTAGAGTTTTGGTGACATTTGCCAAACTATAATAGTTAATCATGCAAAAGGAAAGTTAATTCAATATTAAATAAATAGTATTTAACTCTTCTTCAAATTTTCGAACACTTGTTCTTTTTCAAGAAAAAGCACAGAAATACAACTTTTAAGTAAATCCATCTTGTTTAAATGGCTGATGTTATCACATATAACATATCACATATAACATATAACATATAACATCAGCCATTTAAACAAGATAGATTTTACTTAAAAGTTGTATTTCTGTGCTTTTTCTTGAAAAAGAACGTGTTCGAAAATTTGAAGAGTTACTATTTATTTAATAAATAATAGTTAAGACAATATCTTAAACAAGTCAAAACAAAAGAAATACGCTTCATTTCAAAATAAAAAGCGAGACAAAACATTAAATGGATCAATTATGTTCTGTTATAATAAATGAACAATAGTTTTGAGAATTGCTTACAAAGAAATGAATGTAACACAACAAACTCAGATTAAGAGAAAGGGCATACAGTAAACTTCAAAGATGAACCAAAACTCGTAAAACGAGTTTGAGCACTAAGTCGCAAAAATACCAAACATGAACAAAATGGCAAAAGTTATGGAAGAAATCAAAATGCAAAAGAGCAAACATATAATAGAGTCAAACCAGATTTCAGAAATGAGTTTAAAGTCAAATCATTGACTCAAAATCTGCTTTAGCAATAGCAATTATATACTCAGTCGGTATAAATCAAATTATGTTATTACTTCTAATCATTGTACACCCAATTCTAGATTTATTTGGATATAGATTTTAGAGTTTGGACAGAACATATTTAATAAATGTACAATAATTGAATTATACGCATAGGGTGGCTTATCCATACTCTGAAATCAGACTGAGATTTCCAATATTCGTCTAGACGTTATGTTAAATAGTTTCATTACTGCTGAAAAACTGACCAGATTGCATATTGTCTTACACATCAGCCTATAATTGATGACCAATGCATATCTGTCTAGACGACAGGATAAACCGTGGGTTAATTGGCCGTACTGCACCATTGTTTACTTCATCACAACGCTATAATTGAATCGAAATGAATAAGCGTATAGAGACTACATACAGGAAATAGAGTGTTTATTGCGTATACTGCAACATGTTTTAAAACATTACCGCTTTATAGACGAACGGCAATTAATATGTGTATTGAGACTACAGGAAATAGAGTGTTTACTGCGTATACTCCAACAAGTTTTAAAACATTACCGCTTTATAGACGAACGTACGGAAGCCTATACATACCTTTTGAGTTATGACCTGTGACTTACGACTTATGACTTATGACTTTTGACTTATGTTGTATGCCTAACGACTTTTGTGTTATGAAAAGATAAGCGGGAAAACCTTAAATGACGAACACTGTGAGTGGTTTGATGTAGATGCCGAACTTGTTTTCATAACTGTCTCCTGATACCAGCGAGTTATATTAACAAGTGTTGTTGTGTTGTTCTATCAAGTATACAATCGCCTGGTGATACTTGCAGTATAATCCAGCTAATAATTGCTTTTATAATGGATAGCTTTTCATATCCAGAAATTGTTATCTTGCTGTTTTTTGTTCACTGCATTAAACTTTGCATGCGGCATCTTCAGACAAATCTACGACCTAACAATATGATGCAGATCAGACTACACCGATTACCAACCAGTCAGCGGGCAGGGAAAAGGTTCCAGGTAAATTCGGAGCTATTACACAGAATCTCTTAATTTTGATTGGTTGTCAAGGTAAACAAACAAAAAAATCTTTTGAAGAGTACTTATAAAGGTTGAATCATACATTTTGCAATGTATTCATAATGTGTTGCATAATCAAAGAAAGAAGTATATTTTACATTTTCCTCATTTTTCTACATGCAAGTAGGTGGGTCAGCACCATCCGACCCAAACAGCTTTTTCAAAACATACTCAACGTATGGCTTCTGTATGTTTTTTTGATAAAACTAAGATAGGTATTTCAAAACAAGTAATAAAAAATATAGCTTCCTATATTAGGGAACTCAGTACAGAGCTTAGAGCTATAAGGTAGGCCTATGGAAAATGAATTGGTGTAGTATGACCTAAAGATAGATTCTGCATAGGGTAAAAGTGAAAGTAGACATACATTTCTTCTAACACAATGATTTGAAAGTGTGAGAAATGTTGAATTACGGTGTATTTTGACTTTTCTTATAACTCTTTTCATGGTTTTTAAATATTTGAAAGTTTTATGATGCAACATAGCTAATTTAAATTCCTTTATTGAGGGTAGTGGACACAAAATTAGCCATACCTGACACCTGGTATACAAAATTGGCATGTAATGCATATGTTTGACTAGTTAAAGGTATATCTAGTAAGTGTTATTCATTTCAAAGGGCTTTGCATACATTGTTTGGCAAAAATGTCAGAAACCAACAATCTACATCTGTCCGAAAAGATGTCGAAAAGCCGCTTTTGTCTGTTTTGAAAAAGATGTTGAGGTAAACTCTGACTTTGAGTGCATCGCTTCTATACGGTTAGTGTCGATATGCAAATATTTTATGCGGTTTAATACATTTTAAAAATTAAATTATTTAGTTGGCAAAAAATATGACCTTTTGTATGTTTTTCAAAAGTTTTTTTCTACCCCATTCCCTTCATTTTAATGAATGTTCATGGATCTGTACTTTAAACAGTGCTTATTGGCTGCATGGTTACATGAAAATGACCTGTAAAGATGGTATAAACAATATCTAATAAAAAAAATACAATAAACAGTACAATAACAGACAATATTGTGTAATGAGCATGTTGTAAAACTTGGCATGGCCCTAAAACTGGAGTTGGGGAGTACAGTCTCAGAATTATTTTTTGTCATTTCTAAATTGAAAAGTTGCATTTTCTTGATGGTTTCACATATAGAACCTGCTGAATAATGTTAATTAATTTTTTTGAAGGCAGATTTTGAATACATACAAAAACAGTTACGTTTTATGGTAAAATCTGCTATTTTGACCCCTGAAAATCACAAATATCATTTTTGAGTAGATATTATTTTCAAGATAGCTTCAACTGGTTAAAAATCACATGTTGTTGATGAAATCAATTTAAAATCACTTGATATTGGAACTGTTGTCGAGATATGGCATTTTGAAGACTATGGATTGACGCGTAAAAAACGAAGGAATTTTGCTTTAGCCAAAGCTCTTTTAAGCCCTCATATTTTGTCGAAAAGGATTTTTTTCTAAAAAAGAATAACATCATTTCTCTCAGATCGCATGTATCAAACAATTTAGCCAGAAAAAAACAACTTCAGTCAGGTTTGAATGTCTCTTTTAGATCAGACTACACAATTACCAACCAATCAGGGAAAAAGTTCCAGGGTAAATTCGGAGCTATTACACAGAAACTCTTAATTTTAATTGGTTGTCAAGGTAAACAAACTAAAACATCTTGCTAAAAAATTAAAATTCAACTTTTGAAGAGTACTTTTGAAGGGGACTATCACAACCTGACTTCTTTGGTGATGTGATTTATAAACTTCGTAAGATTCTTGGTCATGATCACTTTCATACTATCTTTGATAAACTTGTTAAAAAGTTTATCAAAAGAGGTTATGACCCTATCATTTTGCAGCGTACTGCATGCTTGGTGGTGGACCCTTTTACAGTTCGTTACTATGCTTTCCTCTTTAATTGTACGATTACCGGACAGGCTGTGGACCCTATGATGACGCCTACCTAAAGCCCATTGGGACGGTGGCGTTTGATGTTTATCCATGATCTTTCTTGTCGTGCCCTTAATGGTTTATTCTCTTACTGCTCTGGCTTCTGCCAAGTCATTGAGTACCTTCATTGTGGCTTTCTAGGCTATTGTTTTTGGATTATATTTACACGAGCATATTTGTGTTTTACTTATATTGCCTATTGATGCTGCCTTGTTGGTTAGAGATTAGATCATGGCGGGGATTTCTTTATTTACACTGTCCTATTTTAATGGGATGACAGTAGGGTAAGTGTGAGGTTTGGTGCACCCTAGAACCGGTTTAAATCACCAGTGGCCTACTTTGCTACTGACAGTTCCAAGGCGGTAGCCCTATTGTCAACCCTTTTGTGTTTGTCGTTTCCTTTTATTATTACTTTTGCCTTCTTGTTTGTCTGTTTCCATGTTTGTTTCTGTGTTTTGTGGTTGACTGTCCTCCTTGCATGCTACTTTCCCTGTCCGATCTTTTTATATTTCTTTATAAAGGTTGAATCATACATTTGTGCAATGTATTCATAATGTGTTGCATAATCAAAGAAAGAAGTATATTTTATATTTTCCTCATGTTTCTACATGCAAGTAGGTGGGTCAGCACCATCCGACCCAAACAGCTTTTTCAAAACATACTCAACGTATGGCTTCTGTATGTTTTTTTGATAAAACTAAGATAGGTATTTCAAAACAAGCAATAAAAAGTATAGCTTCCTGTATTAGGGAACTCAGTACAGAGCTTAGAGCTATAAGGTAGGCCTATGGAAAATGAATTGGTGTAGTATAACCTGCAGAGAGTGCATTGTACATCGAAAACTGTTGCCATTGAACGGATAGCAAGCGAAATTAAAAACAGTGGTTAGTTCATAGGGTATCGAGCCATGTTGAAACGACTGAATGTATCACGGGACAGAGTTTTGCTTATTATGAGTGACCTAGACCCTTCCGGAATCTGCTTGAGGAAGGTACATCGCTTACTGATGGAAGTACTATTCAAAGGGTCCACATTATAATTGGCACGTAGATAGATACGAAAAACTAAAACTACTTGGACTTCTACTTCATGAGACGATTGATGGTTACATTAGACGCATATTATGACTGGAATTGGCATCCATCAATAATTATCTCAGTTACTGAAACATATTTCCTTGAACGTTTGAGAAAGAATGGTATTTCATCACGTGTTCTGCCCTGCTTTATAGGAATAAAAGATCACACAATATGTTTTCTTTAGCCATTTTTTTTCTATTCTGTAATACCGATAGTTTGGCTGGGCTAAAAAGAATGATTACGGCAAGAGTATCTCTAATTGACGCATTGAAGCCCGGTGGGAAATGTTACGGCGTCAAGAGATTCGATGGTGCATTTGTTTTTCAATGATTTACGAGAAAGCAACCTGTTTAATGAAACGGATCCGATATGTTGTGAATGATTAAAATAACTTTCCACGTATGTTGATGAAGCTTTGAACGGATACAGGGAGCTCATTAATATGTATAATTATAGATGCCGAAAGATCTGTTGAGACAGGCGTACTGTTATTGTTAGCTTATCCTTACACATTTAGGTAAAAGCATGAAAGGTATAATAACACAGTGGATCTTTGTACAATTAAAGGAAAAAAGACTTGCAAATGCGAAAGAGCATTAAATGAAAATGATGAATTTCAGTGTTAGCTATTGAGCTAAAGAGTAATAATCCAATACACTTTCCATTTCAGAAAATTGCAATCTCGTTAAAATCATATCTTAATTACGCTTTGATACTCTCCGCTATAGGATCTGACAACACTGCCTTAAAGGTCACGTCATATCGACCTTTCATTTAATTAATATTCATGAGAAGATCAACTAAAGTCAACCATTGAAATCGCGCGTTTCAAATGCACTTCAGACGATGCTCGAGTGAACTGAACAAACGAAAATCTACATAGATCTATATCCGGAAAAAAGATAAAGTGTCTTCGTGTGTTATTGCTGTGGATTGCACGATAAATTCAAAGAAATGCACTAAATGGCATGTTTTACATCAAGAACACGAAAAAAATCAACATTCGGAACAGTATCTGAAAAATATATATTCTACCATTATGTTTTTCTAAATAGTATGTCAGTACGTCTGGCCCGCTTAGCTCAGTCGGTAGTGACACGTTCTGTTGTTACCCGCGAGTGCAATTTGGGTGTGGGTTCAACCCCACGTATGTTTATTATACCGCTATGGAATTACGTCAAACAATCTTGTGTTTTTTTCAGTAAATATTCAATAATGGTTGGTGTGTTATGTTTGTTAACGCAATTATTTTGTGTTTTATAAGTAAAAGTTACGGAATAAGTGCCGGTGGCGCTCTGCTAGCTACATAAACCCATTAGGGATGGGAGCAAATTTATCGATAGGTCATCCTTTATAAGAGGCCTATGGTACTGTATTGGTTAAGTTTGACTGCATGGTACTATTTAGTAAATAAATAAACTAAATAGATAAACTAAATTCTAACAATTTATGCAAATATTAGACACAAACGCCAAGCCATTATATTTAGAGACATTTTGTTGGTTTTCAATCATATTTATATAACAAGCTTATTTAATGTGGACTATTGTGGTTTTATGACTTTCATAGACCTAAATTTCCTTGGCGACATTTATACCTACTGTTTCAATGCTATTATTATGAAAAGTAATGACAGCAGAAAAATAGCAGGTAATTATGCAAGGCAAAGTACAACATTTTTTAACAAATCAAGGGCCATAACTCTTCTGTTTCACCATAGAAGCTGGTTTAAACGCCGAGTGACATTTGTTTGCCACTAATCTAGGTGGTAGCCCTATTGTCAACCCATTTATGTTGTTATGTCATATACCGTGCCTTTTGTTTGTGCTTGTAATTGTTGTAATCTGCGACAAGGATTATCACAACCTGACTTCCATGGTGATGTGATTTACAAACTTCGCAAGATCCTTTGTCATAATCACGCTTATACAGTCTTTATAAAACTTGTTAAAACGTTTACCAAAGGAGGTTATGAGCGTATCATTGTGCAACACACTGCATGTTTAGTGGTTGACCTTTTACAGTTCGCCACTTTGCTTTTCTCTTTGATTGTGCGATGGCCGGACAGATTGTGTACCATATGATGATGTCTACCTAAATTCTCTTCGGACGGTATCGTTTGATGTTTGTCTTATATCTTGTCTTGTCGTACCCTTAACGGTTTGTTCTCGTGTTGCCCTGGCTTCTGCCAAGTCATTGAGTGCTTGCTCTGGGCTTTCTTATATTATATATATTATATATACGTGATCATTTAGGTGTTTTACTTATTCTGTCTATTAATGCTGCCTTGTTTGTTAGAGAGTATAACCTGTCTGGGATATCTTTATTTACACTGTACCGTTTTATTGGGATGACAATAGGGTAAGAGTGAGGTTTGATGCACCATGGCACCTGGTTTAAACCACCAGCGGCCTTTTTTGCGACTGATCGTTCCAAGGCGGTAGCCCTATTGCCACCTTTTTATGTTTGCGAAGTCATATCTTGCCTTTTATTCATTTTATAGTTGTTGTTTTATATCTACTTTGATTTCACTGATATTATAGCTTTGGACAAATGTCGGGATGGCATTGGCTCAGAAGTTTGGCGCTCGCCTCAGGAACCTAAGGTCGTGGGTTTAAACCCCAGTAGCGAATTTAATTAGGAATAAACCATCTATCTACTGACCAATATAAGACTATAGTTTTCTTTAATTTCTCTTAGCAATTTCTTTTCATGACAACCTGCATTTTGACATGTATGATGTTAAAGGTTGAACACAACCATTCTACTAAAGGTTGAACACAACCATTCTACTATATTATATATTGGCTTACTTGTGACTAATGACTTGTGAATAATGACTAGTAATTAATGCCTAGTGACTTGTGACTAGTGACGTGTGACTAATGACTTGTGACTAGTGACTTGTGACTAATGACTAGTGACTATGTTAATACAATTATAAACTAAGACAAGTACAACGGTTACTTGTGACTAGTGACTTATGAATAGAGAGTGACCTGTTGAACACAACCATTCTACTTTATTATACACTGGCTTACTTGTGACTATTGACTGGGAATTCAGTAATTTCATAATAAATTTGTTTTAGTTCCTGCAGATAAAGCAGCTAATAATGTAATTATTGTTTGACACCTACATTACGTTAATGTTTTATCTCTGGGACTCGGCAGCATCAACTCGTATACTCCAGTTAATTCAACTGAGGATGATGTTGTTTCCGCACATATCACTCGGTGCACTTCTTTCAAGGCTGGTGTAAACGATAAGCAAAATAAACTGCCTAACATGTACTGGATTCCTAAATTACATAAAAACCCGTATAAGGCTCGCTTTATTTATAATTCTAGTGCCTGCACAACAACAAACATCTCCAAACTTTTAACTTCTTGTCTTACTGCCGTTAAAGATCACGTTAAACTATATTGTGATAAAACTTATGAAAACTCTGGGATTAATTTGTTTTGGTCTAAAAATTCAGGAGAAGTTCTTGATAAAATTTTCAATAAAGGTCAAGTTTCATCAATAAGTACTTATGACTTCTCTACACTATATACAACTTTACCACATCATCTTATTAAAGACAAGCTAATTTTTCTTATTCAAAAAACATTCGCTAGAGAAAATACTACATTTTTGGCATGTAATAATATTAAAGCGTTTTTTACTAAAGGCAGTTTAGACAATTATACTATGTGGACTTGCTATGAAGTTTGTGAAGCACTCATCTTCCTATTAGATAATATTTTCGTCAGGTATGGTACCACCGTTTATAAACAAATTGTTGGTGTCCCTATTGGTACGAACTGTGCACCACTTGTCGCAGATTTGTTTTTATTTTGCTATGAAAGGGAGTTCATGTTGAGTCTTGCACCAGATACCCAGGCAGAGGTTATTGAAGCTTTTAATGACACCTCTCGGTATCTGGAAGACATACTGAACATTGACAACCCTTTCTTTCCAACTATGGTTGATCATATTTATCATAAAGAACTTCAGCTTAATAAAGCTAATATATCTGATAATAACGCTTCTTTTCTTGATTTAGATCTCTTGATTGAAAATGGTGAAATATTAGCAAAATCTATGACAAGAATTTTGATATTGTTAATTACCCCCACTTGGATGGGGATGTTCCCCGAGCAACTTCTTATGGGGTGTATGTGTCTCAACTTATTCGTTTTTCAAGAGCTTGTACTCTAGTTGAGGACTTTAATATTCGTAATCTTTGTATAACTACAAATCTACTCAATCAGGGTTACCGTTACCATAAACTTCGTAAAACTTTTGCTAAATTTTATTATCGTAACCCTGATCTTCTTTCCAAATATAAATGTAATTTAAGGACTCTTCTGCGACAAGGACTATCACAACCTGACTTCTATGTTGATGTGATTTATAAACTTCGTAAGATTATTGGTCATGATCACGTTCATACTATCTTTGTTAAACTTGTTAAAAAATTATCAAAAGAGGTTATGGGTCATTATCTCTTTTGATAAGTTTTTGATTATCATTTTGCAACGTACTGCATGCTTGGTGGCGGATCATTTTACAGTTCGCCACTATGCTTTCCTCTTTAACTGTACGATGACAGGACAGGCTGTGGACCCTATGATGACGCCTACATAAAGACATCAACCACAAAACACAGAAACAAACACGCAAACAGACAAACAAGAAGGCAAAAGTAATAATAAATGCAAACGACATCACAAACACAAAAGGTTTGACAAAAGGGCTACCGCCTTGGAACGGTCAGTGGCAAAGTAGGCCACAGGGGGGTTTAAACCGGTTCTAGGGTGCACCAAACCTCACACTTACCCTACTTCATCCCATTAAAACAGGACAGTGTAAATAAAGAAATCCCCGCCAAGATCTAATCTCTAACCAACAAGGCAGCATCAATAGGCAATATAAGTAACACACAAATATGCTCGTGTAAATATAATATAAAAAAAACAATAGCATAGAAAGCTACAATGCAGGTACCCAGTGACTTGGCAGAAGCCAGAGCAACAAGAGAATAAACCATTAAGGGCACGACAAGAAAGGGCATAGGCAAACATCAAACGTCACCGTCCCAATGAGCTTTAGGTAGGCGTCATCGTAGGGTCCACAGCCTGTCCGGTCATCGTACAATTAAAGAGAAAAGCATAGTGGCGAACTGTAAAAGGGTCAACCACCAAGCATGCAGTACGTTGCAAAATGATAGGGTCATAACCTCTTTTGATAAACTTTTAACAAGTTTAACAAAGATAGTATGAAAGTGATCATGACCAAGAATCTTACGAAGTTTATAAATCATAGAAGTCAGGTTGTAATAGTCCTTGTCGCAGAAGAGTCCTTAAATTACTTTTATACTTGGAAAGAAGATCAGGGTTACGATAATAACATTTTGCAAAGGTTTTACGAAGTTTATGGTAAAGGTAATCCTGATTGAGTAGCTTTTTAGTTATACAAAGATAACGAATATTAAAGTCATCAACTCGAATACAAGCTCTTGAAAAACGAAGTTGAAATACATACACCCCTCAGAAGTTGCTCGGGGAACATCCCCATTCAAGTGGGGATAATTAACAATTTCAAAATTAAAATCATCTCTCTTGTCATAGATTTTGCTTATTATTTCACCATTGTAAAATGGATGTTTTAGCGACTTAAACTATTTTAAATTGTACACCAAATTCTGAAAATATATGATAAATTACACAGTGCTCTCTGCAGATAAATATTCAAAATAATCACTGAATTGTTCTTGACTAAATTCACCAATATTACCAACATTAGGCAATGATGCATTTGACGCCTGAAAATAAACTTCGGGGCATTTAATTTTATTAGATACTGGAACCATACGTCGTACGACATGGGGAAGCAATAAACTCCATGTCCACCGCCATATGCATGCCATCTTCGGGATGGTTAAAATTTTGTACTATTGATATTATTAATACTGAGTTCTGCTCAACCCGGGGCTAGAGGGCGTGAGCGGTAGCTAGCATATTTCACTACCGCTCATGAACAGTCTCAATCAAACCGAGACTGCAATATTTCGTATGTGTCGTTTTCGGCCGTTTCCAAAGGTCCATTATCATACTCTTTTTTGGAATAGATTTTTGTTCATAATGCACAAGTGGTTTTGGTCCCATAGCAAATTCCTTAGGCAGATCTAACTGGCGGTTTTTCACCTAGAATCTTTGTGTCACATTATATCTTGGACCTCAACTGCCTTGGTTTCAGTTTTATCCATTTAGCTAGAACTGATGGCTCAAGAAAATAGTGTGTGTTATCAATAACAACTGACGCTGCTCTGTATCCACCAGGACACAGAAACTATGCTAAAATTTACTCCCACAGCAACAATTTCACCATGTTTATACAAAGTATAACAACGTGTATCGCTGCATAATATTCTGGTACTTCCGTTAGTTCAGGACAAACTAAAATTTCCTTTATTTGCGTTAATATCAATAAAGATTTTATTGTTTACTGCTACAGATAAAACATGAAACCCATCCTACAACGTATTGCCTGGAACAACCTCTAATCGAATAACAACTTATTGAGTTCATACTTCCAGAGTATGCTGAGATGACCTCTGTGATATATTTTACGTGTTTTGTTCTTGATTGTCTATCAGAAGAACATACTGTCCGCCTGCAACCGACACTTAAACTTAAACTCCTATTTTAGAATATCTGTTCCTTATCTTTTCTATATTTCTCTGTCAATTCTTGTTATTTCATGTCTTTGAGTTGTTCTATGACATACCCACTAGATTACCATATATATCAACTTTACATCCATGTCATAAAGACTACAGGCTGGGCCTCTTCTATAGCATGGGGACGATCCGAATGCTCCCGCCTCTTGTCGGACAGAACCTCTGGTGAAGCACTCTGGCCATCCACAATGTAATGTGTAGTCTTTGTGTCTTTCAGTTCTTTTCTTACTTTTAGTTATCTGTAATTTTGAACAAAAAATATTCATGAAACAAATTATCAAATATTGCTTTTATGTATAACAAACTGGACATGGGCTTATAATAACAACCTTAAAATATTCTTCAGCATTAATACTGTCATAGCATGGACAACAGAAACTGCCATTTCTCCTATACACTGACTATTTGATACTTATTTTAGAAAAGTCTAATCTTTACAAACCTTTAGATATTTGTCACATTCAGCCACTTTGCCAATTCAAGTAGCTGGTGCAATTTACAAACAACTTGTTCTTTTCATTGTCAAGTTATCAGCAGAATTACCAATCGGTATAACCAGTAGACCTGACGGACCTGGTGAATTGCTTTGTTCAACGCTTCGTTCTTTGCATGCATCCATCATTTTACTGATTTGAATTTTGTTTTATTTTCACTTGAATGATCTTTGAAAACCGCGAGCTTACTTCATATTCTGTATAAAATATCAATCAATCAATATAATAATTAAATACTTGCCTCGTTCTTTGCCCTTTCAGAATCTGTAGACTCTGATTCCTACACCGTGAATACATTTCCTTCATTTCTCTTCTTCAAAAGACATGCTTCATAAGACAAAAGTCAAAAGTCGTAAGTCATAAGTCGTAAGTCACAGGCCATAACTCAAAAGGTACGTATAGACTTCCGTACGAACGCCATTGAATATGTGTATTGAGACTACAGGAAATAGAGTGTTAAATCGTATACTGCAACAAGTTTTTACACATTACCGCTTTATAGATGAACGGCAATGCATATGTGTATTCCGACTACAGGAAATAGAGTGTTTATTGCGTAAACTGCAACACGTTTTAAAACATTACCGCTTTATAGATAAACGCAATGAATATTTGTATTGAGACTACAGGAAATAGAGTGTTTATTGCGTATACTGCAACAGGTTTTAACACATTACCGCTTTATAGATGAACGGCAAATAGAGTGTTTATTGCGTATACTGCTACATGTTTTCAAACATTACCGCTTTATAGACGAATTGAAATGAATATGTGTATTGTGACTACATGAAATAGAGTGTTTATGGCGTGTACTGCAACATGTTTTAAAACATTACCGCTTTATAGATGCACGGCAATAAATGCGTGTATTGAGACTACAGGAAATAGAGTGTTTATTGTGTATGCTGCAACATGTTTTAAAACATTACCGCTTTATAGATGAACGGCAATAAATGCGTGTATTGAGACTACAGGAAATATAGTGTTTATTGTGTATGCTGCAACATGTTTTAAAACATTACCGCTTTATAGATGAACGGCAATAAATGCGTGTATTGAGACTACAGGAAATATAGTGTTTATTGTGTATGCTGCAACATGTTTTAAAACATTACCGCTTTATAGATGAACGGCAATAAATGCGTGTATTGAGACTACAGGAAATAGAGTGTTTATTGTGTATGCTGCAACATGTTTTAAAACATTACCGCTTCATAGACGAACGGCAATGAATGTGTGTATTGAGACTACAGGATATAGAGTGTTTATTGCGTATGCTGCAACATGTTTTCAAACATTACCGCTTTATAGACGAATTGAAATGAATATGTGTATTGTGACTACAGTGTAAAGAGTGTTTATTCCGTGTACTGCAACATGTTTTAAAATATTACCGCTTTATAGACGAACGGCAATGAATATGTGTATTGAGACTACAGGAAATAGTGTGTTTATTGCGTATACTGCAACATGTTTTAAAACATTATCGCTTTATACATGTTATAGACGAACGGCAATGAATGTGTGTATTGAGACTATATAGGAAATAGTGTGTTTATTGCGTATACTGCAACATGTTTTAAAATATTACCGCTTTATAGACGAACGGCAATGAATACGTGTATTGAGACATCCAACCCCTTCTCCAAGAAGCGAAAATGGGGTTGGCTGGGGTATGAAATAAAACATTAAGGTCGGCTCTAAAATTTTGCGTATTGTAAGATTAAACAATTAATGGGTAATTTTAAACAGGTTATCGCATTTTTTCAGTAAAACATGTTTTTAAACGTCTTTTATTGTCGAAATATTCGTTATAAAATCCTGCTAAATTAAGCTTTCCCAACGCTTAATGGAATTAAGGCAGGACCACGTAATGAATAGAGTGTTTACTGAGTATACTGCAACATGGTTTAAAACATGACCGCTTTATAGACGAACGGCAATGAATATGTGTATTGAGACTAAAGGAAATAGAGTGTTTATTACGTATACTGCAACAAGTTTTAAAACATTACCGCTTTATAGACGAACGGCAATAAATATGTGTATTCCGACTACAGGAAATAGAGGGTTTATTGCGTATACTGCAACACATTTTAAAACATGACCGCTTTATAGACGAACGGCAATGAATATGTGTATTGAGACTAAAGGAAATAGAGTGTTTATTGCGTATACTGCAACCCATTTTTAAACATGACCGCTTTATAGACGAACGGCAATAAATATGTGTATTGAGACTAAAGGAAATAGAGTGTTTATTGCGTATACTGCAACACATTTTAAAACATGACCGCTTTATAGACGAACGGCAATGAATATGTGTATTGAGACTAAAGGAAATAGAGTGTTTATTACGTATACTGCAACATGTTTTAAAACATTTTCGCTTTATAACTGGCTATAAATATCGCTATGGATGCGATCGATACAGACGATAATGCTATACTTAATATTTCCAATTTTGCAACTCATTTGAATGTCACTAATATTGTTATAGATAATATTGTATTTAAACAGTTTCAATTATAACTAAAGGTTAGTACAGCAGTCGGGACTATTAAAGGTTAGTACAGCAGTCGGGACTATTAAAGGTTAGTACAGCAGTCGGGACTATTAAAGGTTAGTACAGCAGTCGGGACTATTAAAGGCTAGTACAGCAGTCGGGCTATTAAAGGCTAGTACAGCAGTCGGGACTATTAAAGGTTAGTACAGCAGTCGGGACTATTAAAGGTTAGTACAGCAGTCGGGACTATTAAAGGCTAGTACAGCAGTCGGGACTATTAAAGGCTAGTACAGCAGTCGGGACTATTGAATGTTAGTACAGCAGTCGGGACTATTAAAGGTTAGTACAGCAGTCGGGACGATGTTATGGAGGAATTCTGTCAATGAAATTAGGGTTAACCAAGCATTATTTTAATCGACACAGCAGTATCAGAGCAATATAACCTAATTTTAACTATTTTACTTAACCAAGGACAATAACTCTGTAAACATCGACTTTCTTCTTTTTTTTCAATTCATTTAATTTTAAGTTTTTATTTAAGCAAATTCATCTAATTTAAGTTTTTATTTAAGCAAACTTGTCAAATAGTTAAATCCATTAACAAGTTGAAATAATTATAGTGTTTCGTTCAAAGATATTGTATTTCCTATATTTGTAAAATTACACATCTTATGTATATTAGAATTAAGAGGATCAGAACGGAAGATTTACGGGTTAATTTTATATTTAAATTAGCATGTAAGCACGAGTTCTTCAAAGTAGTAATATTGCGCGACTTTGCCACTGACCGTTCCAAGGCGGTAGCCCTATTGTCAACCCTTTTGTGTTTGTGATGTCTTATTTGGCGTTTTATTCATCTTTAAATTTGTTATTTTTTCTGTGTCTGTTTATGGTTGTCTGTCGTCCTTGAATGATGCTTTTCCAGTTCGATTTTTTTTATCTATATTTAGTATCGCGATCTTTATACGAGACCAAAAAAACGAGTATTATATTGTATGATATTACAAATGGTTCAATAAATCCATTACGCCAACGTACACAATACCCGAAAGAAATAATAATACTCAAATAATATTTAAAGGAAATACAACACATACATTTAAAGACTACAATATACCGAAACTGCAAGGATTGAGAATCTACTTTTTTCCGCTCAGGGACAAATGTATAATTTCTATCCAGATGAACTTATGTTGAGATGAAATGTTGAGATGAAAAAAATTATAGGCTATATATCCTAAAAAACTTCAACTTAACAAAGCTAATAGTTTTGATATTAACGCTTCTTTTCTCGATTTACATCTCTCTATTGAAAATGGTGAAATAATTAGCAAAATCTATGATAAGAGAGATGATTTTAAGCTTGATAATGTTAATTATCCCCATTAAGATGGGGATGTTCCCCTATGGGGTCTATGTGTCTCAACTTATTCGTTTTTCTAGAGCTTGTACTCGAGTTGAGGACTTTAATATTCGTAATCTTTGTTTAACTAAAAAGCTACTCCATCAGGGCTACCGTTACCATAAAATTTGTAAAACCTTTGCAAAATTGTATTATCGTAAGCCTGATCTTCATTCCAAATATGAAAGTAAGAACTCTTCTGCGACAAGGACTATCACAAACTGACGTCTATGGTAATGTGATTTACAAACTTCGTAAGATTCTTGGTCATGATCAGATTCATATTATCTGTGTTTAGCTTCTTAAAGGTTTATCAAAAGAGGTTATGACCCTATCATTTAGCAACGTACTGCATGCTTGGTTGTGGACCCATTTACAGTTCGCCACTATGCTTTCTTCTTTAATTGTACGATGACCGTACAGGCTGTGGACCCTATGATGACGTCTTCCTCAAGCCCAAAAGGACGGTGACGTTTGATGTGTGTCTGCGGGCTTGCCTTGTCGTGGTTAATTCTCGTGTTGCTCTGGCTTCTGCCAAGTCATCAAGTACCTTTTTTGTGGCTTTCTAGGCTATTGTTTTTGTATTTATATATACACGAGCATCTTTGTGTTTGACTTATATTGCCTACTAATGCTGCCTTGTTGGTTAGAGAATAGTTCATGGTGGGGATTTCTTTATTTACACTGTCCTGTTTTAATTGGGATGACAGTGGGGAAATTGTTTTGGTGCACCCTAGAATCTAGTTTAAACCCCCAGCGGCCTACTTTGCCACTAACCGTTCTAAGCCGGTAGCTCTATTGTCAACCCTTTACGTGTTTATGACGGCATATGCCTTTATTCCTTATTAACATTGTCATTCATGTTTATTCAAGTTTTGCATGTTTTTGGGGTTAACTGTGTACTGTAAAAGCTGCATTTCCTGTTCGACTTTTATACTTATTTTTAATGTTATATAAAGATTTTATTGAAAGCCATAATATGACTTTTATTTGAAGTCTTATTGTTAGGTGTAGCTACACTGAACAAAATTTCTAAGTATCAACTTGTGTATCTTAACTAATTTTCTTATTTTAAAAATATTTTAGAATAGATATATGATAAGTATTTTGTTTTGACCCATAGTTTGTAAAACATTTATTTTTTGTTTAAATTGTTACGTCTTTTGAGAGTTACCCTCCCTTTATATGAAAACATAAAATGTGCTGATAAAACACATAACATGAGTCAAAGATCGCTTAAAGATATAAAATTCTTAAAAATGGTATGAAATAATAGAAAAAATAAATAAAAATTTGACCCATTTATCGCAGATCTTCCGTCTATAAAAAAATGAAATATGGATAATCTTAAATTAGCTCCATTTAAATTGAATATTGTTTAAAATTCAAGTAACTGTAATTCAGCGTTAACATTAAATATTTCACAAATATCTTTGCAAACGCATTTGTAGTGGTAATGCTAGTAAAACAAAATAATTTTAACTGGCATATTTTAGAAATAGAAACATCGAAAGCTTCACTAATTCGAAGTACTTAATAAAATCCTATATACTCAGTTGTATAAGTGTTATAACTTATTTCTAAGAAAATAAATTGACTTAAAAGTTTTGGAATATGTTCATGCAATCAGAGCAGACGATTTACACTCGTTATTTTGCAGTTTAACCTTAGAAACCCTCAAGCTCAAAATACACAAAACAATGAGAATATTATTGACATATTCTTAGAAAGATACTTAGCAATTTGGTTTAGTGTATGTTGTTTGGTGTATACGTACATCGTCTAAGGGCTCTAAGCACTGTTTCATTGATTGTGTTCACCATGTTTAAATGACAAATTATGTTTCAAATAAATACTGAAAAGAAAAGAGGATCCCTTGGAAGCAACAAACACAAATAAAAGAGAAAAGTAGCAGACTCGGTTTTATTGAGTCTGTTCATGCTGTGATAACATTTATTTAATGTTCGGCTAGTTTTTTTATTTGCTAGTACTGCAACTATAATTACCCTGTTTTATGTGATAATGATTTAGCGCTTGCCTTGAATATCGATATTCATATTACTGACCAAGATAATTCTAATTGTATTCATATTTGTCATATTAAAAACAAAATAAGTCAGTAAAAAACTAAAATAAAAGTCTATAGACAGACATTAGATAACACTTGTAAGTACACGATTTTAAATGCTAAAAACAAATTTATTTTTCATCAGAATTTTAACACTTTCTTTTAAGAGGTGACTGAATGTAATCCGGTTATCAAATTAATTTGTTTATTTTCAGATTTATCTGATGAATCTGTTAAAAATGTATTTATGAGCTTGTATACGATTTTTGTCAAAATTGTACGTTCCATTTAAAGGGACAGATGGCAATCTTGATTTTTTGAAAACCCGCGGCGTCCCGTTAGTTTTCGAAATAACATGCATTATTTCAATCAGTAATAATAATTATAAGTATAGTACAAACCAAATTGTTTTTGTATATTACTGACTTTTGATAATACTACACCAATAATATATTTCAAAATTTGGAAAAATTGAAAACACTAAATTTTATTTCATGATATGCAAGCAGGTTTAAAGTCAAAATGTTCCTTGATAAATAAGTAGAGACGCTAATATTATTGCTTAATAAAAACATCAAGATTGCCGTTTGTCCCTTTAAAAGACATGAAATAAAATGTAACTAGGGTACTTATGCGTGTCGTCTAGTGTAGGCATCTTGATATATGTAAACATTGCAATGATTGAAGTTTTAACATGAAAGTTCAAAATTAAAAAAGCCAGTTTCGTTGATATTAAATAGTGTACCTGATGAAGTATTTAAAGTCATATATGATTATCAAAACTAGTGTTAGACGTTAAGGACCATGTAACTAACAAAATTAATAATAATGAGCAGAAAGTACGTTATAGAGAATAGAGACATTGATATGTATGTATGATTAAAGACATTTTCTATAATTTTTCTGCATAACAGATTTTCTTTAAACATTTTGTACAGTATGTCTGTTATATATATATAGACAGAAAAGGCAAAAATAATGGTAGGTCACCATGACTGTTAAAATTTTAAAAAATAATTTGTAATGACGTCAATCTGTCCAAAAAGTTGAAAAGTCCATGAAATAGCTAAATAAGACATTTTTGATGTATAATCATTTATTCATTGGTCACAATTCTGCTAAAATTGTATTGAAGTAAAGAACATTTAATTACAATAACATTTAAAGCTCATCTGTATGTAAAACCTATATTTTTTTACAAAATCTGTTGCTACCATTACCACAATTTATGCACAAATTAGCCAATAATGATACAATTTCCTTTTTTTTGTATGTTCACAATAATAGAATTTGTTTTAACTTTCTAAGCATATAGTTTAACATAAAAATGGTAGGTCCCCATGCTTGTTTAGATATTTTTTTTGAAACCCTACCCCTATGCTAAAAGGCCAAGTTTTGTATGAAATTATATAGAAATGGTATATTTTCCTTTTTTGTTATGTTCAGAATTTGTTCAAACTTCCTAGGCACTTATTTGAACATATACAATATGTCCAATTAAAATTATAGATCACCATGCATAATGAGATTTAATATTGGTTTTTGGAACCCTACCATTATTCTTAAAAAATTTAATTTTGTTGGAATTTTTACAAAATGCTATATTTTTCCTATTTTATGTATCTAATAATTGGCCTTTATTTAAATAACGACAATAAAAAAATAAAAAAATAAAAATTCAATAAAAAAAATAATTCAAAAAAAAAAAGACAATAAATACAACTAGACATCAAAAGCAACATTCCTGTAATTTTTTAGGAAAATGCATCCAATAGTTTTAGAATAGAAGTCGCCCAAACTGCTGCGCATGGAAAACTACAGAAAATGCCTTTAAATGTGTGCATTGATTCACTGGCTGACACTTCTGCTGCTGATGATGTTATTAACATTAACGGTGTGCAAATATGTAATGAGTTATTAACTAATGCTGCTTCTCGTGTGGATATTCATTATGGAATATTAAGAGAAAGTGTAATCGGACCAGAAAAAATACACATAAATATTTAGGCACTCAGCGGGTTTGAACTCGGGACCCCTTGCATGCGAAGCGGACGCTCTACAGATATCGCCATAAAAGCTAGCGCTGCGGCGAAACAGTAATAACGCGCTTACAAACCTATCTATTTACATACCCCCACACTGAGTCTTATTACAAAAAAACAATGTTAGAAATCGTAGGCCAAGGTTTAAACATGAATGTTAAACTAAGAGATAAAATACTATCCAAAGGCCAATATACCATAATTGATGTGTTAGTTCTAGACACAGTAGGTAACATCGGGTTCCTAGAACTAGAAAATCATATATATAAGTATCCTAATTCATAACGTCAATTTATATAAAAAGAAAAAGATGAAGGTTTGAAATCAGAAACCCGCTATTTTTTTATTTGAAAGATTTTTGGAATATCATCAACAAAAGCGATAACCACCTAGCAATTTCTAGTAATGTACAGGTACAAACATTATATGAACATTTTCAAAAAAAATTCTTCTTGGCATAGCATCACAGCGACGCCCCTTGTTGACTGTGAACAGTTGTATCTCACATATGTGTGTATGCGCAGAATCAACTCTAAGAGAATCAGTTTTTGATGACATTCCTTGTGAAATCATTTTAGATAACAACAAGCAAGGTTTTACGCAAGCGTAAAAGAGCTGCCGAGAGAAAATAGCATTATTTCTGGGTAGGAACTGGGAACAAAGTTTAACATAATAACAGACCAAGTCACGGGTGTTAAAACAATATTCAAAAAAAGAGTTGTCACGGAGACGTAAACAGGTCATGACCGTATTTTTTACCAGACACTTTCTTCCCAATTTGTGCTACCAAACATTTTGAATCAAAGTGGGCGAATCCTTCACATGCCTTACAAATTGATTACATATTCACCTTTGTAGCACGACGTGCTAAAGTACACATCAGCACAGAAATACAATTACACACATGTATGGGATGCGTTTGCTTTAGCGTGCATTATAACACAGATAAACTGGTCATTGCTACCATGTGTAATTATAAGATTGAGTTATCAAAGTGAAAAAACTCAAAGAAACTATTCATTACTACCTTACCATGTGCAATTACTAGAACAATATAAGAGTCGCTGACGTTCCGGTAGCGAATAATGAATTGAAAACTGTAGTCTTATCAAAAGGCATTGTGCATGCAATCCACTTTTGAACATTTAATAATGCATGTACTGGGGATCGAATCTTAAACGAGTTTTTGAAAGCATCCTAGCATGCACATGTACATCTGCCTATGTTTGGTATATTGTATATCCTAGTACTGGTCATTTGGGATCATCAAGCCCGATCTTTGTGGCTTTAAAGTAGAATACCACTTAAGCCGGTGCTAGGAGGCATGAGAGGTGTGCACTTACATTACCTCTCATGAACAGACTCAATAAAACCGAGTCTGCTACTTTTATCTCTTGTTTGTGTTTGTTGCTTCCAAGGGATCCTCTTTTCAGTATTTATTTTGTCACTAATGCTAAGAAAAAATACTTTGATGTACCAATTTCTAAAATAAAGGCAACTGCTAAAATATTCACTTATGCCCTAAAAGAGACTGGATACGATCTGTGTGCCGTATTATGCTGCAGCTTTATTAACAAATAATATTCAAGGTTAAACCACAATGATAACGCCATTATTATTCCCAATACACTGCTAACTAAAGTGTGTATTTACTCATAAATTGATGCAATAAGAAGTAATCCCCCTTGATTATCTATCGACTTAAAATAAAAAAACTGCCACTTTAGTTATTCATGTTTCCTATTAGCTGAACATGTAGTTCAAACAAAGTGTAGCTCTATCGCACAAACAAACTCATTTCCTAGTCTTAAATATTGAAATAATATTCATGATTTATTCATTTAAAAGCAGAATCGGGTTCTTTTCTAGACCAAATTGTCATTAACAATAATCTAACCCGATGGATCACGGGACTCAATTTTGTGAATTTGTATTTTTGATGCGAAAATAAAGCACAGTAATGACTTACTGATTCATTTGAAAGTCAAATTAATACAAAAAAGTATTCTCTTGTAGAAATACTGAACGCCTCTTTAAATTCATATCATGTTTCAGGGTTGCATGGGTCTGATTCAGTTAGCTGCTCATCAATTTCAGATTATTGAATAAAAATGTCTCTGTTTCGTCGATAGACGGTGTGCTACGAACTAAATTCGGGCAGTGTTTTAAGGTTTTAAGGTCAAAGACACGAGGCGAGGTCAGGCAATGTTCATGGATGGTCCATATCTTCCAAACCGCCTGCTATAATGGATTGACACGTCTATCACCATTAGAGGCTGTGTGACACGCGCATAATTAGAGGTTATGTAATTGTTGTGGCCGGTCTAACCATTTTGCAGCGAAGTGCACTTCTAGCGAATGTACAAAATATGTTAAATATCAACGCAATATTCTTCTCTGATCCCGGATTCGTCAAGATAACAGAAGAATACATGATTCCTCCGAGTTGTTATCATGCATATCCATATTAACCATCCGAGAGTCTTATTAGGTCTCGTTTATATTTAATTATGTCCAATGTTCATCTAAAGTACCGGTGTCTTTATATAACTGAAGGAATGAGTATCCATTTTTCTCTGACTTTATTAAATATAAGACAAAATGCATTGCAGTACATTCGAAAAATAAATTGCCGACAAAAATTGATAAACAACTCGGAAATTTCTTTATGATTTCGCAGAAAGGTATTTCATACATTTAAACAATTTTCAATTTGTGTTTTCTTTCACTTTTATTGTATTGCTAGCTAATCAAAGCAAAGTAAACAAGAAATATCACTGTAAGTGATAAATGACCCCGAAGTGTCCTCTGACCTCTAAGTATGACCTTGACCTTGGAGCCATGGACCTGGATTTTATGCACGACACGTCGTTTGGTTGTAGTGAGCACTTGTGCCAAGTTATTTGAAAATCCGTCCAGGCATGCAAAAGTTATTGACCTGACACGATTTGACCTTTGACCTCTAAATGTGACCTTGACCTTGGGGCCACAGACCTGGATTTTGTGCGCGACACATCGTCTTGTTGTGGTGAGCACTTGTACCAAGTTATTTGACAATCCGTCCATGAATGCCAGAGTTATTGACCGGACACACTTTGACTTTTGACCTCCAAGTGTGACCTTGACCTTGAAGACCTGAGTTTTGCGCGCGACACATCGTCTTGTTATGATGATCAGTTGTGCCAAGTTATTTAAAAATCCCTGCAGTGGTTGTGACGTTACGGTCCGGACACGAAATTGCGTACCTGTTTTTGACCTTTAAACTTCAAGTGTAACCTTGACCTTTGAGGTACGGATCTGGGTTTTGCGCGCTACACATCGTCTTGTTATGGTGATCACTTGTGCCAAGTTATTTAAAAATCCCTGCAGGGGTTGTGACGTTACGGTCCGGACACGAAATTGCATACCTGTTTTTGACCTATGAACTTCAAGTGTGACCTTGAACTTTGAGGTACGGACCTGGGTTTTACGCGCGACACATCGTCTTGTTATGGTGATCCCTTGTGCCAAGTTAATCAAAAATCCATGCATGGTACAGTCCGGACACGAACTGCAGAATGACGGAATCAGGACAGACAGACAGACAGACAGAATCCGGACAGACAGACAGACAGACAGACAGATGGACGGTGCGATTACTATATCCCCCCCGATAAATTTTCGGGGGCATACAAATACAGCCAGAATATATTTAAAGGGAGACACGGCAATCTTGAGTTGTAATTAGAACCTCGATTTATTAATCCTGCCTCATTTTGACTTTAAAACTGCTTGCATATATTTAAATAAATATTTGAGATTTCCAATTGTTTTTAATATTCTACCAAATGTTTAGATATATTTTTGGTGCAATATTATCAAAAGTTAATAATATGTAAAATAAATAAAACAAAAAATCAATTTGATTTGAACTATTTGAATAATTGATATTAATGATTGAAAATATGCAAGTTATGTTGAAAACTGACGGGACGCCCTGAGTTTTAAAAAAATCAGGTTTTTTTCCCCCTTTAATACACGGAAGATCCATATCCACACTTTATGGTATTTATATTGCAAGTATTTCTTTCTATAGGCACAATTGTACCATAAACTACTTTTATGGTTTCCCACGTTTAGAGTTCGCAAATAAATTGAATTTGCCTTTCAAATGTCGTTGACGGCAGACAATTGATAACTTCACATCGGCCTTTCGGAGTGACATGTGTCTCAGTTGGAAATAACCGTTTCATGTGGAAATAAAACGCAAACTCTCTACCATTTTTTCTATAAAAAGAAACAAGTGCAAAATGAATATTCAATTAAACTGCCTCAGCATTTATATGTTTCTAATCTGCAAAGTATTTGTTTGATCTCTGTTATACAAACGCATGGTATTTACGATCACAACACCGCAGTGTAATACAAATATCATTTACAATGGATAATGACTGCTGCCAAGAGACTTTGCCATTGATCTACGCAAACAGTATATTATGTTCCGTTCACTATCCTATCTTAATTTCTTTGTACTCTGCGTTTGTTATCGATCAAAGCTATTTCCCTTCAAGTTGGCATTTTGTATTACCAATATTACGCAAAGCATGTTACTATCAAACTTCAAAGGTGCCGATTTCAAAAAACAATTATACAAACGTGGATAATTATTGTACTTACGTAACTGTAGTTAAACCATATTTCTCAGTTATTGTAGTTCTGTGACTGGTGGTTAACCATATTTTGGAGTTCTGTTACTTATATATATAACTGGTGTTAAACCATATGTTGTTGTTCTTTACTTATTTAACTAGTGTCTAACCACACGTTGTTGTTGTTCTACTTATGTAATGGATGTTTAACCATACGTTGAAGTTTATGTCTGGTACTTATGTATTGATGTTTAATCATAGGTAGTTGTTCTTGTACTTACGTAACTAGTGTTTAATCATATGTTGTTGTTGTTGTTGTACTTACGGAAGTGTTTAATCATATGTCGTTATTCTTGTACTTACGTAACTAGTGTTTCATCATATGTTGTTGTTCTTGTACTTACGTAACTAGTGTTTCATCATATGTTGTTGTTCTTGTTCTTACGTAACTAGTGTTTCATCATATGTTGTTGTTCTTGTTCTTACGTGACTAGTGTTTCATCATATGTGATTGTTCTTGTACTTACGTAACTAGTGTTTCATCATATGTTGTTGTTCTTGTTCTTACGTAACTAGTGTTTCATCATACGTTGTTGTTCTTGTTCTTACGTGACTAGTGTTTCATCATATGTGATTGTTCTTGTACTTACGTAACTAGTGTTAATCATATGTTGTTGTTCTTGTTCTTACGTAACTAGTGTTTAATCATATGTTGTTGTTCTTGTTCTTACGTAACTAGTGTTTCATCATATGTTGTTGTTCTTGTTCTTACGTAACTAGTGTTTAATCATATGTTGTTGTTCTTGTACTTACGTAACTAGTATTAATCATATGTTGTTATTCTTGTTCTTACGTAACTAGTGTTTCATCATATGTTGTTGTTCTTGTTCTTACGTAACTAGTGTTTCATCATATGTTGTTGTTCTTGTACTTACGTAACTAGTATTAATCATATGTTGTTGTTCTTGTACTTACGGAAGTGTTTAATCATATGTTGTTATTATTGTTATTACGTAACTAGTGTTTAATCATATGTTGTTATTCTTGTTCTTACGTAACTAGTGTTTAATCATATGTTGTTGTTCTTGTACTTACGTGACTAGTGTTTAATCATATGTTGTTGTTGTTCTTGTACTTACGTAACTAGTGTTTAATCATATGTTGTTGTTCTTGTTCTTACGTAACTAGTGTTTCATCATATGTTGTTGTTCTTGTACTTACGTAACTATTGTTTCATCATATGTTGTTGTTCTTGTTCTTACGTAACTAGTGTTTCATCATATGTTGTTGTTCTTGTACTTACGTAACTATTGTTTTATCATATGGTGTTGTTCTTGTTCTTACGTAACTAGTGTTTCATCATATGTTGTTGTTCTTGTACTTACGTAACTAGTGTTTCATCATATGTTGTTGTTCTTGTTCTTACGTGACTAGTGTTTAATCATATGTTGTTGTTCTTGTTCTTACGTAACTAGTGTTTCATCATATGTTGTTGTTCTTGTACTTACGTAACTAGTGTTTAATCATATGTTCTTGTTCTTGTTCTTACGTAACTAGTGTTTCATCATATGTTGTTGTTGTTGTACTTACGTAACTATTGTTTCATCATATGTTGTTGTTCTTGTACTTACGTAACTAGTGTTTCATCCTATGTTGTTGTTCTTGTTCTTACGTAACTAGTGTTTCATCATATGTTGTTATTCTTGTACTTACGTAACTAGTGTTTAATCATATGTTGTTGTTCTTGTTCTTACGTAACTATTGTTTCATCATATGTTGTTGTTCTTGTACTTACGTAACTAGTGTTTCATCATATGTTGTTGTTCTTGTACTTACGTAACTATTGTTTAATCATATGTTTTTGTTCTTGTTCTTACGTAACTAGTGTTTCATCATATGTTGTTATTCTTGTACTGATGTTACTGGTGTTTAACAATACGTTGGAGTTTTAGTACGTCTTTGTCTAGAGTTTAGCCATACGTGTTGCAGTTCTTGTACTTATATGTCTAGTGTTTAACCATATGTTGCAGTTCGTGTACTTCTTTAACTGGTGTTTAACCATACTTTTGCATTGCTGTAGCTTGTGTTTTACTATACGTTGGAGTTCCTTTATTTAATATAGATATACAAATCGAACAGGAAAAGCAGCATTCAAGGACGACAGTCAACCACAAAACAAAGAACACAAAAAGATGAATAAAATGCCAAATAAAACATCACAAACACAAAAGGGTTGACAATAGGGCTACCGCCTTGGAACGGTCAGTGGCAAAAAATACCGCTTGGTTTTTAAACCAGGTTCTAGGGTGCACCAAACATCACACTTACCCTACCGTCAACCTACCCTACTATTGAATACGTACTAAAACGTCTATGTCTAGTGTTTAATTATTTAAGTAGGTGTAATAGTCGAATAGGAAATATAGCATTCAAAGAAAACAGTCAACCAAAAACAACACTGTCAAGGAAAATGGAAGCAAAGTAAGCGACACCACAGACATAAAAGACTTGACAAGAAATGAACCCCATTGGAACTGGCATTGGCAAAACGGTAGGGAGCGCCAAAACTAACTCTTACTCTATTGCAATCCGATTTAAACGGGGGTAACTACGAATACAATACAATACAACAATCTTTATTAAGACCACCAGCCCATTACACAGTGCAATTTCAAGTACGATTTAATATTCGTGTACACTTGTTCAGTGATTTCTAATCTACATATATATTTAGTTCCAAGCAGCATACAAAACAAGTTTACACCGAACAATAAACGCTGCATGGTATTATTACTATTAGTATCATTTACATGTTTATGGTTAATCTGAGATTATCTCATCACGTTTTTTTAAAAGCATTGTAAATAAATAATGACAAAACATGAATACTCATCTTCAACACCTACATTATACACTTTACACAGTAGTTCCTCTCGGGGTATCGTTTTATGACGACCCTTTTCTATATTAAGATTATGCGACACGTTCTTAACTTTGACAGAGTATGTCTAAATCGTCTAGATTTTACAACGTGCAAATATGACTCATGTTCATACCGAGTCTTATAATTCTTATAAAATAATAGTTTAGGTGAAGACATCAAAATTATATGCCATCTTTGTATGTACTGGTCTCTAAGTCGCTGTACAAATTCTTGTATAAATATATTTTCGTTTTGTTCTAGTTGACGCTCCCATATGTATCCAAAGCCGTTTGAATATAACAATAGTCTAACCTTAATTGCCCAGTTTGGTTTTCCATTAACATCCATTTGTTTCAACAAGTAATAGCACTTTTTGACATATCTAGAAGTGGTCATTCGAATAATCTTTAGCCAATATTTAATACATCTTTTAGCACTTTCAATCCACAATGGATAACGACCACAATCCCCTAGTACAGCAACATTCATTGATCTTGTATTTGTACACATGTACCGTTTGCAAGCATATAGATGCACCGTATTATGTAGAATTATGCTCTTCAAAACCCCATAACTCTGAACCATAAAGCAATATGGGAGCAATTTTTGTATCAAATATTTTAAAACAGATATGTTTTGGCACTTGTCCAAAGTTGTACAGATATGAAAGTAGTGAAGTCAGCACTCGCTTTGACTTAGTAGCTAAGTCATTAGCCATACGGTTGAACGACAATTTCATCAAAAACGATAAAACTACGTAAGTAAAACAGTTTACAACTTCAATTTGCTCACCTCTGTATTGTCATTTTTCAGTTCTAGGTAATGTACCGCCGTTTTTAAAGCCTACAATTTTAGACTTTGTAGTGTTAACAACAAGTTAACTTTCGTCTCAAAAGTCCCTTAAAATATTTAACTGACTCTGCATACCAACAGCAGTATCTGAATGCCAGCCTACGGCATCTGCAAGTAAAATCGGAAAGAGTTCGGTTGTGTCTGGATGTAGTTGTACTCCTGTTATCCCAGTCAACTCGTTTATAAACAGTGAAAAGGTATCGGAGATGCCATGCATCCCTGTTAAAGGCCTATATGGCAGTCGAACGTGGTTGTTAATTGTCCATTGTTGCGAACGCAAGCCTTAACACAACTGTACATGATCATTATGGTATTTAAAAGCTCCCCCTTTACTCCTGCAGACTGTAGAACTGACCAAAGCTTGTTACGTCGTACTGTGTCAAATACGGCTTTGAAGTCAACGAAAGCAATGTATAGCTTACCATGCTTTGTGGAAAGATATTTACTTATAACAGCTTGTAATATATATGCATTATCAATAGTGCCATAGTCGTCTCTGAACCCTGCTTATCTCAACTGTATTGTATATGTTAGCATAAAATGTAAGACGTCTGTTAATAATGACTGTGTAGATCTTTCCAAATATATCTAGTAATGAGATACCTCCAGAGTGTGTTGTTAAATTGGGGTCTCCGTTCTTGAACAGGGTAACTATTATCGCACTGCTCCAATCGTTTGGGTATTCACCGCTATCAAATATGTCATTGAAAAGTCTATGAAGTAGCGGCAACACAATATCAATATTATGTATGTATAAACCTGGTTGTAGTTCATCCTGTCCCGCGGCTTTCGATTCCTGGAGACCTTTGACACTTATTAATATATCACCTTCAGATATTTCAGAATTAAAAAGAATGTTTTCTGTTTCATCTAATGTTAGATCTAAGACAAAGCCATTATCCGCATTATTAGTGTCACTGTTATATTCATCATGCAACTCAAACAAACTTTAAAAGCGCGTATACCATTCATCTAATGGAATTCCATTACATTTAGAGCGCTTCTTGGCTAAGCTAGTAGCTAGAGAAAATAATCTTATCTTCTCCTCTAACCGACTAGGCAGCATTAATATGCTATATGCGTATAACACACATATAAAAGCAAAACCATAGAAACCCTCAAAGTACGAACTTATTGACAAAATCTAAAGTAACAACAGAAAAAACCGTTGAGGGCATTATAAGACAAATTTTAAGACAAACAATGACCATCCCTTTCACGATGTAAGTCCTCATTAGGTCCATATGTTGTAGTTTTTGTCATAGTATCAAGAAAGGTTGGAGAAAATATGACAATCGTTATCGTTTGCTTGAACATAAAAGAAAACAATTTAATTAGCATATTAGTTATATAACATTTTCGAAAAAATATATTTACGGTGATTTCAAAGAAGCAAAATAAGGAGAAATAGTTATGGTTACTTCACTTTCAACAGAGAAAAACAATTATTTTAACAGTTTACCGATCCTTTATATTCGGGTTTAAAAGGACACAAACGGCAAACGGCAATCTGAAGCTTGTCCAAATAAGTTATAAGGCTTCAAACGTATCTTGTGTAGGGCCTCCTTACCATCACATTCATCTCAAGCTGCATTTCGAATCTTGCGGTGCATAGTATACAACTATTTAATTCCTTAGAAGTCAATGGCTAAAACTATTTATCAGAGGGAGTGACTACTGACCCGAGAATGGTACTATTGCACGAGGCGGCACGCCGAGGATAGACAGTTCTAAGCCATTGACTCCTAAGGCATTAAATAGTTGTTTTATTATATATCATAAAATATAACAGTTTTGATTTTTACTAATAAATTAAAATTTGGAGTGTGAGCCGTGTAAACAATGTATCTACTTCCTTTGTTCATTTAAACAAGCGCGTCACCGACACAGATCGACTATTGCACTGTCACGTGACGCGTCACTGACACAGATCGACTATTGCACGATCTGTGACGCTTTGCTGTTTTTAAAAAAAGCCCGTCAATGACAAAGATGTACTTTTTCACCCTAAATTTACTATTGCACGGTCACGTGATGAACTATTGAACGGTTGACATATTTCCGATGAGAATGGTCAAAACTATTTAATCACACGTGACTGCTTCTAGACCAATGCAAAATGCTTATATTTTATGATATATAATATTATTACCTGATCTCCTATATAAATGCTATATCGTCATTTCTTGCTAATTCACTAAGGAAAAGACTGTTCCCGGTGAAAACGAACTGTTACCGGGCTTTAGTTTCGACTGTTTCCCTCACGTGCTGGAATTTCGTTTGCGTGACGTCATGTTGCTTTTTTCACCATAGGTTGCCATTATAAAACAAATTTTCATTTTCACTGTTTCGTACAGTAACATTAATCAGGTAATAAAACAGTTATCACATGTGTGTTTGGGGAACAGTCAAAACTGTTTTCCCGAGGTGGAGGGGGATGTCAGTGTGAACTGTTTCCCTCGGCCTGTCGGCCTCGGGAAACAGTTCACACTGCCATCCCCTCCACCTCGGGAAAACAGTTTTGACTGTTCCCCAAACACACATGTGATAACTGTATACTATTTGCTGAAACATTGGTAATTTGATATACACTAATATAAGTTCTGACATGGTTGGTTTAAACATATTTTATTTTTCAAAAGTTTACAACCTTACATATGTAATTGTACAAAACATATAACAGGATTAGAATGAAAGCAAACTCCTTATAGAATTCATTTCCTTTGGAATTCTATAAGCAGTTTTGCTTTCAGAGTGTGGCATGTCTTTAGCTCTTGTCGGCAGAAATCCGATAAAAGAATATGGAGAGTTTTAAAGAATATCCAAAAATAATATTAGATGGATTGCTTTATTCATTTCATTCATTTTAAAATGTTAACATGTGTACTTAGTACAGCACTGGCGTTATCTACTAGTTTTAACATCATCTCGACACTTTTATAATATAGTTTAATAAATGTACAAGCGATTAAGTTTGTATTATTCAGTGGCCTTAATAAATGAGAAATAAAAACGCTACATCAAATTTCAGAGGGGATTTTCTTTCAAACAAAACAACGTAACAATATGCATGGGGTATCAAATTATACAGTTAAATATTAACAAAACACTGACAACAAAATTCTGGACCCTTTCATTCTTTAACGTCATTTAATCCCTGTATATCTGACGTACGTCGGGGGAAACGTTCAGTCCCTGGTATGACCTCCATCTCTGTTGATAACATCTTGCAGCCTGGAGGGCACAGTATTGCAAAGTCTGCTAATAGTACGTCTTGGAATCAGATTCCACACCTGTGTTAGCGCAACAGTTAGGACGTTGACGTACTCTACGGCCTATTTCGTCCCCACAAGTGTTCGATTGGGTTACAATCTGGAGAACGTGAAGGTCATGCCATCACAGGAATATCATGTCTGTTGAGAAAGTCTGTTGTAATCCTAGCTCTGTGATGGCGTGTGTTATCATGCTGGCACGTAAATCCATGACGTCGTCGGAACATCGGTAACACTACAGGTGTGAGAATTTGATTGATGCAACGGTCAGCATTACGATTTACATTACAAATCACAAACTGAGATCTGAATGCATGATTAATGGCGCCCCAGACCATGACGCCGCCTCCACCATGACGTTCGTGTTCAACAACGCAATTCCTCGCGTAACGTTCATTACGCCGCCGGTGAACTCTTGTCCGTCCGTCCGAATGGTACAAATTAAATCTCGATTCATCCGTGAATTCGCGATTCCTCCAAATGTTCCCAACGTTGTTACGCGCCCATTGCAGCCTTGCACGACGATGTTGTTGGGTCAAAACTATTCCCTTTAACGGTCTCCGACAGTTGATGCCATATGCACGCAACCGATTCCTCACCGTGGTTCGATGAATTGGGTGACCTCTATTGCCTATGGCTATGTTTGATGTCGACGCCGCCGTTGGAAAACGATCTCGAAGATGAAGTTGTATAAAAACGTCCTGGCGTGCCGTCGTTACTCGGGGTGTTCCGGGTCGGGGACGGTCTGTAACTGTTCCTGTGGCGTTATAGCGCTGAAGAAGTCGGCTACTTGTACATCGAGAAACGTGAAAGCGTCTTGCTATTTTAATTTGTGTTAACCCCACTTCTAGAAGTCCTAACATCCTGTTACGATTTTCGTACTTTAGTCTTGGCATGTTTAATTTCCAACGTATCAACTTTTCTTAAATGATTTCTCCAATGTATATCGATAACATAAAAATTGCCACATGGTTATTATGCACGAGGTGCACGGAGAAATCATACCGGCTGGTGACTATTGCGTTTCACGGTTGAACGCACACTACAAAACTGGTCGCATTCCATGCGGATTGTGATTTTATGCAATCTGTCTACATTTGATAAATTTATCATACTTTGAAGAAAAAAATCCTATTTTTTGTATGTAGCATTTTTATGGAGAGGAGTTTTTATTTCTCGCCAGTGCTACATACCTCAATGTAGCGTGGGTTGGCGGAGTGGAGGAATGTCTAGCACTGACAATGTCCCGTTTAAGTAACTGGGTTACATTAGTGTACGAGTGATATGTGGTGCACCCTAGAACCTGGTTTAAACTCCCAGAGGTATATTTGTCACTCAACGTTCCAAAGCGATACAGCTGCTGTCAATCCGTTTATACTGTGCTGGTTCATACTTTTATTTTATTTTTTTATACTTGTAATTGAATGCGCGTGTTTGATAGACTGCATTCTGTGATACATTTCCTGTTCCACCTTTGTATCTACTATCATCCTTCATCTCATTTGCTCTTGTCCAAAAATAACATAGTAAGCATTTTGTTAGAAACTGGGACCATACGCTGCTGGCCATCAAATGGTATGAAAATACCTCATTGAAGGTTCCTTGTTCACCGTCATATGCATACCATCTTCGGGATGACTCAAATTTAGAGGGCGTGAATGGTAACAAGATGTTTTACTACTGTTCATGAATAGTCTCATTCAAACCGAGACGTTTGTATTTATCGTGTTTGGCGATTTCAAATTTCTTCTCTCATAACCTTCTAATATGATGTGTTAACCGAAACGTTCAGATTGAGATTGTATTAAGTTCTGTGATAGGCAATAACAAGAGTAGTGATGCACATAGTAATAAACCATTTTATAAATGTTAATTCAAATGTTTACAGTTTGTCCGTATTTGAAAGCAAAGTGGATGTATTGGTTTATCTTAAATCTATTTATGTTATTTAAAATTAAACGTTAATAGCATTTCACCTACTTTTAGGTAGTAGCGCCGGACCGGTCAGCACAGCCTGGAGAGCATCGGAATGATAGTCTGTGGTTCTCGGTTTCAAGCGCAAGAACAGCTTCACAAATGTCTAGTCATGTGTTGTTGGTGCCTAACGTGGTTCCAGGGCGTCCTTCACCATGATGCTGTATGTAAATAAGTTTGGCAGTCGGCTTGGAGTGATTGCCCCGCCGCATTACACAGGCGGGACATTTAGAAGTATCTGACCGGTTAGCTCAGTCTGGAGAGCATGCGTCTGGTCTCGAACTTCGTTTCGGCAGCATTTCTATGCCTGTGAAATTCATGCTTTTAAGAACTGTTGGATACCGTTAGTTTTACAAGTCAATGTGAGAATAACTAAGAAGATCATTTTGCATAACTCAAATAAACATTGCAAGTAAATTGGTAGTATTAAGTTTTTTTCAAAATTCTATCGCTGAAGTTACGTGCTATAGTATATAGTTGGGGGCAAAATCTTAACATATTTATAGAAACTGTTTGTTTCACATTTACTCGTTTATATATATTTAGAAAGTTAGTAGAACAGATGTGAACATTCCCTTAGGTAGTATGTATTCTACAGAAGCAGGTTTGAAAGTGCATGATTTTAACCTATTGTTCATGGCGCTTGTTTCAGCTTAGTTGCCTAGGAAAACTTTTTACGAGTATTCTTAATACTAGATTAACTAAATATGAAGAGAAATATTGTATTATACATGAAACACAAGCTGGTTTTCGAAAGAATTTTTGTACTGTTGACAATTTATTTATTCTCAAATGATTAATGGACATTGTACAATCAGATAAAAAGAAGTTATTCTGTTGTTTTATAGACTTTAAACAAGCATTTGACTCTGTTTGGAGAATTGGTCTTTGGCAGAAATTAAGAAATGAGAACATAATGGAAAATGCTTTAAAGTTATACACAACTTGTATAATAATATAAAATCAAAAGTTGTAACGAATGAAGGGAACTCTCCCTATTGTAACTGTCATGTCGGCGTAAGACAAGGTGAAAATCTTTCCCCATTTGTATTTAGTTTGTTTTTGAATGACCTTGACGTCTATCTTAACAGTAGAGGGGTAGATGGCATTAATAGAGACATTGTAATAGAAGAAACACAAATCTTTTTAAAATTGTTTATACTTTTATATGCAGACGATACCGTGATTTTTAGTGATAACGAACACGAACTTCAAACTGTCCTTGATATATTTAAAGATTATTGCGACACGTGGAAGCTTAATATTAATGTAAACAAAACAAAAATACTGATTTTCAGCAAGGGGCAAATATTACGAAACACTGTATATAAAATAGGAAACGAAAATGTAGAAATGGTTGATGAATAAAAATATTTAGGTATATACTTTTCTAGAAGTGGTTCCTTTAATAATGCACAAAAGTATATTTCAGAACAAACTAATAAAGCCATGTTCTCTTTGCTGAGAAAGATTAAATCATTATCACTTCCGTATGATATACAAATTGAACTTTTTGAAAAAACTATAAAACCTATACTTTTGTACGCTAGTAAAGTGTGGGGTACTGGAAAAATAAATATATTAGAAAGAGTACAGCTAAAATTTTACAAGTATATCTTTAATATGAAAAAGGCTACTCCATCATACATGATTTATGGAGAACTTGGCATTACCCCGTTATATATTGATATTAATAAGAGGAAAGTTGCCTACTGGACAAGATTAATAGAAAATATCAGTAGTGACAGTACAGCGAAACTCTCTTCAAAATTATATATTTTGATAAGAGAATTACATTATTCGGATCTCATCAAGTCTACCTGGATAGAAAATATTAAACACATTTTATGCACGTCTGGCTTTTCCGGAATTTGGTACAGCCAGGACTTTTTAAATGGAAAGTGGTTTGTTAAATCGTTCAGCCAAAAACTTAAAGATATCTTCATACAAAATTGGCATTCCGATCTTGGTCGTACTTCGGACACAAACATCTACAAATATTTGAAAACTAGTTTTAAACAAAGTTTTTATATTAAAGCATGAACAGTTTTAAACTGTAAGAGGCTTATAGCATGTTTAACAAGAAATCATAGGTTACCAATAGAGGTCGGAAGATGGAGGAATATCCCAACATCTGACAGAAAATGCACCCAATGTTGTAGTATGCCCATTATTTCTAAATGATAGAAAAAAGTATATTAACAAATATTTTTACGCACGACCAAACATGCCGAAATTCATAGAATTGTTCACAAATGAAAATAAATGTAATATAAATAAACTGAGTGTATTCTGTAGTAAAATAACAGATTATTTTAAAGGGATAAACTGATAATTTCTGGTATATGTATTTAAATAATAAAAAACAACTCTGAGAGTAAATATATGTACCAATACAACCTTTTTATTTGTGATAAAAATATGTTTGTATTACTGAGCGTCGTAGACACAGCTTTCAATCTTCGGAAAGGTGTTTCAGGCGATTTGTTCAATATCTACAAGTATGAGCACTAGTTATAGGTTTTGTTGCTGTTGTTTATTCAACTATTATTAAATTGTTGTCTTTATAACATGTAATTACTATTGTATTATTACATATATAATGTTGCAACATTTGCCAATTGTAAATACTCTGTAACAGTTATAATATATAGCTAAATGTCTATATATAAATATCTAAGTACATAACAACATACTTAATAAAATTGTTAAAATATCCGTAAAATAAGTATCTGAACTGTTAAAAATTGAATAAATGTAAAAGTTAATATAGTTAAAAGTGAATGTAATTTTCTTGACTCATGTACTATTTTTCTCAACTAACATTAATAATATGTAAATAGTCGTTTCCTATCAGTTCCGTCATTGTGTTATGTATTTATACATGTATGTTATTGCTGTAATTTGCTTTATCTGTTCACTGATTTGTGAAATTAAGCAGTTTGAAATAAAGTTTGGAAAGTTTGGAAAGCCAAATGTTTTTCTGCAGTAGCATGAGCAATTTTCACAATACGTACATCAATTATAAATCAATTATAAATCATTAGAACTGGCATTTTTAGTGGTAAATTAAAATACCTTTGTTTTGAAAATCGGTTGAGAAATAAATATTTTCCAACCCAAATGATTTTTTGATGGAACTTTTCTCATGTAAATTCCTTGTTGATGTGACAGCAGAAAATTAAGAAATTTCAAATTAATTCAGTTAGCCTTCATATTTTGCTATAAAACTTCCAAGGTCTCTTAATTTACGAATATCCGACAGTTTAAACCCATTTTTAGATTAAAAAAAAATCTAAAAATAAAAGTATTAAAACATTTTCATGCAGCAGAATTTTGCATTGCAAATGCCTCGTCAAAAACAGCTTTTGCACATGAAATGTTTATTTCTCAACCGATTTTTAAAAGTAAAGTATTTTTATTTATCACTAAAAATGTCTGTTTCACTGACATACAACTTATGTAGGTACTAGATGAACTTTGTCTAAAATAATCTAAAAAAACTTCGACTGAAACAAGCGCCCCAAACAATAGGCCGTCCCAAATATGATATATGTCCTATTAACGTAGTGTGATAAGGCAGCTGAACCAAATATGTAAAAACAATTTATAAGAGTTTCATGTATGCTTGATTGTTAATCCGTTTTTAAAAAATTACTTCATACTCGTCCGACCATTTACCTTTATCTTTACGAGACACGTGCAGGACCATCATGACATAAGCATGACCAATACAAATGTTAAACGCCTGTCGCCCCGTAATAAATATAGATATACAAATCGAACAGGAAAAGTAGCATTCAAGGACGGCAGTCAACCACAAACACGCACAGAAACAAAGAACAACTTTAAAGATTAATAAAATGCCAAATAAGACATCACAAGCACAGAATGGTTGACAATAGGGCTACCGCATTGTAACGGTCAGTGGCAAAATAAGGCCGTTGCGGGTTTAAGCCTGTCAATAAACTAGTGTTTTCATAAGCTTGGAACTATATCAGGTCCATTTTGGAAACACATAGTCCAATAGCCATTACACCAGACCAAGGATATACAACGAGTCATGGCGGAAACATTATTCGTATTAGTAATAATGGTTGCATCAATGTTTTAATGATGTCCGTTTGATGTAAAAGCTGTGAGACAAGTTTCATGAACTTATTTGACATTACACGAAATTACTGACGTACAACAACAAAATAGACTAGCCTAACTCGCTAACTCGTAAAGCATAAAATGATACCTGTGTTTAGTTATAGTAGACGCGATAAATTATTGACGTTACTTTCTATATATATATCTGGTTATTTGACCAATAATATACTTAAACAAATGCCACATCGTCTGATCTTCTACCAACCGGAGTTAAGCTGAAGTCTCCAACATTTATCATCATCATTTAATTATTATTAACAATGGGATTAAATGCTGCGTCGCTGACAACTATAATACTAGTAGTGCATTTCTATGACATATATATTTGTGTACAAGGACGTGATCCATGGTTACTAGGGCCAATATATGGAAGGAACATCGTCGGATATTTGCTCCAATGGAGCAATTTACAGGAATCAGTCCTTATCACCACCAGCAGAATCCAATGTCTACTGATTCGCCATGTATATTGAAAAAGTCGTGTTGCAAACGCAAATCACACCCATATTGTCTGGTTTATTTTATTTTCAGTCATTCAATATTATACAATTATTGCCTTTTGATGAGGTCGATACATGGTTTAACGACCCGAGAAAAGGCATATTGACCGAGGAAGGCATATTGACCGAGGACGTAGTCCTCGGTCAATATGCCTTTTCTACGTCCTCGGTCAATATGCCTTTTCTCGTATAGACCGATTTCAAAAGGCAACAATATTTTTATTATAAAATCAAAAAATTAAAGAAATTTACCGCCGTAAATGTTGCCCTTTTAGTATTATCGGCTTCTCCATTTTCTATTATTTTCTTTTTTTCACCAGCTGTCAAAAAACAAACCTGTCGGCTGACATTTTGTTGATCCCGATGACGTCATTCTATTGTACATTCGTACCTTTTCACGTTCGCTCGCGCATTTTTATTTTAAACACGCCTTTGAGTCAATACGAAAAATTAATATACATTTCTCAGGTCAATGCGTCTTTTTAGCAGGAATCATGTGACCAGCCTTGATCCAATATAATTTCTTTAATTTTTTGATTTTATAATAATAAATCTATTAATATTAAAATAATAAGATACAGGAGTTGAGTCCGTTGAATAGTCTAAAATATAAATCTTTTATAATTTGCTGAGTTTACGAATTAAATTATAATACCTCTCATGAACAGACTCAATAAAACCGAATCAGCTACTTCCTCTCTAGTTTGTGTTTGTTGCTTCCAAGGGATCACTTTTTCAGTATTTATTTTATAATTACTGCTTTGTCAATGACACCTTCTTATTCATGCATTTGTGACATTCGAAATACAACGATATACAACAGGATATATAGAATATATGTTTTGCGACGTAGACGACCATGGCGACAAGCCACTCATATCACACACTCATAGCCTAATCTGCCATGTTGATGTCTACAATATTATGTAAATAGAGGGTCTTACATGAGTACTCATTAATTAATGAATTTATTAAACGAGTTGGCAAAATGATATAATGCGAGGCTCTTGCCGAGCAATATACCGTTTTTGCTAACGAGTTTAATAAATTCAATAATGAATGAGAACGTATGTTAGATTCTATTTATTACATAACTTATAACCTCACATTACGTCAGAAAACGTACATTAACGTGTCGTCCGCGACGTCATTAACCTTATGTTATACCACTAGAAGAATATTGAAAATACTGAATGGTGTTATTACACTCCCACATCACATGTTATGTGATAAATCACAATACACGTATGAATATAAACGTACAAACGTAATTAAAGCAATGTAAAAAGGATTATGACCACCTGACTTCAATGGTGACATAATTTATTTCAAGTCTAAAGGAAAATGTCTTGCATAAGGACACACCGAAGTAAACCAGTAATGTCAGCGAAGTCCGAACCCGTGATCTACGGATTCCGATCCTAATGTGCTATAAACTAGGTCGTTTTGGCATTTTGACAAAAGCATACTTGCGGTGAAGGAACCAGGCAACATATTATACGCTCTTATTGATATGACCTTGCGGTAAAGGAACGAGGCAACTTGTTTTGCGTCCTTTTTATATAAACTAGCAGTGAAGGAACCAGTGAACTTGTTAAGCTTCCTTGCAATGAAGGAACCAGCTAATATGTGTACGCGTCCTTATTGATTTGGCATTGCAGTGAAGGAAACTTGTTATGTGACCTTATTAAAATGACTTGTCACGAAGCACATTTCCTATTCCTAATCTCCTACGGGGAAACGAGGCGACTAATCACCATTAATGCTTTTATTTGCTGATGGTCACATGGGTTTAATATCCTGCCACGCTGTGTCTAATCCTGCTTGATGACGTGTATTGTCATTTTGCTGTCTGATTTCAGTTTAGTAATTCCTTCATCAGTTGTTCCGGTACGATTGTTCTTTCCATAGGGTAAACTTAGTCAGATCACATATCATAACAAATCAGGCGACACTAATGAAGATATGTATTCTAAGTATTGCTTCTTAATTCCAAGCAACCTATATAGTGGGTTGTAGCAATGTCGTATTTCCGTGTGAGATTTTGTGCTTCCTAGTGTCCGTTGGGTGCACAAATGAGGGCTATGTGGCCAGAGTTTATGGGTGGAATTGTAATAAGAGCTACGACTAAAGTGGCTCCAAATTGTTTTAAATGGTTAACAATTATGAAGACAATTTCACATAAGCCCTCATTCCACAATGTATTCTTACGTCTACCGTACAACGCAAGTCAATGAGAACTTTCTTTGTGGCTTTATATGCTTTTTAATATTCATATATACATGATCATCTATGTGTTATACTTATATTGTCTTTTAATGCTGCTTTGTTTGTTAGAGAATATAACCTGGCGGTGATCTCTTTATTTACACGCTCGTTTCATTGGGATGACAAAATGGTAAGAGAGAGGTTTATAGCACCTTAGAATCTGGTTTAAACCTCCAGGGCTTTTTTTGCCACTGAACGTTCCCAGGTGGTAGCCTTATTGTCAACCGGTTTGTGTTTGTGATGTCACATGAATTTCTTATTAACGTTGTACGTATTTATTGCTTTAATGCGTATGTTTGGTTAACTGCGTTCTGTGAAAGCTACATTTCCTGTTCGAGTTGTATACCTACTTTGCTTCTCGTTAATATCAAGGTAGTGGTGGTTTGTTACTTGCTGCTGTCGAACACCTTTAGAATATTAACACTAGCCGATTTTTAAATCGTTATCTTGCTGTAGAAGATATTAAAGAGGATATAAGATATAAAAATCGAACAGCAAAATCAGCATTCAAGGACGACAGTCAACCACAAATACACACAGAAACAAAGAACAAACTTAAGATGAATAAAAGGCGGATACATAGGAATCTGTGAACCATGCCCTACTCTTTCTATTGAATATAGCTCTATGATGTTTTTAACGTGCTCGGAGGACTCCGATACACGGGACCACCAGGTTTACGTCCCCATCAGGTGGACGAGGCTATTGATATGGAGATATCGGGTTCAGGCCTCCCTGGCGCAATGCGTAATTCGTTGTTTCCTTAGACAATACTCTTTCCCTAGCCTCGGTGGTCTGATGCAACTGGACTGTCCTGTGTATCTCAGACCTCTGAGCATGGTTCACAGATTCCTATATATCCGTCTCCTCTCTCTGTGGTGGGGACGAATAACATACACAATGCGTGAATGAACAACTTTCAACTGATTGGTAAAAAATAAATGACCGAATAACGCTCATGCTTCTAGCTGACGTGACACTGTTTAGAACAAAAGTACTGATTAGAAATGTATTCTTGAGCTTGATCTGACCAGACAAATTACCACTTTGGATTTCTTTGGACGACATTTAGACACAGTCATGCGGACTTGACTGCAAAACAATTGACACGTTCAGTAATAGATTACGCATTGGTAATTGAATTGTAAGACGTGTCGAACTTAGCGTGACGGACCGCGTTAGCTCTATATTAATTATATATAAAGCAAATTGAAAGAAAGTATATCAGTTCAATTTTAGTTTGAAAAAGAAACGTGTTGACAACGAATTATTTATTGAAATAATTTCTTATTTCGAATATTGGCATTTTAATTCTTGCTATAAATAGCTTGTCGACAATGTTTCGTTTTAAGGTATAGCTTTTTTAAGACAAAACAACTCCATGACACATAGAAATCGTCAAATGGGAAGACAATGATCATAGTTGCAAACATTTGCAAGAAAGCATGTCAGAGATCTAAAGAGAGAACAATAGTTGAAACACTATCAACGGAAGAGGTAGTAAACATATTCACCGTGAAATGTTTTTATATAGCAATAGCATGTATAATGCAATTATAGAAGTTTGTAAAATCCGGATGTATCGTGTCTTATGGTTTGTTAATTTATTTTTACTTTTACAAAGTTGTGTTATTACTTTATTGGTCCTTTTTATAGGATCATCAAGACCCTTTTTTGTGGCTTTAAAGTAGAAATGCCGCTTAAGGACACATTTCTCAACGCTACTTGGCCATTGAAAAAGCATGGGAAGCTTGGATACTTACAGCCAGCACGCTTCATGGCTGATCAACTCAGGTATATAAATTGAAGCCCGCTCTTAGTTTTTTATTTGTTTAGCATTTCTATATTGAGGGTAAGAATAGCTTAACAACACTTTGTAATTTACTTAAATGAAGAAATATATGTTCATAATTTAGCTTTTGAATACAAAACTTATCTGGTATTTCTTAGTTGTTTTTAGACCAAAAATCAGAGCACAACACAATACATATACAACATTCTTTAATGTGTTATTATGTGTACTGGTCAAAAATGCTTTATTGGGTGGGCCTCATAATCTGAAGAAAAATTGAATATCCCACTTTGCTCATGAAATTGTATGGCTAACAGTGATTTACAGTTACTTATGAGTGACTTCGATCACGAACCATAGTAGCCGTAGTTTAACTATGGTCAGATCGAATACGCAATGGTTTAACCAGAATGACGTCATCAATCTACTATAGTTCAACCCACGACAAGGGGATGGTTGCTCTGGTTCAAACATGGCGGACAAAAATAAACTTTCACAAATTTGAAACTAACTTTGTTGTATCTTCGGCATTTATAGACATTTGACTTGAGTTATAAATGTGTTATTTGTATGTAGTCCGTTACTCGATACATATATACAATTGCAACAACAATTAAATGTTTTACAGCGAATTATTTGAGAAATTGCGTTGCCGGTGTCAAGGTAAAAAACGTATGGTTTAAATGCACCATGTATCGGCATAGTCTAAAACCTGGGATGGAATGGAATTGGAATGGAATGAGCCTTTGATTCCAATCGCATTCCATTCCATTCTAGTCTAAAGTTCCCATTCCATAATTTAGTCTGTAGCACATGTACTGAGTATATAGGATACAATATGGAATGAATCTGGAAGAAAATTGGAATGAAAAAATGTGAAGTATGCTTATTTTACCATATAAGGCTATCAGGAAAGCATGGGAACACAATGTAATATGTGACATGTTTTAACCTATTGGTATTATAACCTCTAACCACACACACACACTGGCATACGCAGACTACCACACACACACACAAACACGCGCGCGCGCACACACACACACAAACATTGACATAATTATGTACATGGCAGACACATGTACCCAAACAAACAAAGACAGTGCACAATATCATAGCATTGTAGTTTAGTAGGACTCAGTTGGGGTGTTACTACTGTTTCGCCGCAGAGCGATAGCGGTAGGTATCGCTTCACATTCAATCGTTCTCGAGTTTAAACCCCGCTGAATGTACTAGTTTTTCCTCGTCCGTTTACAGTAGTATGGTCGGTGGAATTGCCTTTGATGAATGCATAGCATTAAATCTTTTAATTCAATACAGACAAAGGACCGGAGCTTTACCATTATATAACGTCCGATAAATTAATGGTAGTTCGAGTAAGGACAGCACCATACTACACAAACATAAATAGAGTCTGTCACAGCTTGTTAGTGATTAACCAAGTTCTTTTTCTATGTTTAGCGTCATTGGGCTGGTAAGTTTTTGAATGTCTGGACCAAAAAACGAAAACATTTTTGACATTCATATGGAAACCATCGGAAACGTATTTCCACGTCGACGACAACGCAAAACAAGTCATAAAATGACTAGGGAAATGAACAACTTGATCAACTACATCAATTCCTAATAGGAATAAACAAAAATCTTACTACGGTATCATTATAACTTGTTTTGTTGTTTTAATATGTTGTCGGTTGAAAAACGTCCAAATAATGAAGAAAAATACAGCCGTTTTTACGATGGCCCATTTGGCTCACATTTACTTCACTTCCATTTCTTGACTTCCGAATTCCGCATTTATATATAATAGGTAGTAAGTAAGAAGTACGAGTAAAAGACTACTACTACTACTACTACTTCTACTATATCTTCAACTACTACTACAACTACTACTACCACTACCACTACCACAACCAAAATAATAGTAATGATAATAGTAATGATAATGATAATGATAATGAAAATAATAATAATAATAATAATAATAATAAAAATAATAATAATAATAATAATAATAATGATAATAATAATAGTATTAATAATAATGTATGCGTGCACGTGCATGTATGTGTTTTGTGAAATCACAGTGTTAAAGATGCAGCTACTTCTCACATTTTATATTTAATAATCGTGTAATATAAAGATGTATGAGCATTGCCAATGACCACGAATGTTGTATTTTTTATAATATAAAATCCATAACCTTAAATTAAATTCTATATATAGAGGATCTCAATTACATGAGTTCTCATTCATTATTGAATTTATTAAACGAGTTGGCAAAATGATATAATGCGTAAAATAGCTGCCGAGAGACAAGAAGTTAACATAATAATACATCAAGTCACGGGTGTTAAAACAATATTGAAAAAAATAAATGTTGTCACGGAGACATATAATGCGAGGCTCTTGCCGAGCATAATATCGTTTTTGCTAACGAGTTTAATAAATTCAATAATGAATGAGAACGAATGTTAGATTCTATTTATCACATAACACACATATCGACTTTTATTGCATTTTGCCTGTCGTTTTAACACGCGAAACCGACATAAACTGTGGGAATTGGATCATAGTCATTATCGATATGTTTTGACAGCGCATACTAGGCTTATTTTACTCCCACACCGTAAGTTATGTGATACAATCTGAATATCCCTGTTGATCCTTTGTAAACGTATATACTATTATATCAAATAAATATACACAAACTCCAACTTGAGTATCTGTTGATCCTTGGCACACTATAAACTTCAATATAAAATATAAGGACGCAGTCGGTAGCGCGGCGGATTTGTAACCGGAGGCCCCGGGTTCAATCCTCCGTGTTGCCAATGAGTTCCGTCGGTGTGTTCTTGGGCAAGACACTTTCCCTTAGCCTTGTCCGTTGGGTGGGGACGTAAACTGGGCGGTCCCGTGTATCGGTCTATCCTCCGAGCACGTTAAACAACCATAGGAATCTATTCGATAATAAGAGTAGGGCATTCCCGGATTCCTACGTATCCTTCCCCTCTCTTTGGGGTGGCTCTAAATAACTTATACTGTGTTGATAAAATATAAGATTGTCAAAAATACACTTACTATTGATGCAAACATGAAAAAACAAACGTCCTTTTTTGTGTGTATTGTCTTTTTCATTGTCTATGAGGCGATGACATTACCCTCTCCAGCGCTTTGCTGGGTCCAAATTTGAGATACGCACCTCCGCTAGTGGGGTCTGGGGGCATGCTCCCCCGTGATTTATTTTGCCAGACGATCATAGGTGAGTTTTGGCGTATATTACATAGCAATTTTAAGCTTATTTTGACTGCTATTTTAATACACATTGAAATCAGAAGACAAAATTAAATTAGGTACGGCATACGGAACTTTAATACAACTCACCCCTCCCACCCCATCCCCTTCAGTTTTTATTGCGTTTTTCGCATTTGTTTCGATTTTTATTTTTTCGGACATTGACAAATAATTGTACGCAAATCTAATTGGTACGAATAAACTGTAATCTTATAACCGAAAGTTAATACGCGGATACAGGATTTTACGTCGAGGGGGAGCAGAATTTTTCACAATAACATGAAAACTACAACACATGTTCTTTTCGATTTTTTCCAGGATGGTGTATCTATGGGGTGTCCAGGGGGAGGTCCAGAGGCGGTACAAACTTTACAAACCTTAATAATTTGTGTAATTTATAAAATCTCAGTCCTGCCCTTCGCACGGGCTTCCCTCTGGATCCGCTAGTGATCCACTCTGAATGTATACTCCAACCTGGATCCGCTAGTGATATACACCACCCACACACATAACAATAAACTATTTCTTGACTTCTGAATTCCGAATTCCGCATTTCGCATTCCGAATTCCGCATTCCATAATAATGTTTTTTTTCATGTTTGCATTAATACTAAATAAGCGTATGCAAACGTGGAAACGTGCTCCATCGTAAATGGAGTGTTTACTATAGAATTTGCAGAAACTCTGCAGTTCTGCAGATTAGAAGGTTCGATGCCCATTCTCCATATTTTAACTTGATGTAAATGGAGGATGAGCCTGGCATGTTCATCCCAGTTAGGCGCCATATAACATTTCATGTGTTGGTGCGCCGTAAGAACCCAATTCAATTAATAGATACTCGAGTAGGAGTTTGTGTATATTTATAGGGTATAATAGTGGAAGTTTGTTAATATTTATAGGGTATAAAAGTATAACAGTATATACGTTTATGGTGTATTTATACAAAGGATACACGGATACTCAGGTTATAGGGAATTTAATTTAAAATATGTGGTTTATATAAAAATACAACAATCGTGGTCACTGGCAATATTCATACACTTTTATATTACATGATTATTAAATATAAAATGTGAGAAGTAATTGCATCTTTAACAGTAACGCTGTGATTTCACAACACACACACATGTACATTATTATTATTATTATTATTATTATTATTATTATTATGTTCTAAATCTAGCAAACAATAAACAATGGCTCTTTTTCTTATCATTTTGACTGGTCATTTATGCCTATAAACTATATTATTATTATTATCTTACTACCTACTTCTAATTCTGAATGCGGAATTAGGTAAGCAGAATTCGGAATGCGGAATTCGGAATGCGGAGTTAGGAATGCGGAATGCGGAAGTCAAGAAATATAAGCGAAATAAATGTGAGCCAAATGGGTCATCGTACTTTTTACTCTCGACTGTTCGTTTCTTTTTTCTTGCCTGGTAGGTAGGTTTCGAGAAAGCAACGTTTTTTTTCTTCAGTTTTCAGTATATTTGTTTTGAAGTATGACTGCATCAGCCAGAGGAGAAATATTTATTTACAGCATATTTTTTATTTGTTATGCAGGATGATCTTTCAACCAGAGGAGAAATGTTTGTTTTCATTAGATGTGTTATGTAGGATGACCCGCTAAAGATAGAAAAAAAAACGGTATGGCCTTATTTAAAAACCTCGATGATAAAAACCAATCTCGATGTGTGTATGAAAGTCAGTTGGTAACCAACTCGCTGAGACTAGGCACTATATATTACATATTTGTTCATGTGCTGTATTCAATTGGTAACCAACTCGCTGAGACTAGACTCTATATATCACACATTTGTTCATGTACCTGTATTCAGTTGGTAACCAACTCGCTGAGACTAGACACTATATATTACATATTTGTTCATGTGCTGTATTCAGTTGGTAACCTGTATATATTCTAGTTTCAGTTGTTAATTTTGGATATGATAAAGTAAACGCATTCCAGGTTTTACACTATGCCGCGTGAAACTATGGTTTAACTAGAGTAAGTTCGCATTACTCCTTTACTAGACATGCGCAGATCAACGACCATAGTTAAACTATAGTTAGTGATCGAAGTCCCTCTATATATCTCCCCCTCAAATACAATAGGCTCGAAATATGTCCTTAAGATGGTGGTACTGGGTGTGAGTATCGTTGCACCTTGTATTATATACTTCCCAGTGAAAGAGTAGAATAAACCTTATATTCTCATTGTTTATATGTTCACAGTGAAAATATAAGAATTTATATTCTCACTGCCGAAAAAAAATTGAACTACTTTTTTCTACATTTGCTTATAAGTCATAATTCGTGTCAAAGTTTAGAACTATATTCTATGCGCACTAAATATATGTAAATCGCCTCACGCGCTGGCGTTACTATATTTATCCGCGAATACGTTAAAGGGGAACTGTCGGAACGAAACGTATTTTCTGTTGAAAAAGTTTGGTAGTGTTGCATGATAAAAAGTATATAATAAATAGAATATTAGCTGGTTTGTCGTGAAGGATAAGAGGATATTTGTTGGTTTGGAGTGAATATAGGATTTATTTGCATCGAGAAGTGAGAAAATATTTTCTCACTTCTCGATGAAAATTTAGCACGAGTGAAAATATAAGTTTTCTCACTTTTCGATGAAAATAAATCCTGTATTCACTCCAAACCAACAAATATATATTAACTCTCATGTACAGAATCAATACAGTCGAGTCTGCTTCTTTTCTCTTTTGTTTGTATTTGTTGCTTCTATTACGTAAGCTAACATATCCAATACACCTATAATATACGTTGAAAGAACACACACAGTAGGATTCTCTAAAATGCTTGAAATTGATACCTTCACGTATTACGCCCCTGTCTAGGAAATGAATATAAAAGTGAGAATCCGGAGAAGCAAGGGGAGAGATGATTAGTAAGTGATCTCTCGGAGGTTGTGTAATATGCTATATTTTAGTTATTATGTAATATATAGATAAGACGATACAAATAATTATTTGTTAGCGTGGTATAATAAATTCATGAAAATGTCAGTGTTTCTTTTGTGTTTGTTTACCTTCTAAGATCAGCGGACAACAACGAACAAACGGTTTACACAATTATAGACAAACGGTTTAAACATATTCCGGTAAAATAACGGATCACGGTTCTTGTCAAACGATGAGGCGTGGTTAACGTTATATGGTGGAGAACAACTATGAACAAACGGTTTAAACAAGTATAGACAAACGGTTTGAAACATATCCCGGTAAAATAACGGGTCACGGTTCTTGTCAAAAGATGAGGCGTGGTTTACGTTATACTTCTACAGTGTGTAAAGGTTGTTTTCAATGTGTATTACATATGTATAGTCATGTATAGTGAAGGTTCCACTTTATGCGACCTTAACATTTCTATTAACTTCGCATTTAAGATAGTTTATTTCAAAATTCATTAGGCACTAAGGCCCATGTGGTACAAGTATACATGAAAATAACATGATTACAGACAATGTTACACAATAGTACAAATGCATATTAAAGTTATTAAGTTTACATTACACAGTTAAGTGTATGTGTATCCAGTGGAGAAGATGATACAATTTTGAGTGAAGACTGTTTCTATACAACAAAATGAATATATAAATAGAAAATATATATCATTATAGCAATAACTGGTATTAACTATTTGGAAAGATGTACTCATTTCTTTTATTAAAAGACGTATAAATACAAATAACTAGATTTATTATTTGAATTTATTTACATATAGAATTAATCAGAGAAATAAACTTTTGCATATTCGGATGCATGAAATAATACGTTTTAATAAAGTGTTTTTTTATGTCCGTATATAAAGGACATACTACAACAAAATGAAATTCATCTTCTAAAGACTGGCATAATTTACATTTCCTATCATTCACCGATGTTCTGTTTGGTTTGCTCAAACGTCCAGCTTTTATCTCACGTCTGTGTGACGAAATGCGAAGTTTAGTTATAGCTTGCCTAAATTTCGATATATTACACACATTTAGGAAGGGCTGAAATCTAAAACCTGAACGCTGAAGTCTCCGTGTTCTGAAAATATACAAGAACACCGCAGCTCGACTATTCGATTTTTCAGAGTATAATAAATTATATAGCCAGTATATTCCATCAGAAAACAAGGCTAAAACATGTGGGGTTGTGGTTGGGGGCGCGGCGGGTATAGAAACTCAGGCCGATATAAATATTATTGTTAGAATCTCATACAAATTATAGTAAAATTTGGGGCAAGATGTAAAATGTTATTTTTTTATTTTTATCAGTTGTAATCCAAAATTGCTGTCATTTTAAAGAAATTTGTGGTCGAAAGGCAACTCAGAGAGGGAGAGGATATCTGGCAATTTTTATTGTGGCCTAATTTCAGTTTTTTTATTGATATTTCATCTGTGTATCTGATATAAATCTAAATTCTTTTATATGCAAATGATTGCGTTCAAATTCAAATTTTAATATCCAAATACTGGAAGATAAAATGAAAACAATTCCCCTGCCCCTGTTCTCCATGCGAGGAGAGCCCATAAACCAATGGGGGCAGGATTGGGAGCGCATCATTGATACACGTGCAGATTTGATAAAACAAAACAACTTTTCAACACCACGGGTGGTGGTGATGGGATGGTGGGATGGTTGTGGGGTAGGGGGCGAAACATATTGATAAACTGATAAGATAAAACAACAAAGATATATGCAAAAACAAACAAATAAAACATTCGGGTGGTGGTCATGATGGGGTGGTGGGATGGTTTGGGGGGAGGTCGAAACATATTGATCAACTGATAAAACAAACCAACACAGACATGTAAAAATACATTGGGGTGGTGGTGATAATGGGGTCGGGGATAGTTAGGGGATGGGGGTAACATAGCTATATGTGTAAAAATTGACCAAAACAACACAGAAATATGTAAAATAAATAAATAATAATAATAATAATAAAATGTATGGGGGTGGGGGTGGGGGAGGAGGGTAACATAGCTATATGTGTAAGAATTAACCAAAAACAACACAGACATATTTAAAAACTAAAAAAAGTTTTTCGAGTGGGGTGGTGGGGGGAGGGGGACAACATAGCTATATGTGTAAGAATTGACCAAAACAACACAGAAATATGTAAAAATAAACTCGAGTTACGAGTGGGAGAGGGTGGTGGGCGGACAACATAGCTATAAGTGTAAGAATTAACCAAAACAACACAGAAATATGTATAAAAAAGTGGCCTGGGTAAGGGGTTGGGGGCGTGGGTGCGGGGAGGAGGGAGCCCATGCCCCAATATGGGTGAACTATGAATAAGATTCATAATGCTATAAGAAATCCCAAACCAAAATTATAGATATATACAACAGCTTACACGCAAACCTAGACCTGACTTTATTGCACATTTTATGGGCCATCACAATTTTGGTTCCAAGGGAGCCCAGCATTTGCAGAAGTTAATTACGAAACCTTTTATAAGGAAACTAATTCCCAAATTTAGTTGAGCTTGGAAAAGAAATGTAAGAGATATAGACCTGTTAACACAGCTTACATGCACAATTTGATATAAAATAGAAACATTTTAAGGGCTATCAGAATTTGAGTTCCATGGGACCCCAGGGTTACAGGAACCAAAATTACTTAAACAGCCCTTAAGATAATGATATAAGGAAGCTCACGGCTAAATTTGGTTGTGCTAGGATGACAAATGCAAGAGACATAGACTTGTAAACACAGCTTACATGCAAACCTTGATGGGACGCCGACGCCGGGTTGATTACATTTTAGCTCTCTTATTCTTCGAATAGTCGAGCTAAAAATTAAAAAGGCTCCAAACACTGGTTTTAATTAAAAGGGTGAGAGTGGGTGGGTTTATGTTGCAAATATTGATAAAATTAATTTATTGTACTGAATAAATTACTGAACATTTTGTTCTGTAAATAATGTTCGGAAAAGGAAGTGGAAAACTAATGTGCCGGTGTTATGTTATAAATTGCACAACCGTAATACTATACAATTACTGGCATAATACCACTTAAATACCACTAATGTGTCCTGATTGTAAGAAAGAAAGCGAGGTGTAATCCTATATATTCCACCAACAAGCCTCTTACCTATCACTCTCATCTCTAATTACTAAGTAATCAGAGAGAATATAAAACATTATCTATTATGACTTCAAAGCTCTATTGTACTGGTTTTACTTTCAGGTTAGTTTAGTTTTAGTTTGAACATATTTTATTTCCCATTGTTATTACAGCATGGAATCTGTACACAATAACAGGAAAAGGATTAGAACGAAAGTAAAATACTTAAGATGTTCTTCTCCTATGTATGGAATTAATTGTACGCAGTTGATGGCATAATAAACAGTAGTTAGTCGATACGCTTACAATATACAAGCTGGAAGTATGGAAAAAGCAAAAGCTATGTTAACGTACTGATACTAAAATAATGCTTAGAAAACATGATAAGATGAAGTAGCATTTAAATATAATAGAAAATGAAATAAACAGAATAAACAAAAGGAACAAAATTAATGAAACAGAACTTGAGAATTCATCATTCAAATAGGTAAAATGAATAAATTATAAAAAAATATATATTTGGAAATTATAAATCTTAAGTGAAGAATATAAATGTAAATGAGGAGTTTGGTTACGACACAGGGGATTAGAGGGTAGGGGTGTACTGTTTAAAAAATGTAACAAAGGAAGGAACCGATCTACAAGTTAAAACGTTTTGAGTTTTTAATATAACTATGAACTGCGGCAAAAATACGAATGTTTGCATCGTATGCTACATTTTGATCTCCAAAGAGCAGTGTTTTCAATGAAATATTTGGTAAACGTAATAATGAATTCATGAGAACATTTTTCATATCGCTGTACTTAATATAATGAAAGAAGTAGTGTTGAGCGTTTTTTACACGACCATGCCTACGTTTATGATGTAAGAGGGGCGTTCAGTATATAATGCCACTTTGGTCCTAAAATTTAATTATGGTCCATTGTTGTAGTTACTGATACGGATTATGTTAAAATGAACCTTTCCTCCATTAATTTATCAAGTTTCAGATACTTCCATCCAATAAAAAATATTTTTTGAGGGCATTTTTTAAGACATGTAAATGATACTGAACACGCCAAAAACGGAAAAAACTATTTTGAATAAAAATCAGATTTCGACGGCCAATATGGACTTTTCTTGCCTAAACCACAAACTTTTATATCTTACATCTGAAAATGGTAGAAGTTTTTATTTGTAATGTGTTTATTTTTAGGTTTATTGCTCCTTAAATGCTGTCAGTGCGACAAAATATAGCTTAAATTGTATGCTAAAAAAGCGAAGAGCAACTTCAGGCTTTAATATTTTTGGAGCGGTGTAACTAAAATTGTTGATTTTATATTAAATCTTTGGAGTATTCCCTTCGATTCGTTACCCATGTATTTAAAACCATTTTCCGTCATATCTTCAAACTGAATTTGACTATTATTTTTTTTGGAATTTGATATTTTCAGAACTTTTATATTTCCAAGTAAACGGCATTTCTTGCCTTGGATTTTATGGTTGTTTTGTATTGAAAACATCGTTTACGTTATATTTACACATACTTCTAGTTACAACAAAAGTTGGAATAAATTACTTTGCTGCAAAATGCATTTTTTATAAATCCGACATTACGACCTATGCAAATCCATTACAATTTCCTGCCGCTTTTTAAGGCAGTGTATATGACTGGGTGTTTTCAACTGCATTGAATATTGACTTATAGTCATCGGACCAATAAGAATTTGGTATCATTGTATTGGTTATGCATTGAACCATGCAGTCATTTAAACTGCACGAGTTTCACGATGATATTAACAAAGAAATAGATGGATGGACATTACATATTGAATCCCCCTCGTATATTATTTTGTATATAGAGTATAACGCAACCATGACTGTCACCAGTGCGATCTTTTCTCTCAGAAGCGGAGAAGTAATCAAAAGTAAGGTCATTATTTGGTGTCGATTGATTAAGCCAAGTTTCAGAAAATGCTAGTAGGTCAAATTCACTTAGCTCAGTCCGTAAGATATCAAGTTTGTGAGAGATACTTTGGACATTACAGTGAACAAAAGATAAATGTTTAGAGAGATCCATTGATTCAATGATTGATGCATAGTGAAATGATGAAGGACTATTGTTTGGTTCCCGGAGTGGACAGGGTTGGGATGTACGTCTTCAGAAATAATAAGTACAATGACAAGCCAAGCAATAATGTAGCTATAAAGCAAAAACACATAACATGAAATGTAAACTCAATGTTTTGCATGTGCAACTTACTAGCCGGGTGACATTTCGTACCATGAGACGAATGAGTTATTTTGTGTGAGATATGATTGGTCTCGTGGATGCCATTTGGCATTGCAAATGTACAACATTCGTCTTGAAAGATCGGTAATAAAACTAACAAAGGCAATAGTATTGAACATTTGTAAAAATGACGAAATGTTCTCATGACAGCAACTGTCTTGCAAATAATCACGTTCATCATTTTGATGATAGCAAGTACAAAAATAGGACAAAAATAGGAAAGTTGCCAACACTAAGACAAGTCCGACGTTAGCATAAATAAGAACTCTGTTGCAAAAAGTCACCTTTTCCACAAACCGGTGTGTCGCTCCCAATAACAAAAGAAAGAAAGAAATAAGCGAATATAGATATGGTTTCATATCTAAGACAAGAAACATGGGGTTATCGAAACATTAGGTTGGAAAGTTACTTTGGTAATTGGGAGTCTGAGAGTTAGAAGATTACCTGATGCATTTAAGAGATTTGGAAAAACACAACACATTTATGCTTTTCAATAGTACGGGATATTTGAGTATGGGATTCAACATTAACACGTCAATTATGCATACTAGGGTCAATCGTTTGGACCTAATATAGCTCCTTCTTGAATTACAAACGTGGTAAACATGGTAAAACAACTTACATAAACTGGCATATACACATACATACACATGCATATTCGCGTAAACCCGTTACTATATAATACACATATACACATAATTATATAGGGTACTGTATCATCATCAAATATAGTCATCTAACACACACATACACTTTGTAGCACGAGCGTAAATGCATCTAGACAATACATACACCGAATTGTTTATGTAACTGGTCCAAACATGAGAAAATATAACAACACCAGAACGATATTGGTGTAAAAAAAGTTTCTGTGAATGATCTTAATACACAATTTAGAAATAATGCAGTAGGACCTTGTTCTGCAATATATTAGTCATTAGTAATCATACTGGTGCGACTATATATTATATATATATATATATATATATTCTGTAATAAAGCAATACACTGGGAAGGATATGTACTGCAAAGATAAATAAGTTTTAAAATTAAATTTGTTTGAGACACGTAAAACAATTACAGCGTATTTGAGAGCCCGTTATGTCCGATATGTGTGTATGGTATTATGCAAGTATAACAATAAATACATGCTTGAAACGTGCAATGGATATTCAAAACATTATAAGCTAGTTTTAGGTCACTCTAAGATGAATTCACAACGAATACAAGGTCACGGATTTCCCATACAATGCGAGCAAGGCGTAAGTCAATAATAATCGTGAGTGGCACACAAATATCTGTACTGTACAAAACGAACACAATGCTCTGCCGCAAAGATTCAGTGTTCTATGGGCTAAACCCTGCCACGTCATTTGCGTGCGTCACTCTTTGAACCACGGAATTGTTGTCTTTGATGAGAAATGTTCCATCAGACGACCAAGCACCCAGCAGGCACTTTGACTTCACGAGAGTACGGGCTTGGTATAATAAATTGTTACGAACTCTGGTGAGATCCTCGTTGACATATATGCCCATGTAACCACGATCCTTAGCCAGAGCGCGCTCACGATAGAATTTCAGGCGAGCCCTGTATGTCGCAAACTTCATACTTTGAGGTTCAATTTAATTACCTTTTGCATGTTTTGCAGAAGAAACATGGATTTATGCAAGCGTAAAAAATATGCCGATGAGTAAATAAACTTGACTGTGGCCCTGTGAACTGATAGGAATGAAACAATGCATACTTAATCTAAATCTGAAATGAGAGTTGGCGTATTTATCAAAAGCAATAACTACGCAATGGATGCGTCAATAGTGTTCACTGTGAAACTTGGCCAAGGTCTTATTGATATAATTCTTAATGATAGTTAAACAAATTAACAACACAGACTTTTTAACGTTTCGGCTTGACAGCCTTCATCAGAATTTAATTTTCTGGTATAATCATTCAAATGCAAATTGATAAAAAATAAAAATAATTTTAAGTGACATTGTGGTCAAACTGATTTGCTTCTTGTTCGTTTCTTTTTTGGCATTATAAATAAAACCGATATAACGCTAAACTTTGTCGTTATATATTCATGGATTCAATAAATGTCATGGATATCCATGAAAATACTTTTAAAGAGTTGTATTCCATTCCAATACTTGCGATTTCTTTCAGTTCATTCTACTCCGTAAACATCCCGGACACATACAGATCCCGGAAACATTGAAGCATTCTACACTGAGTAGACTGATCTACGAAAGCGTCAAATCCACAGGCGAAACGGTGCCTTTGAACGGTCCAAAATATGTGTTTATACCATTCAAGTTTTTTAGACGAATTCTCTAGGAATTCAAGTTGTAAAGCATGCTTATCGCCAACTACATGTGTCGCAGTCTGTTAACCATAGACACATACAAAAAACATATAAAGACGGCAGCTGATTAAACTGGAGAATATGTCTGGTATGAATAATAATTAAACAGGTGTTGAGGGTTAGCTTACCACATCTAACGTAATGTTTTTATGTAATTAAGTATTATTTGTCTGGATTTTGTTTATTACACAACGAAGTTGAGATGAATTGGTGAATTGATGAATTGGTGGCGTATAAAATACAGTTTTCTCTGTGTCTCTCTGACATAAATGCCACTACGTTGAACTTTTTTTTTAGTCAAAGTTTATAATTGTATCAATAAAAACGTTATTAGATAGGTTGTGAGTTTAAAAAAGAAAAAGATAAAATGACCACAACTACACTATTTATGTAATAACCCTTACAAGCACCACCTGTAGTGTGTCACTTATACAAACTAAGGTTGTTTTTAATGAGATTAGATGATATGGTCACTTTGTCTTTCATTGTCATTGTAAAACTATACGAAAAAAGAAAGAACTATTAGTTTGATAGATAGTCACTTCGTCTTTCATTGTCGTTGTAAAACTATACGAAAAAAGAAATAACTATTAGTTTGATAAAAAAACGCAGTTCACAATTACAGGTTTTACAGGCGGTAGCCCTGTTGTATACCATGGTATGTTTGTGATGTCATATCTGGCCTTCGTTCAGTCGGTAGCGCGGCGGATTTGTAACCGGAGGCCCCGGGTTTAATCCTCCGTGGTGCCATTGAGTTCCGTCGGTGTGTTCTTGGGCAGGACACTTCCCCTTAGCCTCGTCCGTCGGATGGGGACGTAAACCGGGCGGTCGCGTGTATCTGTCTATCCTCCCAGCACGTTAAAGAACCATAGGAATCTATTCCATAATAAGAGTAGGGCAGGTTCCCGGATTCCTATGTATCCTTCCCCTCTCTCTGGGGCGGCTCTAAATAATCTATACTGTGTTGATGAGCCGTTAAACAACATTCAAATCATCTTTGTAAGTATTGTTTGTTTCTGTACGTGTTTTTGGTTGACTGTGATACTTGAATGCTACATTTCATGTTCGACTTTTATATCTACTTTTACAATAACGCAGTAAACACAGCTTAACATGCTTTTCTCTACATCCATTTTATATGTTCATCGTTTTTTTTACGTTTAAAATTAAGTGTGTGTTGTTTATAAATTAGTCAAACGAAGTGACTTCATTACCTCGTTTTTAAACGGTTTTGGAAATTATCATGTTTAAGATCTGGTTTTGGTTACAAACTATTAAAACATAAAACAATGAAATCCTCCAAGCAACAACGAATTAATTTAACATAAGATACGCATTGTGGGGTCAACCCAAAAAGTGGAAAGAAAGAACGTGAAAATGATAACCTGATAATGTATTTAGGATGTAGTGGATTCATGTACTTACGGACGGATGGACTTTCGTACGGACAAGTGATCAAGATATGCCTCCCAACCCTTTCCAATAGAGTGCATAAAAATAGTTCTCACTCCGTTACCTGAACAGACAACACGCGACATCCAGCGAACAAGATATCGACATCTAGCGCTCGTAATACCGTCCTCAAGGACAGTGTGAGATAGGTGAACTCGACATCTATGACCAGGAACATTTTCAAATCAGCGAAAGGAAAGCAATATATAACACAGCATTGTATGCATGTTTACCACCCGATCGGTTTACACATATATTTGACATGGGCATACCATTCATGACACAGATTTATGGATAAATACAACAAATATGTGTGTCCTCGTTAAAATCTGTCGCATACACACCGAAATCTGTCGCGTATGCAGACCGACATCAGAATATCACAGCGCGTATCGTATGGAGCTAGACCGAGTACCATGGGCCCAATCTGGTGGAACGCAAAAGTTCCCTCAGGGAAACTATTGAGTAAGTTACTGTGAAGCATAGGGGAGGTGAAAGACACAGGGCTGGTATGTATTGAGTGTTTTCCTTTATTTCTGAAACATTTAATTTGCTTCTAGCGAAAACCGCATGAAAATTAAAGGTAAGCTGGACATGCTGCACTACTTTTTGTGAAGCACAGTTTCAAGTGTACTTTGGTCATGTTGACCTCAGAATTCAAAAAGAAGGCGTTTACTTTCATTTTGGAAAATATTTTGTGAAAAAAAGCAGGTCAGCGAATCATCAAAGGCTCATTTTTGTGTTGCACTGGGCATGACTGATACTACATTGTGTGTGTTACATGGCCAGCATATCTAGGATTGGATATTTTCGGGTACGTATTTATTAACAACCCTATGTAAAAATAATGGTGGTCAAGCTCCGTATCCCATACATTGAATTAGTAACCCGTCACGTTGTCACTATTTCCGGCACGTTGTTGTGCGTTCACCATTATCTAATATGACTTGTCACGTAGCAGATTTCCCAAGAAGAAAAACAGGCACCTAATCTTTGACAATGTGCTAATGTGATAACGAGTTGCTGTCATGGCGAAATGTGACGGTCATGCAATAAAACGGTTAGCGAGTAATGTAGATACTATTTGAGATCACCTTGATATTGGTTAAAACTTTAATAGTGTATGATTGTTATGAGTGAGTTAGACATGCATGAAATATGGTAGCAATAACATGCCATAATATATAATTTATGGCATCAACATCTTATGACTCAATAAAAACGAGTCTGATTCTTCATTCTCTTGGTTGAGTTTGTTGCTTCCAAAGGATTTACCTTATCAGTATTTTACGCAAGCGTAAATAGCTGCCGAGAGACAAGAAGTTAACATAATAATATATCAAGTCACGGGTGTTAAAACAATATTGAAAACAATATATGTTGTCACGGAGACATAAACACGCCACGACCGTTTGTCTTACATTCTTACCGATAGTTACCATCAGTTCTTCCTACCAAGCATTTTGAATCAATGTAGGCGACCTCGCTTCTTTCTGTTCAAATGCCTTGACATGCCTTACATATTGATTATAATTCACCCTTGAAACATGACGTACTAGAAGTACACATCAGCACAGAAATACAATTGTTCACATGTAAGGGATACGTGTGCGTTAGCTGTGCATTACAACACATATAAGCTGATCACTGTTACCATGTGTAATTATAAGATTGCGTTATTAAAGTGAAAACTGTAAAGGAACTGTTGCTACCTTACCATTAGCAATAATGAAAACCATAATATTGAAAATTTAAAAAAATAAAATAAAAGAAAATCAGCAGGCCTACTGAGACCTACCTTCCTCGGCACTAACACTTGTGAGTGTTTTGTCGCTATTATACATATAATAATAATGATAACATCCTACATTTCAGTCGACTGGTTTTCGAAAACGTCATTTCAACAAGTGAAATGGTAACCTCTTAACATTACAAAATATGTGTTTATACCATTCAAGTTTTTCAGAAGAGTTCTCTAGGAATTAAAGTTGTAAAGCATACTTGTCGCCACTTACATGAGTCACAGTCTGGTAACTATAGACAGATATAAAACCCATATAAGGGTCAGCATTACAACACATAACTTCGGCAGCTGAATTAACATTCACACTAGCAGAGTACACAAATGCCAAATTGTTGGAACCAATCACATTTATTCCGTAGTAGTTTCGTATAATATGTTTTGAAATATCTTAACATCGTATGGTTTAAAAAATGTTGCCTTATATAAGGCTCGAACCCTGAACCATCGGTTCAGTAGACACATAGTAGACTTGTTGCGGTATTAAATGGTATATAACAAATGCCACGATCATCTGCAATCTGACTGGTTCCGATAATTTGGCAAGAAAGCGATCTCCTAGAGTTCGTTTAGTGCAGTGTGCCGGCTGTAAAAAGCCTCCCCGTGCTACGAATAAGTGGTGTTATTTGTACTGGTCCTTTGGGACCAACGTGCCCAATAAAGGTAGCTTTGAAGTAGAATATCGCTTAAGCCGATACTAGTGGGCGAGAGATGTGTCGCTTCTTACGTTACCTCTCTTGGACAGGCTCAATAAAACCGATTCTGCTACTTTGTCCTCTTGGTTGTGTTTGTTGCTTCCAAAGGAGCTCCCTTTTCAGTATATATTAAGATACCTTCGAGCGTCCTATACACTTGTACTTTATTGACATATGCTATGTAAAATTATGTATGGTTGCACGCTATAAAAAAAATCCTGATTAGCGACGAGAAGTTGGGCACATTAGCATGAATAAACTGGCGAACATAGAATATATACGTCCTGATATGTTTTGTCTTAGTCAGGTTCGTTGCATTATTTGTGATCAGAAATCATGCATCATTCGTAAAACTAGTTCCACGTCTCTCTCGCCATTATTCAAAATAACCAAATATGCCTGTCTCTGTCATCTCTCTCTCTATATATATATACTGCAGCACACCGTCATGGGTAAGTTCGCGCGGTTTGTCTGTGCCTGTTAGTAGACAAGATAAAATGGTTAAATGTAAGAAAAGGGGAGGAGATACTGCGAAAGGTTTGTTAATATCATAGTGAGAAAATGATAAAATAGTACAAAAAACTAAACAACAGCACGTATGGTTTGATGCAGCTGATTGATGCAGCTGATGCTGCTGAAAACAGGCTTGAACGTATTAAGGTCATGCATATCTTCTGGTAGAGCATTCCACTGTACTATGGCCAAAGGAAAAAAGGAATATTTGCAATAGTTTACTCGAAATCAGGCCTTTGTCTTATTCTTGTGACAGTCCCAGTGTTATAACTGTATAAGTCTTCTTTAGTTATTTTAGTATTATTTAGTATTATGACTGTTCGTATACAGAGATTAATTTTTAATTTTGCCTTACATTGTTCTTGAACATCTGAACTTGTCTTGAGAAATGGTGCTTAGCAACACTATACATGTAGACACGAGGATGAGTCTCCTGGATGTTGTTTAATATATGCTAATACCCTTTAGATTGATTGCAGTGTTATCGACTCCTCCGCGACGTCTGTCTTAAGTGTTTGATAAATAAGCGCATTTACAATGACAACAGTTCTTGAAGGTTTGACGAACCATTTCTCTGTGAACTTACAACAGTTCTTGAAGGTTTGATGAACCATTTCTCTGTGAACTTTAGCTGTAAGGAGTCAAAGTGAGTTTATGAGACACACGAAGCCATCTATTTATTTTAGTAAGTATTACCCGAGTTACATTTCAAGTCCTTGAATTAGAATGAAAAGAGACCAGAGTATTTATCTGGTCCCTTTTCATAGGATTGTGTAGTCAATATTTCCACTAGTTTAGTTATTGTCATACTTACATGTATGACATTTCAGTTAAGAATCAAAACTCCTGAAAATGGAGTCAGATACGTCTGAAACCAAAGCTTCTGATGTAGGCAGACTAACATCATCGAATCGTCTGGTATATTCTTCTCGACAATCAGAAGTAATTCCGACGGCAATAATTTTGACGGCGTCTGAAAAAAGCCTATATTGATTATGTAAACGAATTTTACATCTGATCGTACACAAAAGTATAGTTAAAGAGATAAGAATTTAAGTGCAAACTAAGCAATGTTAATGGAGTGTCTTGAATAATTCAATAAGCCTGAGTACATCTACAGCGATATTCTAGGCGAAATATGACACATAGGACTCAGCTCAACAGAAAAATAAATCCTTTTACAAGGAACTGTTTGCCTGGGGTATGTTTTTAAACGAAGTCTGTGCAAATGACAAGAGAGAAGCAGTCTTTGTCGCCAACTGCCATCACTGGATCAATACGGATTGCGGATAACAATAACATCGAATGTTTGTACGGAACCAGACAGCATCAATACGCACAATAACATACTCGTATTACGCAGAAAGCATATTGTTTAAGCAAAACGGATAAAAGTTTAATATATTCATTGGTGAAGGTATTAACATATTATTAACAAAAAAGAGTGTGAGAGAGACCCGTTGGAAACGGCCGAACACGATACATACGAAACATTGCAGTATCGGCTTGATTATGAACGGTAGTGAAATATGCTTGCGATCATGCCCCCTAGCCCCGGATAAATTTAAAACGGCATAAATAAACATAAAAAAAGGAATGGGGTTTTAGTTCCGTTGACACATCATATTAGGTTACATTGGGACAGAAAGCTCAGTGGGAGATGAGAAGGGTGACGTTTCCTACAGACATGCCTCCGCCAGGGAATAAACCCACGAGGGGCACAGGTTTGTAGTTCCAAAGCACAATGCCGTATCCACTTAGCCGCGTGGAAAATAAACAGTCAGTGTTAAAAACAGTCATATGTGTATGACTGTGTATTACACTACTTTTATATTTTCTGATGTGAAGACTTTCCCTTAGCCTCGTCCGTCGGATGGGGACGTAAACCGAGCGGTCCCGTGTATCGGTCTGTCCTCCGAGCACGTCAATGAACCATAGGAATCTATTCGATAATAAGAGTAGGGCACGGTTCCCGGATTCCTATGTATCCTTCCCCTCCCTCTGGGGCGGCTTTTAATAACACATACTGTGTTGATGAGCCGTTAAACAACATTCAATTTAATTCAATTCAATTCTGATGTGAAGGATACGACTGACAGCAAACTTGAGCGGTCAGAGATCTTTCTATAGCACATCAACAGCTGGGGTGATTACACAGGACAAAATCAGAGAAAATAATGAGTATTTATACGAGATTGTATTCGTCTTAAAGCCATACAGTGATCATACCTCGAAAAGCTGAATAAAAGTAAATAAATACTGAAAAGTTGATCTCTGGGAGACAACAACCACAAACAAGGCAGTGTACTTTAAAGTGTACTTACATAATTATTCTATATCTCATTTAGAATATTATATTTAGGCAAAATTTACTTCGTCAAATTGGAATAAATCAGATTACCATTTTTACTAAATCTAACACTCAAAATCTACAACATTTCTCGGAACACTAAAGTTAAGATGTAAACTGATCAAGAAACAGAACAAAATTTCGAATACAAATACTTCAGCATTAACGTGAATTGAAATGCGTTTCTATGACAACTTGTTATGTAAACTGATGACATTTTAATATACTGATTTTGTGTTTCTTAAAAAGACATTTTCATCAGATTCACAGCTTATCTCTGACGATTGAGTTTTACAATTGACGTGGTTTGTAAATCCCAGAATCCAGACCGAGATCAGTATTGTAAGCATTTCTAGATAATGAAATACAAATACAACTATTACGTCACCATAAAACAATTATTTCGTTTTAATTATTAATTATATGATAGGTTTTGGAGTAAAAAAAGCACATACATTTTGTCTTAAACAGTTAGCATCTACAAACCCTTTTTATATTTAAATTCTACAAGTTTAAAAATAGTACACTATCATCAAGTCAGTAATGTTCTTAAGTTAAATGTTACGTTTATAACGGTCATTAATGCGCTAGGTATGAAAACTATAGCGGCTGAACACATTACATCTCTTATGGTATTTAACACAATTATTGAATTACAATTGATTTCAGTGTATCAACAAATATATTCACTAGCTTAACAGTGAATTGGGTTAACAATATACATAAAATGCATACCGTTTTGGAAAAATATGTTATTTGTGAGCAAAGCCGCTCTTAGTTACGCGCCAGAAAGATGTGTATAAACAACTGAAGGAAATGTCCTTACGAACAAATATGTGAGATATATTTAAAAAGTCGAACAGATAAGTTCATATGCTCATAAATTGTTGCCTGAGATGCAACTAAACTTATTGTAGTCCAAAGGGTTTGTTAATTCATTAGAGGGAATCAACCAACGTTTATGGGAAACACCAAGGTTTATGGGAAACACCAAAGTTTATGAGAAACACGGAGCCATCCGTATACACTAGTCAAAATTCCTAAGTACCCACTTAAGAATACGTCAATAATATTCTCATTTTTTTTTTCTATTTCCTTTTTCTTTTATGTAATCGTCTCACTAAAGGCTTTCTATGGAGGGTGTCCGGACGCAATGTATACCTTACACACTGTTTCTTTTTCTCGAAGCACACAGATATCTTCAATTTTATTTGATCTTAAATGATTATCAAAATATGTACCTTTAATGTTAAAGGTCTTGGTGAAACCAAGAAACGAAGACAAATTTTCGAATGGCTTAAGAAAAATAATAGTATGTTTTGTACATGAATTACATTGTTCACCGAACCATTACGAAAAATGGAAAAACGAATGGGGTCATGACGCATATTTTAGTGGCAATAGCACAAATAGCAAAGGTGTGGGCATCCTTCTTAATTCTAATTTTTCATATAAAGTTATAGAACATCAGGTAATTGTTGAAGGCAGACTTCATGCATTAAACATTTATGTTGAAAAAGGAGGTTTTACTTTTAAATGTGTATGGTCCAAATAGTGACGACGTTACATTCTTTGAAAAAATTTAGAGTTTTATAAGTGAACATGAAGGGGAAACGCTTATAGTTGGGGGTGGGGGGGATTTTAATACCGTCATTGATATCGAAAAGGATAAAAAAAAAAAGAAAGATATATGGCGAATATTAAACGAATATAGCACTCACTATACTTGGCATTCAAACCACAAGCCTCCTATATTTTGTAGGCTTGACTATTTTTTGATATCTACAAATATTGTCAATGACGTTTCGAAATGTAAAATATCCGCTGGACTACGCTCAGATCACTCTGTTGTATATTTTAATATAAATTTGTCAAAACACCCAAGGGGACCTGGATATTTTAAACTTAATAACAGCGTTCTTCTCAATAAGGATTATCAAAAAAATATACGGGAAGGCATTAAAGAAATAACTGAAATAAATAAAGACTGCAAGCCAAACACGTTATGGGAAATAATGAAAGGATCGATTAGAAACGAAACTATAACATATTGTTCAACTAAAAAGAAGAAAGATTTAAAAGAAGAGAAAAATGTTACATCGGAAATAGATAAAATAGAAAAAAAAGCTAGCAGACGATATAAATAATAATGAATTATTAGAACTTTTAAATGTAGAAAAATAAAAGTTGAAGAAAATAATAGAAAAACATACAGATGGAATTATTTTAAGGTCTAAGGCGCAATACATAGAAGGGGCAGAAAAAAATACGAAATATTTCTCAAATTTAGAAAAAGAAAACGCAGAAAGGAAAACAATTACAAGACTTACACAACATATTTGTGAAGGAAAATTAACCGAATATGAGTGTGCTCAAGCTCTTAAGGCAATGACAAATAACAAAAGTCCAGGATCTGATGGAATTACAACCGAATTCTATAAAATATTCTGGAACGACATTAAACAATTTTTCATAAAGTCAATAAATCACTCTTACGACACAGGAAGTTTAACTACATTACAACGACAAGGAATTATTACATTGCTACCGAAAAAAGGATAAAGAATTAACCAAGTTAGAAAATTGGCGACCGATAATGTTACTAAATATAGATTATAAAATTGCAACAAAGTCAATAGCAAATCGTATTAAAAATGTTATTCCGTCTATTATAAGTTCAGCTCAAACAGGGTTCATACAAGGAAGGTATATCGGAGAAAATATTAGAATGCTTTTTGATGTACTAGAGTTTTTAAACGATAATGATAATGCAGGCATTTTTTTTTTTTTGCAGATTTTTAAAAAGCATTCAATAGTTAAATCATGATTTTATTTTTAAGTGCTTAAAGTATTTTAACTTCGGAGAATCTCTAGTAGGCTGGATAAGTTGTGTTTCAAATAATGGTCACACGTCAGAAGGATTTACAGTACAACAGGGGGTAAGACAAGGATGCCCATTATCTCCAATTTTATTTATTATAGCTATTGAAATATTGTCTATTGCAGTCGCCCAAGTTGAAACTATTAATGGTATAAGAATTACAAACCAAGAACTTAAACAGACATTATTTGCTGATGACGCTACTTAAATCACAGACGGGTCACGTAGATCTTTTGAAAATTTAATTAACGTTATAGAAGACTTTCGAGGAATTTCAGGTTTAGAACTTAATACAAAAAAGTCAATTGTTCTACGCGCAGGGTCTTTAGCTAAAAGTAATATCGAATTTTGTAAGAGTAAAAAGTTCATATGGACATCAGACAAAGCAACTACTTTAGGGATGGTTTTTACAAATAATAAAGGGAAAATGCATGAATATAACCTAGACCCAAAACTAAAATATTTTTATACGTGTCTTAATAGTTGGCGAAAGTACAATTTATCACTACTGGGAAAAATTACTGTCATAAAAATGTTTGCTCTACCTAAACTCATATATCCACTGTCAGTTCTTGAAAACCCACAAAAAGATATCATGAAAAAAATAACTCGAGCTACTTTCAGTTTTCTTTGGGACGATAAACCAGATAAGATAAATAGAGAAACCATTATACAAGATTATGAAAATGGAGGGCTTAAAATGATTAATATAGAGTTTTACCTTAATTCTTTAAAATGTAGTTGGATTAAGAGAATTTTAGATGATAATAATAAAGGACATTGGAAAGAAATATATGTAAATGAAATAAATAAATTAGGAGGAAAACTGGTATATGAAGGTAATTTAAATACTACAGATGTAAAACGTTTAAAAATAAGGGGAACGTTTCTTACAGAAATAATAAAAAGTTGGGCATACGTGAATTTTAGGCAGACTACAGACAACATTTCCAAAGAGATAATATGGAACAATTCAGCAATTAAAATCAATGGCAAACCAACATATTTAAAAACATGGGAAAATCGTGGGATAAAATATATTGAACAGTTATACGATTATACAAATAAAAGATTTTTCACATTTCCTGAATTCAAACAAATTTATGATATTAGCGAAGTAGATTTTTTAAAATACCATTCACTTATTACAAATATACCACCTGACTGGAAAGAAAAACTCAAGACAGAAGCAATAAACAACATGGAAAACATACATCAATCTTTAATAAACACAGTTCTTGAAGGAAATAAGGTTGATGGATTAATATATAAATTACTAATAGAAAACAAACGTCAAAAAAGAATTAAAAAATATTTGAAAATTTAGAGTGGAAACAAATTTATTTAATACCTTTTCGATGTACTATAGATACGAAATTAAGAGCATTTCAGTATAAATATCTTACTCGAATTTTACCTTCCAATAAACTACTACACAAATGCAAGCTAGTAAATTCAAGTCTTTGTGACTTTTGCAACATGCATGTGGAAACGATTACACATCTTTTTTGGGAATGTCATATAAGACAGATATTTTGGTCATAATAACAACAAATTCTACAAAGCAAAGGGTTTCAAATTACTTTTGATTTAAAGACTGTATCATTTCGTTTAATATGTAATAACAACAGAAACGCTAGTATTTTAAACTTTATTATTATTATTTCAAAATACTTTCTATACAGAAAAAGTATTATAAAACCATCCCTGAAATTGAATGCTTTATGAGATTTTTGCATTATAGGAAAGATATTGAGGAAATTATTGCATTTTCTAAGAACAAACTTGAACAACACAATGCCAGATGGAACTTTGTTGACATTTGAGAAATGAAATAGAGATAGAAGGTTAATTAGTAACGATCACTTTCCATAGATATACCCTTTACTATACTCATACTATACTCATCTTTTTTACTATCTTTCTATCATCTACCCTTTTCTCCCTATATATTTCTATCAAAACTAAACGTTTTATTTTCAATACATTATATTGTAATTTATTGTTGAATATAATTTTATAATTATAGCTTTTGTACATTATTGTATTGAAAAGAAATAAAAAACGATGAAAAAAAAAATATTCTCATTTTTTGTTGTATTTCGCGCATGATTAGAGATACGGTTAAACTGCAAAATAACGAGTGTATATCGGTAAATCTTCTACTCTGGTTTCTTGAACATATTTAAAAGCTTTAAAGTCGATGTGTTTTCTTACAGTAAAAGGGAGAATATAGGATATTCACGTTTCTTTTTCTTATAGATGGAGAATCTGAAATACAATTGTATGTGAGTTTTTTGTATGATTTCATACCAATTTTAAGAAGTTTATTAAAGACATTTTCTATAGTTTTTCTGCAAAACAGATTTTCTTTAAACTTGTTGTACAGTAAGTCTGTTATATATATAGACAGAAAATGCAAAAATAATGGTAGGTGACATAATTGTTAAAATTTTAAAAAATAATGTGTAATGTCAATCTGTCCAAAAAGTTGAACAAGTCCATGAAATAGCTAAATAAGACATTTTTGAAGTCTAATCATGTATTCATTGGTCACAATTCTGCTAAAATTGTATTAAAGTAAAGAACATATAATTATAACAACATTTAAAGCTCATCTTTATGTAAAACCTATATTTGTTTACAAAATCTGTTGAGACCATTACCACAATATATGCACAAATTAGCCCATAATGATACAACTTCCTTTTTTTTTGTATGTTCCCAATAAGAGAATTTGTTTAAACTTTCTAAGCACATAGTTTAACATATATAAAAACAAAATATGCAATAAAAATGTTAGGTCCGCATGCTTGTTTAGAAAAAAAATTTGAAACCCTACCCCTATGCTAAAAGGTCAAGTTTTGTAAGAAATTATATAGAAATGGTATATTTTCCTTTTTTGTTATGTTACTTATAACAGAATTTGTTCAAACTTCCTAGGTACTTATTTGAACATATAGTTAGACAATATATGCAATTAAAATTATAGGTCACCATACATATTGAGATTTAATATTGGTTTTTGGAACCCTACCATTATGCTTACATATTTTAATTTTGTTTGAATGTTTACAAAATGCTATATGTTCCTATTGTATGTATGTTTCTAATAATAGGCATTTATATAAATAAAGACAATTAAAAAAATAAAAAAAAATAAAAATAAAAAATAAAAGTTTAAAAAAAAAAAAATAAAAAAAAGACAATAAATACAACTAGACATCAAGAGCAACATTCCTGTAATATTTTAGGAAAATCCATCCAATAGTTTTAGAAATGATGTCGCCCAAAATGCTGCGCATGAAAAACTACAGAAAATGCATTTAAAGCGGACTTCTATTCATGTTATGTTTTTTTATCAGAAAATGTCATGTTTTTTATATAATGGGAAGGTAACTCGCAAAAGACGTAACAATTTAAACAGTAAATGTTTTATAAACTATTGGTCAAAACAAAATACTTAATCGAATTACCCTAAAATATATATATTTAAAATAAGAAAATTAGTCAAGATACAAGAGTGAGTAATTAGGAATTTGTTGAGTATATATAGCTTAGTAAGAATTACCCCAGTTTCATTTCACGTACGTCCTTGGCTTAGTAGCATAACCTTACTATCTAGTTTCTTTCTATAGTATTGTGCATATGTAGCTAGCTTGTCAATATTTATACATTTTTAGGTGACCATACTTGCTTGTTTGTCTTTTCGATTAAGAATGCAAACTCTTAAAGAAGGATATTGGTTTGTTTTGATAAATATTGAATTAACGTTTGGTTAGTGTGTGCTCAAGTTGTCATGGCATTTACATACATGGTATTTGTCATTCATTGGTTTACTTATTAAAATTTGTATAACTTCCTTTTGCCTGTAAATTAGGACCCGAGTCTGTAGCACATATTATAATTTATTTCATAACACATCAGACAAGTCTCAAACCAAAGCGTCTAATTGAGGTAGACTAATACCATCGAATCGTCTGATCTTTCTTCCCGACAATCAGAAATAATTTCGCCGGCAATACTTTGGACGACCGTCTGATGTAAAGAAATATAAAAAGATCGGACAGGGAAAGTAGCATTCAAGGAGGACAGTCAACCACAAAACACAGAAACAAACACGCAAACAGACAAACAAGAAGGCAAAAGTAATAATAAAAGCAAACGACATCACAAACACAAAAGGGTTGAAAACAGGGCTACCGCATTGAAACGGTCAGTGGCAAAGTAGGCCACTGGGGGTTTAAACCGGTTCTAGGGTGCACCAAACCGCACACTTACCCTACTGTCATCTCATTAAAACAGGACAGTGTAAATAAAGAAATCCCCGCCATGATCTAATCTAGCCTAAATTGATTATTTAAGGGATGTTGTCTCTGATCGTACAAACACGTATATTCAAGCTGATAGGGATTTAAGTGCAAACTAAACAATGTTAATATATTGTCTTGAATACTTCCAATATGCCTGAGTATATGTAAAGCGATATTCTAGGCGAAACATGACTTTAACAAAACATTAGTAAAATGAATATTCCAAATACAAAGAATTGCATGCCTGGGTGATATGTATCGAAGGAAGGACTGTGCAAATGAAAAGTGAGAACTAGAATATGCCGCTTGTTCTGATACATAAATGATCTAGGTGAAATACAGATTGTCAACGAAGTAGGTATAAAAGTCAAACAGGAAACTGAGATTTCACAGAACACAGTCAACCAAACACACGTTTTTAAACAAAGAACAATGACAGTGTTAATTAGAAGCAAGGTATTTGACATCACAAACAGAACGGGTTGACAGTAGGGATACCGCCTTGTAACGGTCAGGTATTTGACATCACAAACAGAACGGGTTGACAGTAGGGATACCGCCTTGGAACGGTCACGTATTTGACATCACAAACAGAACGGGTTGACAGTAGGGATACCGCCTTGGAACGGTCAGGTATTTGACATCACAAACAGAACGGATTGACAGTAGGGATACCGCCTTGGAACGGTCAGGTATTTGACATCACAAACAGAACGGGTTGACAGTAGGGATACCGCCTTGGAACGGTCAGGTATTTGACATCACAAACAGAACGGGTTGACAGTAGGGATACCGCCTTGGAACGGTCAGGTATTTGACATCACAAACAGAACGGGTTGACAGTAGGGATAGCGCCTTGGAACGGTCAGGTATTTGACATCACAAACAGAACGGGTTGACAGTAGGGATAGCGCCTTGGAACGGTCAGGTATTTGACATCACAAACAGAATGGGTTGACAGTAGGGATACCGCCTTGGAACGGTCAGGTATTTGACATCACAAACAAAACGGGTTGACAGTAGGGATACCGCCTTGGAACGGTCAGGTATTTGACATCACAAACATAACGGGTTTGACAGTAGGGATACCGCCTTGGAACGGTCAGGTATTTGACATCACAAACAGAACGGGTTGACAGTAGGGATACCGCCTTGGAACGGTCAGTGGCAAAAAGGCCGCTGCGGGGTTAAACCAGGTTGTAGGGTGCATCAAACCTCACTCTTACTCCATTGTCATAATTGTATCTTATTTTCAGCAACTGCATGTCAAGTCAGTGTAATGAGTTTATCGGAAAAGTGTATCACAGGTGTTGTATATACCTTGGGTCTGGACTATTACGAATTATCCTTTAATAATCGGTTACGCGGGTTTGCGCATTTGTTTCAATGTGTCATACTGTCACACATTTCCAAGGTGTAAACGTCTAACAGTTTTCCTGTCAAAAACAGAACCAAATTGCAAGAGCTATTATTCGGAGAATTAAGTATATGATTATAGTGATATATATATATATATGCCTTAGGATGTTGAATTTCTGATTGAATTAGGTTTTACGGTGCACCAAAACAAACACGTTTATATTGCGCCTACAGAAATGACCATTCCAGGTCTACCCCCATTAAACATCGAAACATATGCAAAATGGACCTCACCTGCAGATTTGCAGGGTTGCTGCAAATTCTGTTGTTATACACTCCATTTTTCGAAGGAGCCGCGATCATTTTTACAACACTTAAGTAGCACCTAAAACAACACATGAATGATGTAAAAAGCCTTTGACAAACATGATACAACAATACAAAATGAAAACAAATTCGGCGGAATTGTGCCATTCTACCTGGATAAGCAATGTTTCTATTCTTACCTTGTATCCACATGGGTATGCATTCGATAAGAATTAATTCAACAAATAAAACACAGTTCCGTATAGCCAAATCGGCAAATGTTCTTATTTACCTCTTGACACGGTTCATTTTTAGCTCTACTGGCCAAGGGCCAGCAGAGCTTATGGGATGGTGTGTTTGTCCGTCTTCCGTCGTCCGTCCGTCCGTCGTCCGTCGTTCGTTAACTTTTCTTGTGTACACTCTAGAGGCCACATTTCTGATGCAATCATCATGAAACTTTGTCAGAATGTTTGTCTCAATAAAATATCGGTCAAGTTCAAAAATGGGTCATGTGGTCACTAGGTCAAATACTTGAAAAAACTTGTGTACACTCTAGAGGCCATATTTGTTACCCAATCTTGATAAAACTTTGTCAAATTGTTTATCTTAATTATATCTTGATCAAGTTCGGAAATGGGTCACATGAAGTTAAAAACTAGGTCACTAGGTCAAATATTGGAAAAACCTTGTGTACACTCTAGAGGCCATATTTTTGACCCGAACTTGATGAAACTTTGTCAAAATGTTTGTCTTAATTATATCTTGGTCCAGTTCAAAAATGGGTCACATGGTGTTAAAAACTAGGTCACTAGGTCAAACTTTGGAAAAACCGTGTGTACACTCTAGAGGCCATATTTTTGACCCGATCTTGATGCAATTTTGTCAGAATATTTGTCTCAATTATAGCTTGCTAAAGTTCGAAATGGGTCACACAGGGTCAAAAACTAGGTCACTAGGTCAAATACTTGAAAAACCTTGTGTACACTCTAGAGGCCATATTTCTGACCCGATCTTGATGAAACTTTGTCGAAATGTTGTCTTAATTATATTTTGGTCAAGTTCGAAAATGGGTCCAATGGGGTCAAAAACTAGGTCACTAGGTCAAATACTTGAAAAACCTTGTGTACACTCTAGACGCCATATTTTTTTCATTCGATCTTTACCAAATTTTACCAGATTGTTAATGTCAATAACAGCTCGGTAAAGTTTTATTTTTTTTAATTGTTTTTTTATTATCTCTACTGGCCAAGTTCGAAAACCAGCCAGATCGGACCAGTAACGGCGGAGTTATGGCTCTTGATTTAGTTAAAAATGCTATATTCTGCCTCTTTAAGACGATAGTCACTTGCTTCATTGATGTTATAAGAGCCATATTAGCCAGTAGAGCGTCCACAGGCCCTCTTGGGCCTCTTGTTCATACTTGACATTAATTTTATGGAAAACAGGAAAAACACTTAATGTGTAAACAACTGTTTGTAAAACGAATCTAAATATCTCAATATTACATTTTATGTATAGCGTCAATAACCTCAAAAAGACATTTCTCTTAACACTATAGTTAAGATGTAAATTGGATCAACACATTTCAGACAAAATCCTCGGATACAAATGCTTAAGTGATTTCAAAATGTGTTTCCATGACTACTTGTAAAACTGCTGACATATTAAAACTCTAAATAAGACGTCTTCTACAGAGACACAAATTATCTCTGACAATTGAGTTTTACAAAACACTCATTATTTTGTAAATTCCGAAATCCCGTCTGAGATATGCAAATCCTCGAATAACAACCGCGTTTAATGAACAAAATTAGCTCAGAAATTAAAGTTGATTGACTTCAGAGTTATTACCAGAAAAAATAGCATGAGGGTCACTGCCAAAGCAATTATTTGTCCACATGTGGTTGAAGAGTAATCGTTTGGTTAATGTTTACCATGATCCGGTTGACCTTTGACCTACTGAACCTACAAAGAAACGGATTAGACGCATACTTTGTGACATTTGATGGATGTAATTACAGAAGTTAAAGAGTTGGTGTGCGGATAAGGAGTTTTATGATTGGGTCAAGAAATCCATGACCCCAACATGAATAGGGATCATCCTGCCACGGCGTTAGACAGTCCACAGTGGTCGTGAACATACGTGTACCGGATCTACCCTCCACAGTGGTCGTGAACATACGTGTACCGGATCTACCCTCCACAGTGGTCGTGAACATACGTGTACCGGATCTACCCTCCACAGTGGTCGTGAACATACGTGTACCGGATCTACCCTCCACAGTGGTCGTGAACATACGTGTACCGGATCTACCCTCCACAGTGGTCGTGAACATACGTGTACCGGATCTACCCTCCACAGTGGTCGTGAACATACGTGTACCGGATCTACCCTCCACAGTGGTCGTGAACATACGTGTACCGGATCTACCCTCCACAGTGGTCGTGAACATACGTGTACCGGATCTACCCTCCACAGTGGTCGTGAACATACGTGTACCGGATCTACCCTCCACAGTGGTCGTGAACATACGTGTACCGGATCTACCCTCCACAGTGGTCGTGAACATACGTGTACCGGATCTACCCTCCACAGTGGTCGTGAACATACGTGTACCGGATGTTACGAGTTCTCAATCAAAGGAAATGTCGAAGTTGGTTCCATGTCGTTGAGTGAAACAATGGTAATTTTTTACTAATTTTGCAGACGATCAAATAAAAGGTGATGCTTATTGTAGCTGAACAGAAGAGGGGAACGCTTTATGTTGTTTACACTATGAATACTGATCAAAGTGTAGATTAATTGTGGAAAATACCAAACACTCATCACGTGTTGGGAACAAATCAACAATGTTATGTCAACAATGCTTTCTTTATGTTGTATATCAATGGATGCTCTGTTATATTTCTATAATATTTGCTATATAAAAAGAATATATTCTTGCTTTGAAATTCGACACTTTAAAAGGAAATGGGTCAATAAAGAATAAATAGAAAGAAAATAACAAAACTGTTACATGTCCATTTTCCTAATGTGTACATCTAACTGCAAAGGAATTGTAATATAGTAACTGCGAGTATACATGCATCCTAAGTCTAATTATTGAGGCGTGCTGAGCACTAATTGCTGAGCACTCATTGCATATTCAATGTTCACTCATTGCATATTCAATGTTCACTCATTGCAGATTCTATGTTCACTCATTGCAGATTCAATGTTCACCTCATTGCAGATTATATGTTCACTCATTGCAGATTCTATGTTCACTCATTGTAGTTTATATGTTCACTCATATTCAATGTTCACTCATTGCAGATTCAATGTTCACTCATTGCAGATTAAATGTTAAGTCATTGCAGATTCAATATTCACTCATTGCATGTTCAGTGTTCACTCAGATTCAATGTTCACTCATTTCAGATTCAATGTTCACTCAGATTCAATGTTCACTCATTGCAGATTCAATATTCACTCATTTCAGATTCAGTGTTCACTCATTGCAGATTCAATGTTCACTCATTGCAGATTCAATGTTCACTCATTGCGGATTCAATATTCACTTATTGCATATTCGATGTTCACTAATGTGCTGTTGACACCTGTCTTCCCGTATACTATAGTCTCGGGGCAACTATTTTTCTCTTACATCAAAGCGTGTACTCCTTTAAAATCAAAACATAATTTTATTAATAGACGGTTTCTTAATTTCATAAATTGTGTATCCATAGAAAGCACATTTTTTGGATAGCTTTGAGTAAATGCTTATTGAACTATTGTATGAAGTTGTCAAACAGATATCTAAATAAACCGTAATTTGACATATGCATACACTATTTCAGTCAGCATTTAATCTGAACTTCTGTCCTTGCCATTGATAAGCATTATTCTAAGAAGCTCGGTTATGTACATTAAACGTGTTGACGTGCAGGCAGAAGAAACACAACAGGAACAAAAGTTACGTTTGTGTTTGATCGCAGTCGCCCAGTAGATAGCACATTCGACTTAGAATCCGGAGATCTTCCTTCGGTATGTCCTTAGGAAATACCCTTCTATAAGCCTCTTCCGTCGGATGGGGACGTAAACCGGACAGTCCCGTGTATCAGTCTAAGAATCATACGAATATATAAAAAAATTGATACTAAGAGTAGGGAAAGCGCCCTAGATTCATATGTATTCTTTCCCTCTCTCTAGGATGACCGAAATAACCTCCCCAGTGCGTTGACGAGAACCAGTTCAAAAGAACAACGACTTACAGCTGCAAGCGAAAGTGACTGTCACAATATTACTTATGATTAGAAACGAATTACTGAGTTTGATCCGACCAGATTCATTTCCACTTTGCCTTTGTTTCTTGTAATGATAATTTGGCACATCATGTGGAATTGTCTTCAATACAGTGACACGTTGATAATTAATTGCTTACGCATTGGTACTTTAAAGGTGTGTCGAACTTGTAGACCGACATATGTCTGTATATGAAGTAAATTGAAAACAGTATATATATACCAGTTTCATTTTAGTTTAGTGGGAACAATGAATTTTTTTTATTGAAATAATATTTGGTTTTGCTATACATAGTGTACAACGCGTTGTGTTTTACGAGTTTTACATTTTAATTGCAAAAAAACTACATAACAATTGAAAAGACAATACACATGGGTGAAGTTAAAACACTTTCATCGGAAAGAAGTACTAAACTTATTCACAAGGAAATGATTTATATAGCAATAACATCCTTTCTAGTACCGCTTATTCAACACATTACCACATATTCAATGCATTCTTTCTATAATTCAAGTCCACTTATAGGTGCATTTATAAAACATTACGTGGTCCCGCCTTAATTCCATTAATCGATGGGAAAGCTTATATTAGCAGGATTTTATAATGGATATTTCGACAATAAAACAATAAAACAAGTTTAAATATATTTTTTACTGAAAAAAATGCGATAACCTGTTAAAATTACCAATTAAATGTTTTTATTTCACAATATGCAATTGTTTTAAGCATAAAATTATGGTTTTATTTCATACCCCAGCCAGGAGAAGGGGTTGGGTGGGGTATGAAAGTTAATACTCGGACCAAGTAATGATATATTTTATACTTCAAAAGTTGATTCATACTATTTTTTGGATGCATCCTAGAACCTGTTGTAAACCACCAGCGGCCTTTCTTGCCGCTGACCGTTCCAATGCGATATCCCTATTGTCAACCCTTTATGTTTGGGATGTTATATCTTGCTTTTAACATCTTTAAAATTATTGCTTGTTTCTATGCGTGCGTTTGGTTGACTGTTGTCCATGAATGGTAGATTTCCTTACTTTTATTTCTACATTTTGGTTTGTTTGAGGATATAGCATGGCGGAGATTTTTTTATTTACACTAAACAGATTTATTGGCATTAGGGCAAGATGGATGAGTGGTGCACACTAGAACCTGGTTTAACCCCAGGCGGCCTATTTGTCCACTGACCGTTTCAATGTGGTATCCTTATTGTCAACCCTTTTATGTTTGTGATGTGATCTTGATCTTGCTGCTTATACATCTTTGTAATTATTGTGTACTTTTTCAATGCATGCAATTGATTGACTGTGGTCCGTGAATGCTACATATCCTGATCGACTTGTGTATCTACTTTTTCGTTTGTTAGAGGATATAACATTGCAGAGACTTTATTTATATACACTGTATTGTTTTATTGGGATGACAGTAGGGTGAGAATGAGATTTGGTGCACCCTAGAACCTGATATAAACCCCCCAGCGGCCTTTTTGGCAAATGACCGTTCAAGGCGGACAACCATTTTTTATCACATAACATGGCGTCTGGAAGTGCAGTAAAGTCATGACTTATTACTAGTGTATTACAGATGCAAATGAGGACTGAATCACTGTGTTTGTATACGTTAAAACTGCTAATACCAACTGTTTTCATGGTATATCATACGGTACGTTCAGACGCCTTAATTATTTATCATTATTTGAAATATTACTTCATAAATATCTTGCCTTGTTCTTGTTAAACCGTCCCATCAACGTAATAACTCTGTAAGCGACATTTTTTCAGAAAATCACTTTTTTGCATAAATGGGTCTATCATATTGAGATACATGTTCTATCAAAATATTAGAGTTGATTTGGCACTTTGCGGGATTTTATTTCATTAGATGCATAACTCACTATCTACAGTCATGAACAAGTTCAATGCAACAACTCAATAAGTGCACTTACAGAGTTATTGCATTCAATTAATCTGAGTATCATCACTTATGACAAGACAGTGGTGTCACTAAATTAATATGATGTCTTTTTTTTTTAAATTATTATTTGGCTTATAAAATATTTATTATTCATACAAAAAAGGAAACATATTACAGATTTCCCCCAAAATAAAACTTAAATCACTGATCAACACAGATTGATATTGAACTCTAAAACCATAGATTAAGAAGAAAAAATACTAAATTTTAGTGTGATTATTAAGATTAATAAATACTGATAAAGGTGATAGTTATATTTGAGCAATTTACATCTTTACAGCGGAACTGTCACTTAGAAATTGATTGCAATTTTTTGTATCAATATAACTATGATTGCCCGTAGGCAAAGGCAATCACATTTATATTGATAAAAACGTAAAGGAAAACATGATTGTTTAATTTTTAGTCATTCCTAATAGAATACTTGTTAGATATTATAATAATTACCTGTTTTATTATGTCAATGCTGTAATCCAGAATAGTACATACCTGTTAGTGTGAATATTACGTGAGAAAAATAATGTCAACCAAGGTGGAGCCGAGGTAGACAATTTCTTTCTGAAGGTTGAAAATCTTCACTCACCCTCACAGGAATGTAATATTTATTTAATTATAGTGAAAAATACATTTGAAAAAAGAAAAAAAATTGGTTCTGCTGAATATTCTTTTTAAATAAAACATTCTTTTGAAATAAAACATTACAAAAATTGTTTTTACACTTTAATTAATCAACAGTAAAAGCAAAGATATATAATTTTATATGTATACATTGAGGTTTTCTAAACGAGCGTTCATCATTTGTGTGCATGTAACAGTGTATTTAGCGGGCAATTCAAGAGTTTCATAGTCCGTCTTTGGAAATTCAGCATGTTCAACACTGTGCTTAAGACTTTTTGATTCATTTGTATGCATATAATGGTGTTGCGGGGAATAGGGAGAAATGTTTCAGAGTCCATTAATGGGAATTTAACAATTTTGCTTGAGGTAGGTATGATAACAGAAAATAATTACCAGTGTGTTTTAATATCTACTCCATAGAAAAGAATTACCTGTATGCTATCCAATCTCGTAGAAAATAAATGTGCATGTGTTTATTGTGTCTGTGTAATTTAATTAATCCTGTTACAAATAAATTGTAATTTAAATTGGTTTAGTGGCATCAAACTTTGTACAGGTGATGGTGAGGACTATGCTTGATTGTGAAAAGCTACTTAAGAACTGAGGTCAAATGATTTATTATTGATAAGCCCCATGATGCTATGCATCAAGTTTATACTCAGCGCCAAAGTTAATCAACTTTAACTTAACCATTTACTATATGGGGTCAGGTGACGGCTTTTCATATATTTCGAATGAAATAATTGCAAAAAGGGGATCCTGTCAGGTGTTTATATGCTTTTGGAAGCAATGGCTGCTACCGGAATAAAGACTGTTACACTGTACTCTTATAACTGTTTTGTGGAGAACGTTGGTCTAGTGGTAGAGCGTTAACCTTTGATCAAAAAGTCTTACCATATGTATTGTGACCCTCAGCACGACACTTTATCTGCATTTTCTTAGTACTGGTTCTACCCAGGAAGACATCAAGCGAGGTTCAAATAAGTTCATAGAGCTTTTGTTACAATCGATGTAAAATAAATGTTTAAACTAACAGTTCAGTTCATAATAAGAATAGTTACTTTGTGACCATGCTGTGGTATGCCCTAACAATTTTCTGTGTATAACAGAGTCATACATTTTTGAAGAGGCCACACTCAAAGCAAAAAGTATTCTTCTGTTCATTCCACCATTTAATGTGCAACTAAAAATACAAACTGATCAGTGGACTTTGCCATACAAGCTTCCTGAATTATGTATGTTAGTGAGGAAAAGTCAATTCTTATGGATGGCGGGAGGTGTACAGAGGTTCTACCCAGTAAAAGTGGGTGGTCTGCCTCCACCACCAAAAATAAAATTGACCGTCATATATCATACATTTGTTGAAAATGGTGTAAAACACCACACAAACAAACAAGCAAATCATGTAATAAAACCTGTAATGTTTCTCAGTTGGCAATGAACTGACTTCAGTGATTTAAGAACTTAGACACTGCCACTGATGGCATGAATATCAAAATGGACACCACCTATACACTTGGACAGTTAATCCAACTGACATGATGACCATCAAGTAAGACCATGATGGTATTCCCTAGCAGTAAGTCTGATGCCATGTGAAACATTCAAAGCTACCAGAACCTATAAATTAAAGATTGCCATTCTAATATTGAATTTATTAAACAAAATGGATACAATTGCATCCAATAAGTTTAGTAAATTAGGTATTAAATATGCATGAACGTGAGATTCTATTTATCACATACTCCAAAACTGCCACATGAAATACGCATCTATAAATTTTTCAACAGTCAGAACTGCTTCACTGATTTCCGTAACCCCAGAATTGTCAGTTTTGGAAATCTATTACACACTGACCTGAACTGAAAAGGCCAAGATGTGATGATTTGGTCTTATTTATTTTCATGCTTATTACACTGAACTGTATTGATATTTTTGTCATGGTTTTATTATACTCCCACATCGCAAGTTATGTGATGGAAAGATACGGTATTACCCCACCAATTTCTGTAAACTTTGTACCAAAATGATTATTCCAATCGTATATGATTTCTTTTAAAAACGTATAAAGTGAAAGTGTTGCAATAATGATGCTTATCAGTTTGTAGAAGCTGTAACGAGTGCCATGCTATAATATCATATAAAACTGTGTCAGATTAACCTTATAAAAAACTTTTCTTGAGTGAAATGTGAATGTCCACACGTCTTTTAGAAAAAAATATGCTTCTATGAGTGAAGTGATTGTAAAACTAATCCTTCTGAAATATTTCTCAATTAAGAAGTGATTCACACATTCTCAGCGTTTATACAAAATTAAACGCTGGTAGTGAATTGCAAATTTCATGTGCGCAGTAGCTTGTCCTACTTGAAAGATGAAATTTACTCGAAATTGGACGTTTTTTCCCCTTCAGAATGTATCAAGTGAATGTAAAAATTACATTGTTTAATAAGGAGTTAAAACGATTATTCATTACTGACCAGCCCCTTTAGATGTTATATTTGCCAATACCTGATTATCAAGTTACATGGCATAGTAAAATATCTTGCAATTGTGTCCCACGGGGCCGAAAAATGGGCCCGTTCCCAATGCAAAATAGTGTATTTTTTACATATAATGTACTGATACATCCCTTATGTTACATACTAATCAATGTAGGTGGTATGCTAGTGATGCAATAGTGTTCATAATTATACCTTTTAGGCTAGTACCTCATCCCAACTTACAAAATGTTTGACTTAAACAATTCTCAATTGGCCATTTTATCCATGGAAAAAATCCCAATTTGGTCATTTTTATGACAGTAATTACCCAAATTTACAAGGATCTCTTTTCCTAAAATACCTGGAAAAAGCCCTGAATCAGTTTTGTATGTACTACCCTTATAGTGCTATATTACAAGTTCCCTGACCGTGCCCTTATTGATAAGTATTTGATTATAAGAAAACTGGTATGCTTTCTTAAATGAGAAAAAGGGCAATGCCAGAGATCTTCCTTTTTTTTTATCTTCTATCACCCACACACCCGAACACTCAAACACCAGCAACACATATAATGTATATACCCTTTCTCATCCCTCCAATCACGTCTAGTGAAGGACTGATCTCAAATGGCTTGATGCTTTGTTTATCTTATTCGGGGCCCAGCAAGGGAACTTGTAATAATTCTATATTACAAGTTCCCTGACCGTTCCCTCATTGATAAGTATTGGATTATAAGAAGAACTGCGTATGCTTTCTTTCCTTTATGACAATTAACGCTGTCATACCAGTTATAACAAAAACTCTTCTTATACTCTATTCCTTATCCAATACTCACCAATAGTAACTATTAATATGGCACACTTTATAATAACACTCACAAGTTACATATGAAAAAGAAACAAACTCAAAGCTATCGGTTTGTAATGATTTAATATATTGCTATTGATCAACCTCCACATTCTCCCTAACAAATATTGAAATTAAATGCTAGCCAAAGTTAAGAATAAACACTAGTCCAACTGTTTAATTTGACCCAGTCAATATCAATATGAACTGAAACAACCCCAGACTTGGAACCAGGTATGACCATAAATAAACTGCCTCTTTATCTATGCACTGAAATCAAATCTCTGCAGACTGCTAAGATTTGAGTATTCCCTTGAAATCTTTATCAGGTCAGACTCCGATTTATCCTTAGATGACCGGGCTGCTCTTGACAAGGACTTTTGGGCCCATATATACCTCCAATGTTTGAATAATGATTCAACATTGCATGTGAACCCCAGCCAATGTGTTTATTTATTGCCTCGTCATTTACACCCAACATCCTTAATGTTATTGCACAACCCCTTCGACAACTATGAGCAGATTCTCCCTGATACAAATTAATGGACGTCAAATGAGACTTTAATCTATCAGACATTGTGCTAGATGAGACCGGCTTATCTAGGCTTATCTACTATCGTCCTTGACTTTTTATCACTTGTCGTAAGCAAAGAACCGTATTGCAAAGAAATATCCAAATCAGGGCCGAGAAATCAATATACTTCTGGAGATGCAGAACTGGGCATATGTCCGAGTTCTCTGATTTTAAAACAATTACATTTTTAGGATGATCTAATGAAGCAGTCTTTCCAGCCGTATGCGAGATAATAAATACCTTGAGCTCTTGGCAGCTCAAAAATGCGACTGCCTGATAGAAGTCCTAAATCTCCAGCCCCGTCTCCTGAATGGCAAAGTAATGAAAAATAAGCCATATCTCTGTGCAATAAAAACTTTGTAATGGGATCTTTCTTCACGGACAATTGATATGAAAGATGTCTGCATACCCTTCCCAATTTATCGAACATTAATGGGACTGATCGTTTTATTACAACATCTTGGGGTTCCTGCTCAAGGTTGACGGCCTTGATATGCTTTTTAACAGTGTTGATGATGCAGGATTACCAGTGCAAAACACAGGGTTTCAGTCTCCAGATCGACCAATGTCCCTAAATGTCGCTCTAAGCTTTCCTATGAGACTATCTACCAATTTTGCTGCCATAACAATCTTGCATTCGCAATCTCGCCGACCAGACATACCCTTGAAAACACACGTAGACTCATGTAAATGGGTTCGGCCGTTTGCCTCTTTAAAGACTATAAATCTCCGGAGATCCTCCGGTAGTGCATTCATCAGATTCTTTTGTGGACTTAAATCATGCAGAAAATGGATAATTCCCCCTTTAATTTACATGTTTGCTTAGAATAACTCGATTAGTCGACAAGAGTATCTAAATACTCGATTCTGGCGTCGATTTCGCTTTGGAGATTTGTATTCAAGTGGGGGTTTTCACACATTTCCCAGGGTACTGTTGCGTGACACAAGATATGCAAAAGCGAAAGTCGGAGTCATTTTGTACCCTGCACTGGAAACACCTCATAGAGTCTTGATTAATGGGATTTTCAGGTCTTGTTTTCTGGAAAATAGATAGCATTACCTTTGTTAAAGAGCTCTGAACTCCAAACAACCTTTACGTGGACACAGGATATCATGGAGATAAGTTGTTAATATACCAATTAATATATTGCTTGCCGACTACATGGCAGTTCTTTGTACGCTAATTGGCCCTGTCATGTAACCCTTTAAGCTGCATTTCATTTGCAAAACAACACACACAGTCAGATATAAAACATTTTTAATAATACTGTACATCACAATACTATTAAGATGCAATAAATAGCAAATGGTGCATAAAACTGCGTCCGGAAATTATCACTCTTTAACACATGATAGCTGTTTTTATTAATCCCAAAAGAGAATTTAAATACAAGCTTTCTCCAGGCTTGTTCAAGTGCAAAGTGTCCCTCAAATCAATTACGGCTATATTGTCATTGCTCATGTATATCCAACTGTTTCTTTCACAGCACCTTTTCAAACGTTCATTATACACAACAGCTCTGGCATTAATGAAGCCATCCTTTGTAGATATAACTGAGGAAAGAATGATATGTATATCATGATACAACTGAGACATTTTCAATATAGAGCACTCAAGTTTTCTATTGCAGCACATGCAACCAACAGCTGCTCAATCTCACTTTGATACAAATATGTCTTACTCAGGTTATTCACACCTACATGAATAAGAATTACCCTAGGTGGATAGAGGTTTGCTAGCCTTACTAAATGCTTTTAAGCTGTGTGCACTAAAGCACCACCCTCCGCAAACACATGAACCATTGGATTATTGAATGCCTTTACTTCCAACAAGAAGGTATTCATAGAATCCCCAACGCAAAGAAAATGACAATTACTCGAGATCGACGGATTTTGCAGCAGTACAAGTGTTCCATATGGAACACATGCCACATTACTATCCCTATTTTTCCCTAACAAGCGCACTGTCCATAAGTTAGTACCTAATCCCACTTTATCGTAGGTAAACCCATTCTTCGAAGGCAAACAAATCACATTTTTTGACCTATGTGTCCTAAAATGAACCCATCAACTATAAATGGGGCCACAGAAGGCATCCATACAGAGGTAACACACTCCGCTGTAACAATTACTGTGCATGAAAGCTGATTTTCTAAGATAAATGTTATGACCGGCAGCACGAGGGTAAATGGAGGGAAAACATAACAATTTTCATACTTTGAGACTGACTGACAGAACAAATTGACCCCATCTGACCTGGGGGTCTGGTGGGGGAGGGTGGGGGTCGGGTTAAATGTTTTAGTGAATTCCTATGTCTGTCCTTCATGCTGTTGGAATCAAGTTCCATTAAGTCAGTTGTGTGACCCTGGTCTCCCCGTACGTTTCCTGAATGACCCCCATGACTTTTTAGAAAGTGTAGCATCACTTTTCTTTATCATTCTGGATGGTGCATCAGCTAAGTTATCTTTGGGTGGAGTGTAAAACAAATTCAAAACCACATCATTGTCAAGTGTGAATTGAAATAACTGTTTTATTACTTTATTCATATCCCGAGACTTGCACCCTCCCGATTCCATGCATTAAGCAAAACCTGGTTATTAATATGTGCATCAACTCTATTACCAGATATTCCCTCTCTGAAAGATAATAAAGTGTTTAAAAGTGCGTACCCATCCAAAATTATGATCAGTCATGAACTTTCAGAGGAAATGGTCAAACCCAGGTCTCTACAAAAACAACGTAATTAAGCTACTTCTGAGACAAATGACATGCCTATACCATCACGAGGTGACCCATTGTTAGTGCAGTCCGATAAGTGTTTCTTGATGGACAGAGGCCGTAAATGAATATGTTGGTCACCTAGTTTTTCATAGTACATGTAATGACCAGCCATGAGTGCAATATATTAACTTACTTTAAGACCCCCCCCCCCCCCCCACTCCCCCAACTCACTATAACACACCGCAAGCATGAAAGAACTTGCTTTCCCGCTATAAATTTGCAAATCATTAACTGAAACTGACTTTTTCGACAACAAATTCTCCCTTAGAGTCTTGAATGATTTCTTTTTCTTGTCAGTTTTTGAGTTGGAAGAAAAACAGGTTTTTCTAAGTTAATACAGTAAACCAGTTTAATGAGGATGTCGCAAACTATATAATTTGCTAACAAGGCCCCGTCATAGCACCTAGCAAATGTTTTATTCCTGATTTCCTTCATTAACCTGTCATCTATATACAAAAACATTGGCGTACCCATCCAAAATCATGATCAGACACTATTTCTTGTCCTCTCCTCACAAATCTGATATTGTGACCTTATTGCATGTTAAATAAACAATACCACCATACTTGAACAATGATGCATCACTGTACATCTCAATTTTAACGTTTCTCTAATTTCCAAACTAATTTGCCTCTCCAGTTATCTAAAAACCGCCAAAACATTAATTCTTTGCATAATGCACCTGTCAACTCGATGCGACAATTTGATTTGGTACCCATAGAAATTGCTTGGTTAAGTTCCCTGGTATATAACTTAACCGCTGGTACCGCAAGCATTAAAGAACTTGCTTTCCCGCAAAAGATTTTGCAAATCATTAACTGAAACTGACTTTTTCGACAACAAATCCTCCCTTAGAGTCTTGAATGATTGCTTTTTCTTGTCAGTTTTTGAGTTGGAAGAAAAACAGTTTTTTCAAAGTTAATATAGTAAACCAGTTTAACGAGGATGTCGCAAACTATATAATTTGCTAACAAGGCCCCGTCATAGCACCTAGCAAATGTTTTATTCCTGATTTCCTTCATTAACCTGTCATCTATATACAAAAACATTGGCAAATCATATGTTTTCCTAATGTATGAGGTAGGTTGTAAATTCAAAGTGTGGTATATGTAAATCGAAAGCTTGAAACCCAATGGGAGGGTTTTAAAACAGAAATAGTGGCCCGCCCATTGAAAAACAACGAATTTGTAAGAGCTCATGGTTAGCAAGACATTAACAAAACCTGATTTGTCATCTATGGAAGTAAAATATGCCTCCTTTTTAACCAACCTTTTGAGATCTTTTAGTGTGTCAAGAGTGAAATATTTGTCTAAAATCCATTTATTTATGTACATAAGATTTAAACATAACCGAGGCTTTGCGGTTCCACCGTTAATGGGGCCACTATATAAGGTGGTTCACAATCTCCAACTTTTCCCACGCACTGAATAGAACCATTGCGCAGCGTGGCGCAGTCGGTAGCGCGGCGGATTTGTAACCGGAGGCCCCGGGTTCAATCCCCCGTGGTGCCACTGAGTTCCGTCGGTGTGTTCTTGGGCAAGACACTTTCCCTTAGCCTCGTCCGTCGGATGGGGACGTAAACCGGGCGGTCCCGTGTATCGGTCTATCCTCCGAGCACGTTAAAGAACCATAGGAATCTATTCGATAATAAGAGTAGGGCACGGTTCCCGGAATCCTATGTATCCTTCCCCTCTCTCTGGGGCGGCTCTAAATAATCTAAATTTATTTAATAATATAAAATCAATTTAGCACAGGAAACTGGAAACGCATATCAGGTATTGCGAATTCCTCCTGCAGAAATATACATTTATTAGGTGTTTATGTATTCGTTCATCTGTTCTTTTATCTATTTTACATTTTATGCATTTTATATTTATCTTTCTGTTTATATAATTACACACGTACCTTTTATATGTTTAATGCTTTTCATCACTTGACTATCAGCACTACTTTTCAAAACTAAATCAACATAAAAGCTCTCAGTCGCATGCATTAATTGCACAATTGTACTCAAATTACGTGTAATGATTACTCACAAAAAAATCAAATCTTCCTCGTACATAATAACGCCTCGCATGCATTACTGATAAATCTTCCTCTTATATATAATAATGCTTCGCATGCATTACTGATCATTCTACTGAAATCTTCCTCTTATATATAATAAACGCTTCGCATGCACTACTGATATTTCTACTGAAATCTTCCTCTTATATAATTATAACGCTTCGCATGCATTACTGATAATTCTACTGGAATATTCCTCTTATATATAATAAAGCTTCGCATGCATTACTGATAATTGTACTGAAATCTTCCCTCTTATATATAATAACGCTTCGCATGCATTACTGATAATTCTTCTGAAATCTTCCCCTTATATATAATAACGCTTCGCATGTCTTACTGATAATTCTACTGAAATATTCCTCTTATAAATTATCTAATAACGCTTCGCATGCATATAATACTGAATTATTCCTCTTATATATAATAACGCTTCGCATGCATTACTGATAATTGTACTGAAATCTTCCCTCTTATATATAATAACGCTTCGCATGCATTACTGATAATTCTTCTGAAATCTTCCTCTTATATATAATAACGCTTCGCATGTATTACTGATAATTCTACTGAAATATTCCTCTTATAAATTATCTAATAACGCTTCGCATGCATTACTGATAATTCTACTGAAATCTTCCCTCTTATATATAATACAACTTCGCATGCACTACAGAAATCTTCCTCTTATAAATTATATAATAACGCTTCGCATGCATTACTGATAATTCTACTGAAATCATCCTCTTATATATAATAACACTTCGCATGCATTACTGATAAATCAACTGAAATCTTCCTCTTATATATAATACAACTTCGCATGCACTACAGAAATCTTCCTCTTAAAAATTATATAATAACGCTTCGCATGCATTACTGATAATTCTACTGAAATCTTCCTCTTATAAATTATATAATAACGCTTCGCATGCATTACTGATAATTCTACTGAAATCTTCCCTCTTATATATAATAAAACTTCGCATGCACTACTGAAATATTCCTCTTACAAATTAGATAATAACACATCGCATGCATTACTGATAACAACTCTATTATATATAATTACGCTTCGCATGCACTACTGAAATCTTCCTCTTATAAATTATATAATAAACGCTTCGCATGCATTACTGATAATTCTACTGAAATCTTCCTATTATAGATAATAACGCTTCGCATGCATTAAGCACTGATAACAACTCTACTGAAATCTTCCTCATATATAATAACGCTTCAAACACAGCTTGCAAATATATAGCAGATGCCCCGCTTGCATCATTTACAACAAGTTTAAATCTTTTATGAAAGAACTCCTCAATGCATTACTTAAAACTGTATTCTTATATACCAGTATATCACGCATGCATTACTTATGATCATTGTAAGCCATATCTGTTCTTATACGAAAAGTGTTGCCTGCATTTGTTAATCTATTTATTTTTTAACCCAGTATTTCCATCATAATTATATAACATAAATTATGTTTTTCATGCATTTAACCTACAACATTGATTATGCTGCTCTGCACTCGACTTTTACCCTCACACACAGCTGAGAAAAGTTATGATGCCTCGCAGGTATTAGGTATAGTCAATTCCTTTCGCTAACAACATGCAAATTATCAAAGTACCATTAGCGCCTCACAAACATGACTTTAGATATCTGACCGTGTTTTCCCTCAATCAAATCAAGCTCTTCTCAAAATAAACGTACTAGAGTATATTCATTTCAATAAAGTACTAAACCATCCATTGCCACTTAACTATCAGACTCTAAATTACAGATTTACAAATTATTCACATACTGTTTTCTGCTTTTTCAGCCCGTCCCCAACCTCCTGGGAATTCTCAGGCGCTTGTGCCCGTTTTTTTCCTTTTGCACTAAGGGGACCTTTACCATTTCCGTTTTCTTCTAAGGCAAACTGCCGCAACTTAACCAGATTCTCTTGGCAAGGTACAATGTTCCCCAGCCAGCAAATGTTTAGAATGTCCACAGAAATAGTATTGCATTCCTCTAGTATTTCCTCTTTTGATAACGTCGAAATTACAACACCTTTTATTTTTCCCAATTCTGAGCTCTCCACCTCCCTGTATTTAGTTAAAATATTCAATTCCATCTTGCCACGGTCACGTCTAGTGAAGGACTGACCTCAAATGGCTTGATGCTTTGTTTATCTTATTCGGGGCCCAGCAAGGGAACTTGTAATAGTATTGATCGCCGTGAAAGAATCTGTTATTTTTTTAGCCTTTTTTAAGACATGGCCAAAAATTTTAGTTCTGAATCCAATTTCTGAAACTGAATGGCTGAAATATTTATATGTTAAGCTATATAGAGTTAAATCATAAGCAACCACAAATGCAAGTTGGATATTAATAATAATAACCAGCACAATTATTCACAAACAGCATTTAAGACTATTCAAACTTTGATAAGTGCAGTTGTTGAGTTGACTTTTTTCAGTGCACAAACTCCGTAAGTGCGTTGTTGCGTTGAACTTTTCAACGCACAAACTCACTATGATTTAATTAGTTTATTTAAAAATAGTTTTAATTTAAATATCATAAAAGAGTTACCATAGTTAAGGTGTATTACACTTAAATATAAGGCAGTATATTTATATGTTCCATTGTTAAGGGGAAAAAAAACACAGTTTTTTTGTCATTCCTGCACAATTTACCAAAGTGCACTTACGGAGTTATTACGTGCCTTACATTGTTCTTGAACATCTGAACTTGTTTTGAGAAATGATGAATATACTGAGGCGACGTCAAGCCTCCTGGATGTGGTTTAATATAAAAAATGTAAATGGCCTTTAGATTGATCGCAGTGTTATCGACTCCTCCAGCCCGAGACGTCTGTCTTGAGTGCTTGATAAATAATCTCATTTACAATGACGAAAGTTCATGACACAGGCCCGTCAAATCTCCGGATAAAAATTTTCTGTCGCTCTCGGCCTCCGGATTTAAGCATTCAATCTCCGGATTTTCCATCGAAACAAAATGTTTATGATTTAACAACTATATTTTCACAGTTTATCAGCTATTTTCCGACTTGGTCCTGTTACGTTGCCTAGTCAGAGGGGTATTTAGAAGTGTCGAATCTGGTCATCCATGTAATGCACTGACTGAAAATATAATTAACACCTAAGGACATACTTAGTTCCTTCATTGACATAACGACATGTGCAATAGCAGCAATATATAATTGAAATAGCAAATGTAAGGAACTTGCAACTCCTTAATTGTGTGTGGTATCACTATAACAGCTGCTGCCGTGTACGATCATTATAAGTTAAGAGTTATGAAGACTTTGCACTTGCATTTACACGCATCTGTGTAGAAAAGTAAGTGCACTTTCATGAAAAAGAAGTTGTGGTAGAAATTACACCAAGTCTTTCTAATCGAATTACGCAGTCCTCCCTGAAACTAACTTTTTTTGTGCACGTTGAAGTATGCGAATATATTATTTTCTATAACTATCAAACAATGCATCAACTTATATTAATTGTATGAATAATTTAAATTTCCGCTTTAAAAAAATAAGTGCGAAATCAAGTTGCGTGCTCCAAATTTCCATTTTAAAATGTTCTTCATGCGCTTTAAATCTTAAATTTTAAAAATCTCTGATTCTGTGTTAAATAGTTTTGGCAGGCTTGATGACGTTTGATGTTCCATATCTCCTTGAAGGGAATCAACGTAACGTATCTTTATATATAATTTAGTAAGTATTACCTTAGTTTCATTTCAAGTCCTTGGATTAATATAACCTTATTAATCGTGTCCCTTTTTATAGGAGAGTGTATTTCGACAGGTTTGGTGCACCCTAGAACCGGTTTAAACCCCCAGTGGCCTACTTTGCCACTGACCGTTCCAAGGCGGTAGCCCTATTGTCAACCCTTTTGTGTTTGTGATGTCGTTTCCATTTATTATTGCTTCTGCCTTATTGTTTGTCTGTTTGCGTGTTTGTTTCTGTGTTTTGTGATTGACTGTCCTCCTTGAATGCTACTTTCCCTGTCCGATCTTTTTATATTTCTTGTTTATTTGTTGCCATACTTGTATGTGTGTCGTTTCGACTAAGAGTAAAAAGTCTTTAAAATGTATATTATCATTTTTTTTTTTATAGATATTGCATGAACTTTTGGGTATTGTGTGGATCATGAACTTTTGGGTATTGTGTGGATCATGAACTTTTGGGTATTGTGTTGATCATGAACTTTTGGGTATTGTGTTGATCATGAACTTTTGGGTATTGTGTGGATCATGAACTTTTGCGTATTGTGTGGATCATGAACTTTTGGGTATTTTGTGGATCATGAACTTTTGGGTATTGTGTGGATATGTATCGAAGGGACATCTATGTAAATGAAAAGTAAATAAAATATGTTAAATGTTCTCAAATATATGTGATCTAAATGAAAAAAAGTTTCTAAAGATGGCGTATTTTATTATCAGCAATTGGGTGTCAAATAAGTGTATTGCGTTGAAATATGTATCCCAAATGTGGTATATTCTATGGATCTGGACTAGTTAAAATAATCTTTTAATACTAGTTTGCGATTTTGTAACAATTTGTCACTCTGTTCCAATGAGTTAACGTCTAACAGTTGTCCTGTCAAAAACGGAACAAAATTGCACGAGCTGTTAGTTGAAGAGACGATGTGCCTGTCAACTTGTATTTGATTGTGTCACTGATTGGTATAGTGTTATAAGTGAAATATTTTCTAGACAGTTTGTAAGATTCTAACTGGAGAGGAGGCCAATGCTCGTGCAAGCCATGCATAATTCTCCCTGCATGGAGGATTCACCTCATTAGCTTACACATTATTATATAAATATTGTCAAAATTGTTGAATGCTGAAAGCACTTGTCTGATGCAAGTGTCCCAAACAAAAGAGCTCGTGTCCAAAACTAGTAAATGAAATACAAGATGGTACTAGATGCATTAGTTCAAGGTTGTCCAGGACCACCACCTACATGAAGAATAACGATGAAGACGTCGCAAGGCTAATAACAGAAGTTACATTCGAGTATATGTGTCAAATACCTTCAGCGCGGGAGTGAGCTGCTGTGAAGTCATTACTGTAACCACATCATGCATTTTTCATAACATCGCCGTTCATGGACGTACCTATTTAAGTTTCACCATTTACACCATAGGTGCCGAGTTTGTGTAGCAGTATATAATTGTTGGCTTTATGGAAACAATATTTTTGATGAGGTGTCATGCATAATATTGATACAATTATGTGTCTATTATTTTGGACGATACAATTGTTGGCATTGTTGGCAAAATTTTTGTTTAATTATGAACAATATGCATAAGGAAGATGTCATATGATTACATCGAGATAAATATCCAAGGAGTATAGACAAAACACATATTGAGTTAGGTGTCTTGGGATCGTGAACTGGAACTGAATTGGATTTTATGGTGCACCAACACAAGTTTATATAGCGCCAGCAGGAATAATCATTACAGGTCCACCATCAATTTACATCGAAATAAAACTAATATGCAGATAGTTTTCACTGAAGAACTACAGCATAAGTGCACATTGGGTTGTAGACAATCCAGATTCACAGGAGCCACGAACAATGTTTTAACACCACTTGACTAGCACCTGAAACAATACAGGCTTTCAAGCACATACTTCATTTTAAGGGCCTTTGACGAACAAGACAAAACAAAGAACATTAATTAGATGGAGTTTTACCTTTCCGTCTGGATAAAAAGAGTCTCTATTCTTGTTCACCGTCATATACACTAAACCAAATTTCTAAGTACCAACCTAAGAATATGTCAATAATATTCTCATTGTTTTGTGTATTTTAAGCTTGATTAGAAATACGGTTAACCTGCAAAATAACGAGTGTAAATCGTCTGCTCTGACTGCATGAACATATTTTAAAAAAATTAAGTCGATGTGTTTTCTTAGAAATAAGTTATACTGGATATGTAGGATTTTATTAAGTACTTCGAATTAGTGAAGCTTTCTATGTTACTAATTCTAAAATATGCCAGTTAAAATTATTATGACATCATGTTTTACTAGCATTACCACTACAAATGCGCTTGCAAGGGAAATTTTCGAAATATTTAATGTTAACGCTGAATTACAGTTACTTGAATTTCAAACAATATATTCAATTTAAAGGGAGGTAATTTAAGATTATCCATATTTCATTTTTTTATAGACGGAAAATCTGCGATAAATGGGTCAATTTTTTATGTTTTATTCTATTATTTCATACCAATTTTAAGAATTTTATATCTTTAAGCGATCTTTGACTCATGTTATGTGTTTTATCAGTACATTTCATGTTTTCATATAAAGGGAGATTAACTCTCAACAGATGTAACAATTTAAACAAAAAGTAAATGTTTTACAAACTATGGGTCAAAACAAAATACTTATCATATATATGTTCTAAAATATATTTAAAATAAGAAAATTAGTTAAGATACAAAAGTTGATACTTAGAAATATTGTTCAGTGTATGCATACCGTCTTCGGGATGGCTCAAATGTATGTACTATTGGCATTTCTGCTCAACCCTGGGCTACAGGGCGTGAACGGTAGCAAACACGTTTCACTACTGTTCATGATATGAACAGTCTCAATCAAATCGAGACTGCAGTATTTTTTTGTATTTATTGCGTTCGACGATTTCCAAATTTCGCCTTTCATACGTTTTTGGTAACCACACAGGTGTTAGAAGAGTAGTAGGAATTAGATCAGAACTGATTTAACAAACTAAAAAACAGCTGCATGTAGCTAAATCAGCGAATGTTTTGCTTGAATTTATTAGTTTCCTCTTGATTCAGTTAATTTTTTATACTTGACAGTTATGGTAAAATTGTAGAGAGAAAACAACTGTCTATACAGATAAACTTCATGTATACCCAGATGACTACTCTGTATATTTTATATTGGGCAACATTTACACCCAACTGTAATAATGAATAATACCTCGTTTCAGCGTTAAACTCGATTTTATTCTCTTGTTGCTCTGGCTTCTGCCAAGTCATTGAGTACCTTCATTGTGGCTTTCTAGGCTATTGTGTTTTTTTGTATTATATTTACACGAGCATATTTGTGTTTTACTTATATTGCCTATCGATGCTGCCTTGTTGGTTAGAGATTAGATCATGGCGGGGATTTCTTTATTTATACTGTCCTGTTTTAATGGAATGACAGTAGGGTAAGTGTGAGGTTTGGTGCACCCTAAAACCGGTTTAAACCCCCAGTGGCCTACTTTGCCACTGACCGTTCCAAGGCGGTAGCCCTATTGTCAACCCTTTTGTGTTTGTGATGTCGTTTGCATTTGTTATTAATTTTGCCTTCTTGTTTTTCTGTTTGCGTGTTTGTTTCTGTGTTTTGTGGTTGACTGTACTCCTTGAATGCTACTTTCCCTGTCCGATCTTTTTATATTTCTTTGTATGTTGTTTTACGTCAACTCGAATAACCTCAGTTGGACGTTTTGTAACACTCAAAATCATCAACAACATATTTCTTAATACTATAGTTAAAATGTAAATTGGATCAACAAATTTCAGGCACAAATCTCAAATAAAAATACTTCGTTTTTCAAAAATGTGTTTCCATGACAACTTGTTACGTAAAAACTGCTGACTCTGTAAAACACCAATTTCGTGTTTCAAAATAAGACGTCTTCTACAGAGACACAAATTATCTCTGATAATTAAGTTTTACAAATCACTCTCTCAATATTGTTGATGTGTTTTGAAAATTTCAGAATCCAGTATTGGGGAAATAATGAGAATCCTTGAATAACAACAGCGTTTAATGAACAACGTTCTATCAGATATCTGATTGGATTTCAGAGTTAACCCTTAGCCCACTACATATATATAATGGACTGTTCTTTCTTTGAATTAAGACTATTCCATTTATGTGACAAAGGGGTGTTTTGGGGGAAATGACTGATCAGTAGCGGACATTGTAAACTCTGATCAGCCTGCGAGTTACTAGCAGGCTGATCTGGGTTTACAATGGATGCAACGGCTATTGTAGTCACCCTCAGCAGGCTAAGGATTAATTACTAGAAAACGTTTGCATGAGGGCTCCTGCTGAAGAAAGTTTCTTTCCACATGTGGTTGAAGGGTAACCGTGCACACAGTCATGATCGGGTTATGGTGACCTTGACATTTGACATACGGACCCCACAATGAAAGAGGTCATCTACTCATAGTTGACAGTCTATCCGTGATATTTGATGAACGTAGGTACATATTTTGAGAAGTTATTGTGTGGATTAGTATTTTTATGATGTTGTGGCGTCCTTGACACCAGAATGTATAGGGATAATCCGGAGACAGTGGGCAGCCTACCCTCCACAGTGTTCAAACACCTGTGCACAGTCACTGACGTTACGAGTAACGTGAGGGGAAAGCCAAACAAAATCCATGTTGTTATGAAAAAGTGGTAAGTTGTTACTTATTTTGCAGACGACTAAATCAGAAGATATGTTTTTGTAGCTGAACAGCACATGAAAAACTCTCATAATGGATACCCTGCTATATATAACATTTGATGCAAAATTAAATGCTTGTTTTGAAACTAATCACTAAAAAGACATATGTCGATTATTTTAACAGTTCTTTTTTTAAACGATTCAACGTTGGTTGTGTTGTACGCCTAACTGTAAAAACACTGTTCTAGTAAATGCAAACGAGTTGTCACGCATTCACTACATATCCCATATATAACTGGTGATGTGTACTGAGCTCTCATTGCAAATACCATGTTATATATTTAATAAATGTGTTGCTGTAGTCAATCGTATATATTCGCTAATAAACGTTGCTTATCCACTTGTGAGCGAGAACAACCATTATTTGCTATTATTATTGAGACAAGCTTTAGTTCGTGATGTTTAGGGCTAAAGTCAATTGAGCATATATGATAATACATACTGATTGTGTAACAAATGTTCAGAGTAAAGAATGTCTGATTGAACTATTGCTGCATGTGCTGAACACAGTCGCTGTCTTCAGTTGTCCGAACAGTTCGAAAGGACAGTGATGTTTTTACAGTTTTGTTATTATGAGTGCTGGAACTCAATGTGAGTCCTTTGGAAAAACTTTGAGTCCCGTTGTAATTTGCGAATGTTTTTTTTTTTTTAAATACCTAAATCTTTCCTCAACTTGGGTGGCCTTTAATATTGATATTTCCATAATTTTAAGAAGAAGCCTGGTCAGATTTCTATGCGTCCTGTGGATGCAAATACATTTTAATTGTGAGTCCCTAGCCAATATTATGAGTCCTAGAAGCAGGACTCGCAGGTAACAAAATCACTGGAAGGACATCCTTAACTGACCTCACTAATAAAGTGTGATTTAAACTAGCACTACATTCGAATTGTTGAGTACTCTGAACAGTTTGTTTATATACTCGGTAAAACAAGTTTTGGACCAAGGTATATAAAGTCATATAAAAATAAAACTAGTAAACAGAATTTAAGTATCTTTTTTTAGAAACTAAGGTCTACCCTACCCGGTTAATTTGGTACCAGAAACATTAAAGTCCAAACAAGATTTGATTTTAAAAAAAAATATCGCGAACACACAAAGGGTCTGCAAAAAATGTTGAAAAGTCCATAGAAAGTAACAGTTACGGACACATTCGAGTAACCAATGAAAATATTATTATTATATATAGGGTTTCTGAGACTTCCCGACCAAAAAACGCTAAAAACGCTAAAAAACGCTAAAAACGCTAAAAACGGTAAAAAACGCTAAAAACGCTAAAAACGCTAAAAACGGTAAAACGGTAAAAACGGTAAAAACGCTAAACGGTAAAAACGGTAAAAACGGTAAAAACGGTAAAAACCATAACATGGTCAATATTTGTCAAAAAAAAAATTCATCGCGTTTGCCGACCAAATCGCGTTGCCGACCAATCGCCCCGCCAGGACCAATCGCGTTTGTCGCCCATAGCAAAATACATAGCCGGGGTTCTGAACCAAACCCCCATAACATGGTCAACCTACCTACCCGCCAGGTTGACAAACTACATAGTCCACCTGGGCGCGCACACAGAGGACGGCCCGCCATGGACTAAAATACATAGCCGGGGGGTTTTGGCGAACGATGAGCAGCGAGGGTTTCTGGCCCATTGGGGAATTGAAGGGGGTCATCTCGCTCTACCTACAATATGTATTTTGAACCATTATTACGATGGAGGCAGAGACGTGAAATCTTTAAAACAATTCATATTCTCTCAATCGGGAAGTTTTTAAAAATGAGTTAAGGCTTTTAAAAACGTGCTATAAAAATTTTACTTTTTTGCACAACCATTCCTTTTTTAATTTCAAGGGTACGCGCCGGCATAGACGGTTCCTTTACAAAAAATATTTTTTACCGCCCGCCGGCAAACCCTTGTTTTTTTTGGACGCGCCCCCTCTATCTCTTGCATGGAATATGTATTAAGGAAATATATAATACAAAAAAATAATGGAAATCAATTATCAAAAAGAAAACAATGTTTGCAAATTTATTAAAATTAGATTACACAATCCATGTAAAAATAAGACTATAAAAAATTCTAATTATTGCAGTTTGCATAAGTATCTATTGAAAAGTCAAGTATTACCATGCTCAATATGCAAAAAAAGGTACATATGCAAAAAGTAAAATTTGTGTTGATTGTCGTGTATTGCCATGCTCAAGATGTAAAAAAGGTACAAGAGCAAAAAATAAAATTTGTGCTGGTTGTAGAGTTTTAGTCAGAATAGTGGATAAATTTATTGGAAATTTTAATTATAATGCTGAGTGCATAAGATTTAGATGTATTCAGGTTTAATCACATGATGGCGAGTGGACCAGCTACACCACGATAAAAAAATTGAATCGGTTTAAGAAAAAATAATCAAGTTATAAAACAATGAGTATATAAATCGGACGAGTAGTTTTTGGAACATTCGTCGCATCGAATTTGTTAATCCTTCGATTTTTTCTTTTTCTCGATCTTACAGTCCCGTTCCCCATCCTTCGTCTTTTTCTTCGTCGCATCCTTTGGCTTCGGACGAGTAGTCTTTGTCACATTCGTCGCATTGAATTCGTTCGTCGCATCCTTTGGTGTGAGCGACTAATCTGTTTGTTGTCGTAAGAGGTTTTTTACACCTGGGGCATTCGAGGTTGTCAGCGTCTGTAATTATAGAACGGGGAGTGCACATACTAACCTCTTGTATAACATGTTTAATGGCGGAGCTGTCCGTCCGTATACTGACCGATTTAATGCAAATGCACGCGACGAGCTTGCAGTTGCAGCTGCAGCATAAATTATAACATGAAAAATGTTACAATTTAATAATGGTTTAAAATACATATTGTAGTTATAGTGAGATGACCGGTGGGCTATGTTGAATACAAAGGTGGTGGATCATACTCGTACACATTACTAAAACAATTTATCACACACTTTTTAGACTTTTTTGTAAGGTTGCCATTACTTCCTTTCTTCCCTGCTCCACTAGTTCTTTTTTTTGAACTTCGCTAATTTCAAGTGTCTTTTGTTCTTTCAAATTATAGTATCTCTCCAGTTCATCCAAAATCAACTTAAACTCTTGCTCAGATATCTGTGCATCACTCAATGCTTTTGATATTAACTGCTTTATACTATTCAACTTCGACTCTGCCAAAGTTTTTATTTTATGATGTTTTTGAGCTTTTACATTAAGCTTGCGTCTGATGAAATTAATACAAACACCTGTAGCTCCACATAGTATTGCTGCTATTTCTAAAGGTAACAAAACTGGAACAGCAAATCCAATCCCAGCCATAATAACACCTGCAGATATTAAGGTAGTGTCAATTCCATCCGTGATATTAATACCACGTTTATATTTTTTATAAAGAGACTTGCGCGTGTCTCGCTCTATAATGAACTTTTGTTCAATCTCTGAAATTTTTTGTAATCTATAATTTTGTACGTCCTCTGACAACTCCGGATATAATGGTGCTGTCGGTTGTTTCATTTTTTAATAAGAAAAAATTAAATTAATTCAATCAATAATGACACCACCGTATTTATAGCGGTAGCGTTAGCAACCTTGCATACAAAGTTGACAACAGAACCAGCATCAATCTCTAAAGGACTATCAAAGTTATCGTGTTTGCGTGGGGTGGTGGGAAGCGTTATACCATAATTGGGTTGTTCAACACCATCGACAGTAACTATGACAGTGACGTCACCAACTAATCGGTCACATGCTAAACCTATTCCCATAATCCGTCCACGGCGTGTCATTACATACCCCACATTTGTTTCTGATCCACCGTTACCAAATGAGAGTACTCTATTCATTGCAATAGGACCCTTAGCCTCCGCACAGAGTGTTATAATCCCATATTTAAGAGTATCAACTCGTTTAACAATAGGCACAACTCGCCTATATAAATTGTGAACATCATTTATCAAAGCCTCTAAGTCTTCTGTTTTTTTAGGCCCAAATATACTCATCGTTTTTTTATATATTTTTTTTAAATAATTTCTAAAACACAACTCATGGGCAAGCCGTGATTATCTATCTTGTTGCCATGCTCATCTCTGACTTCTACTTTTAATTCAGAAATTGTACCACCCGAAAGACGGTGATATTCAGGATAAAAATAAGGTGTATATACAATATCTCCATACTGCTTATTTACTACAGGTACAACCCCTATAACAGTGCTTGGTTTACCATTGAAATAATTACCACTTGTATTAATTTGTTCCAGATGAACATAGAGCTGTTTATAAGGAGCTAAATCAATTGGACAATCTCCAGCACGAACACCTTTTATCCATCTTCTGTCCTTGAATCCCAGCATATTTGAAAGACGGGTTGACATTCGTGTCTCTATTGGCGTATCTAAAATGGCTGTAGCACTTTGCGTATAAATGGTTAGGATAATATCTTCATTTAGCAATTTAAAATGTTTTGCCAACTCTTCAAAGTTATAGAGTCCACCTGGTATAGGTTCTATTTTATCTGGGTTTCTTGTCTTTATGACTTCTCCATCAACATTAAACCAACCGATAGTATATGTAAAACTTTTCAATCAAACGCGCTTATCTCCATTTCTATTATCGACATACTGTTGTAAGTGAATAGAGCTGTCTATGTTTGAAATGGTATGAAACATTTTTTTTTAATATATATAAATAAAAATGATTTCTAAAGAATTCAAATATAACCCGGATGCTCACTATTTAAGTACTTTCAGCAAGAAAGTGATAGATATAATAAATCAAAACATAGTCATTACATCCAACGGTAAAGGCTTTAAAGCATCATTTCCCAATGTCTTTGAAAAATACAAACTCCCATACGTCAAATCAGATGCTATAGTCCAACGCTGGGGGACAGATTGGATGTTATTTTGGCAGAACCAGTTGAATTTTGCCATTTGGTGCGCGACAACTGGGTGTGGTATTGATTTTAACAACCATCTAAAAGCTGATGCCTTGGTGGGTTCGTTATTTCGATTTCATGTCTACTACCAAGTCAGAAGAATATTATTTGAGATGAGTGTAGCAATGCCGCAAGACTCAAATTGGAATGCGTTTAATAACACATATAACCGAAACGCGTACGAAAGAATATGCAAGGAGTTTAACGTTGACTTATATTCAGACTGGAGACAGAAACAAAGCTATAATCATGGTCTAGGAACAATTTATAATTACTGGACACATATTGGTTATCATCCTTTGGAAAATACTGTATACGACAACAAAACGATGAGTTTTACAGTCTATGAGAGTGATAAAACATATCACATTGATTACATTGCCCAAGGATCTGAAGCTGACAACAGCTGGTCTACTTTTATACTAGATAATTCTGCGGGATTTACAAGAGCTGGAGTAGAACGCATCAATGACAGCATAAGAACATACTGCTGGGCAATCCTTGGCTCACAATCCCAAACAAAAACAGATATATTTGGAACTGGAACGGCATTTGATGCACAAAAACAATTTTTAGCTAACATAGAAGATGCAATAAACAGCCCCATCGACTTGCCCAGTCAAATTTCAAGATATGAAACCAACCTAAAATATGCAAGAAGTAAAGTAAATTTTGTCTATGGAAGTGGATTGTACATGTCTCCGGGTGACATGGAGTTGAGAATTGGAACAATACAAGACTACAATAATGAAATTGTAATAGCAACCGATACACAAGCATTAGGATTAAATAATGATGTAAATGTAAAACCAGTACCGCCAAAAAGTGTTCAACCTTTTCAAGGCACCATAACAAAGAATTTTTTACCGGAACATTCTGATAAATCAATACATAAAACTGTGGAACATAACCCACCAGAAATACAAAAAATAGCGATTGAACACGAAGATAACAAAACAAGCATAATTGTTGGTACTATAGTACTAGGTCTTGCTGCATTACTTATCTACGAGATTTACTAAACCACTCTTTGGCTGCCACATATAGCAACCCAACAGCGGCAGCAAGCAAAGCCCATAGATTGTTAGCAAGCCAGTTAATAACATTACCTGTTGCAGATAAAAGCCATGATACTATTGCACCAATAACTCCTGGTAAAGCTGCTGCGGCTTTACCAGCTAGGTTGGCAAGAAGTTTACCAAGATTATCTAGTTGTTTTTTTATCCAATCCTTAGCACTTGATGAATCAGGTTTTGGAGTTGGAGCAGCACTTGATGTGGGAATAATGGTCTCAACTAATACCCCAATAATCATAGCAAAGGCAGTCAAAATACTAACAATAGTAATACCTTGCTCCCTAAACAAGGTTTTGATTCTCTCACCCAATGTTGTGTTTTCTCTTAACTTTTTATTTATAGTTTCTTTTATCCTGTTTATTTGACTGCGTAATGCTTCTTTGTTTTCACTCGCCGCTTCAAGTCGTGCACTTTTTTCATCTTCTAAGTTTTTTATTCTGTCACGTAGACGCTCTTGTTGAAACTCATCTTCCTGCCCGGGGGTGCTCACCTGTTCTAATTTTTGTTTTTCTTTTGCTATGTCTTTATCAAGCTCAGTGAGCTTTGAGAGATTATTAGTAAGTTCTCCACGAAAGCTTTGCAATCTCTTATCTAAACCTCGTATCTCTCGCAGTGTTAGATCTTCTGGTTGAACAGCAGTTTTAGAATAAGTTTCATCTATTGTATTACTCAAATTACTCTCAATTATAATTACAGCATCTACTGTATTTTGTACATCTTCAGTTGTAGAAAAAGTTTGCAATGGTATATTCTCTGCAGCGATGGTATCTCTTGTTTTTGCCAAGGCTGCTAATTCTGCCCTGCCCTGAGCCTTTCTTTCATGTGGAACTAAATAATCATACATTTTTAAATTAGTTTTCACAAAGTCAATACCATGTTTTCTAACTAAAGTGTCCAGCTTATAAAACTTGATTGGTTCGTTTGGATTATTTCCCCTATAATAGGTAAGTGGGACGTCATCCTTCCCCAACCGAACTGCATATAACATTGTTCTACCGATTTTGTCCTCAGCCACTCTAAAATCATCTTTATAATCAATTCTGCTGATCTCAGCATTAACTTCAGTAAAAAATTGATCTACTAACCACTTTTTTTGTGTGAGCTGTTCTTTTATTTTATCTTCCCCTTGAAGCTGATTAATATGATTATTTTCATTTAGAATTTGTCTCTGGAATTCTAAGCCAGGTTGTATAAATTCTTCATCAGGTAATTCATCTGCATAAGCATCTGGATCAAACGTAGGATTGTCAAACTCAGCCATTGTTTATTTTTATTTAAAAAAAAAATATATATGTATATTTAAAAACATGTCAGCTTACGGAAGTAAACTCAATCCTCATAGAAAACTCAGAGAACCTCATGGTGCCAAGGGCATCCGCACAAGTGTAGTTGTTACTAACAACCCTTCAACGATAGACCAAACCCAGCGACTGCTTGTTAGATTTCCCAATCTAAGTACTAATGATGTGATAGTTCCACGTACTGCTCGTCTTGCCTTTGAAATAGAACTTAAAAGCAGAACAGACGCCAACGCTACTCTATACCAGAATCTGGGTAGAACAATTGTGAAAAAAATGACAATCAGAATAAGTGGTAACGAAGTCATGTCAATAAATGACAGTGATATATATCATTGTTATGTAGATTTATGGAAAAGCCCTACCGAACGAATAAACATGGTTTACCAAGGTGTGGGTAAAGCAAACATGCTTAAACATAGAATTGGTGCGGGAGATGCTTCCTCAGACACCAAAGATGAAGCTATAGCAGCAGCTTATGGAAATAGATTTTGTGTTCCACTGGACTTTGAAATGTTAGAAAGTCATATGCCATTTTATCAAGCGGGGCTTGGTGATAGGTTAGAATATGAATTAACGTTTAACGAGTATAACAAAGTTATCAAAAGCAGTGATGATGATGCATCTTATGTAATAAAAAATATCTGCTTGGAATTTGATACGGTTAGTGATGTTGAATTAGCTAGACAAATAAGACAGCAAACCAATGGTAAGATGTCATTTATGTATGATCGTATCTTGCAACTTAGAAAAATAATAGCAAACAAATCTGATACCCTTTGGAATATCGACATTAATACACCAGCACGGAGAATGAAAGGTATTTTAATGCTGTTTGAAGACCCAGAAAGAACAGACACGGAATCCTTTTACAACCCAATGATTGAAAAGGTTGAAATGACAATAGAGGGCGTACCAAATCAGTTGTATAGTCAGGGCATGAGGGCATATCAGCATTGGGATGAAATCAACAAATATTTTGCCTTAACGTCGAAAAGAAACAAAGAGACAGACGTAGTAGCGAGGGACTTATACTTTACCCATGTTTCTCTTGAGACCTATCTAACAAAAGCATATGCTTTGTGGCTTGACCTTAGAACATGTGATGACAATTTATTACACGGCAGTGGAAGAAGAATAGAGGGCGGCGGTGGGGGCGGTATATCGATACTCATAAATAAAAAAGCAGATGCAGATCAAACTTTAAATATTTATCTATATATAATACAAGATGCGCAAATCAATTTCGAAGATGGAAGATTCAAGGAAGTACGATACTAAATATCCTAAATATCCACACAGTGCCATTATATGCGGTCAGACAGGCTGCGGCAAAACAGAGTTTGTTCTTGACATACTTGAACAAGAGTATGTTGGAGTTTTTGAACATATAATTATATTGTGTCCAACCATAGAGTGGAACGAGGCTTATAAAAATAGACCCTGGATAGGAGATGTGAAAAACCCGAGAGATAAAAAAATAATAATTGTCAATCCCGTGAGCAACGACAAAGAAATGCTACAAGAACTGTTGCGTTTATTTTTCAAACAATATGCTGGCAAGCCTACATTATACATCATTGATGATTGCTCCGCCACAAAAGAATTAACAAAGAAAAAAGATATGTTATCAGAGTTGGCATTCTCCGGTCGTCACGCCAAACAATCAGTATGGGTCATTTCACAGAGATATAATTCTGTATTGAAAGATTTGCGGGAGCAAGCAAAATGGTTGTGTATATTTTACACCAAGGACAGAGATAGTTATGAAAATTGTTTAAGAGAAAATGATGTTATTCCAACGCTGGAAGAGAGAACCAGAATAAGAAAAGCTTTAGCAAAGACTAAATATTCCAAGTTAATTTTGAGGACTGACCAACCCACTGGTTATTGGGTTGAATAATTTTTAATAGCATGTTGCTATTAAGAGTTTGGAGTACTAGATTAAAAAATGCGATTTTATCCATTTTTTCTGTATTGCAGCGGAGCCGAAATAAACGCGGAGAAAAAAAGGCGGCTAGAGTTGTTGGGATTTGGAAAATGTGGCATGATTTTGGACAACCAACCGACTGACGACGTGTCGACGCTAGTCACCGACAAAGGAGAAAGTTTCATCATTCCCGAAGCGTACACGGACGAGGCTAAAGATCGGCTCAATGATTTATTATGGCCCAAAGAAGAAGAAGACACCGACTATTTCAAAATGGAGCAAGATATAAAGGACTCCATGAAGCTGTGGAAGAACGTAAAAAGGAGGGATAAACTGAGGTTAATTGACAAGTACGTGCTTGGGTTGGAGTGCGACATTAAGGAAAAGAAACTTATAAAAAGTGTCATTACCACAGCGCTCATTTTAAAGATGATTCCAGACTGCGACGTCACCTAACAGGATTTTGAAATTAAACACATTAACGGGACCTTTGACGAAGATTAAAAATTGAGTAATGCTAATAGCAATGCTAACAGCAATTGAGTAATGCTAATAGCAATGCTAACAGCAATTGAGTAATGCTAATAGCAATGCTAACAGCAATTGAGCAATGCTAATAGCAATTGAGTAATGCTAATAGCAATGCTAACAGCAATTGAGTAATGCTAATAGCAATGCTAACAGCAATTGAGTAATGCTAATAAAAAAAATAGCATTGTTTTAACCATTCGATGGGGAATATTTTTCAAAATTGAGCAATGCTAATAGCAATGCTAACAGCAATTGAGCAATGCTAATAGCAATTGAGTAATGCTAATAGCAATGCTAACAGCAATTGAGCAATGCTAATAGCAATTGAGTAATGCTAATAGCAATGCTAACAGCAATTGAGCAATGCTAATAGCAATTGAGTAATGCTAATAGCAATGCTAACAGCAATTGAGCAATGCTAATAGCAATGCTAACAGCAATTGAGCAATGCTAATAGCAATGCTAATAGCAAATGAGTAATGCTAATAAAAAAAATAGCATTGTTAATAACAATGCTATTAACAATACTAACCATTGCTAGTTGTGTGGTGAATATCACAGCTGGTTGTTTCGTATTTTATGTTTATTCCAAAATAAAAAATAAAATGACTACTATAAAAATGAATGCGGAAGAACTATTACAAGGTATCATGCTGGAAGATTCCACGGAACGTTTCACAGATGAATCAAATCAACAAGAAACAAAAAAAGAAAGATTATCAGCCATAGTGGCTGGCGGTGGAAGTCGTCAATATTTGGGTAAAGACATACAACTCGAGACTATAGATAGCATGCCCCCAGATGAAATTAATAAACTTTACTGTAGATATGAAGCAAGACTTGGGGCAAGCATGGCTAAGACTTTAGGTAATTATTTTATTAAGTTGTATGTGATGGGAGTATCAAAGTATTTTAATATAACCAATCCACCAAAACTGACAGAAGATTTGGAGGAAGACCCATTTATTAAACATGCTTTAACAAGTGCGTGTTGTGAGTTGTATTACAAGTATGGAATGTACTTAGCGCCATTTACAGCAATGCTGACAACTGTTCGACATATTGATTTTAATAAAAATAAAAATGTCGATAATAAAAATGATGGAGAACCAAGTGGAGAACCAAGAGAGTGAAGTTGATACACAATCTGTTAAACAACAAAATCCAAAACGAGTAAAAGCTGTGAAAAAAGGAGCAGCAGCAAGGAAGGCAAAGCGTTTGCTTCAAGATGCAGGACAGATAACAAAAGTATCAAGAGAGGAACCAGAAAAAATCAAAATAAATGTATACGAAAATTATATTCCACCGATTTTATTAGTAGGCTTTGCTGGGTTGGGTTTGTATATTTATAACAAGAAATCGGTAGCACCACCACCTGTAGCTGTGCAACCTGTTTATGTTCCACCAAAAGACCCGTTTGATTTTTAATTTTTTTTTTCTTCTTCATATTAAAAATAATGGCAGCAAGTATTGACGGAAAACAAATTGTAAATATGATGTATCACGCTGGATTGGAAACACTTTTAACTGTAGGATATTCTGAGATTGGCAGAAAACTACTAAAAAGACCAGCCCCTAAAGTGGATTTAAATATGGTAGATGTTATGATGCTGTCTGTGGATATAATGTTAGCAACGGCTACAAAGGATATGTTGATCAAGCAAGGTATTATTCCTGCGGATATTATGAAATAAAAAAAATATATAAAATGGCAAGCGCAGTAGCAATGATGATCGGTGGTGCATTAACAAACGCATTGGCATTTAGCGGTTCAAATTATTTCTTTTCAAAAATGGGAAGTCATTCAGATGAGGAAAGACAAAGGCATGACAAAGCCGTAGAACAATTGGAAGCAGCACAAGCGGCGTGGAATAAAAAAAGAACAGAGAGATTAGATTTTATTAACAAGCAACTGCAAAAAGAGCATCATGCAGGGCAGACGTTTGATGATGTGGACCAAGCTATGAAACAGTATTATTACATAACTGGCAAACATTTGCTTTTGGAAGCGGAGCCCAAGTTGAGTGATTTTTATACACCATCTCCAGATCAACAGAATAGAGAAATTACGTTTATTGTGGTGGGCATGGCTGCAACTGGATTTGTAGCGTACAAATTGAGTTCATAGTTTAAAACTATATAAAAATAGTTTTAAACTCTAAGTATGTTTACTTTGCCAGGTCTAGGTCGTCTAAAACCCCATTTCCCTCTGACTTGGTTCTTCATCGTCTTCACTTCCCAGGTCTAGGCCGTCCAAAAACCCATTTCCCTCTGACTCGCTCTCAGAGACATGTTTGGCGTGACGCTTTTTCGCTGTCTTGGCGTGACTCTTTTTCTTTTTCTTTTTCAGTTCTCCACTTTTCGGAATGATTAAGTCATATGCATGATAGCTATGTTTGTTGTTGTTTTTACATGGTTTCAATCCAAGTGGTCGCACATAATATGGTGCTTCTACACTTGCCTCCTCTATTTTACCTTTGAGATGACCAGGCGCCCATACCTTACTGTCGTCTGATAATGTTAATATCATGGTTGGACCATATTGAGTTTTCACTATTTTTGTATCTGTAATAGTGTATATTTTATTCAATTCCAAGTCGGCCCATTTTTTTCTGCTATTTTCTGATTTTTGCTCTTTAAGCAGTTCATCAAATCGTGCAGTATCCATTGTTTTTATTTAATATATATATTTCCTTAACCCATTTTCAAAAATTGTTAATAGTACTGTTAATAGCATTGTTTTATATATATTTTTCTTAATACTTTAAAAATGGAAAAGATTTATTACAGTCCACAAGGATTTTGGAGAGGTTACACAGCAGTTAACAAATAAGCAAAAGAGGCTGGTGTCAGTAAGAAACAGGCCTTAGAATTTTTAAAGAAACAAGCTGTGTGGCAGATTTATTTACCCGCGCCAAAGAAAATAATTAGACCCAGGTTTGATGTTTCCGTTAAGAATGGAGTGCATCAAGCTGATTTGTTATTTCTACCGCATGACACTTTTGGCCGCAAGACATATAAATATGCGTTAACCGTGGTTGATATTGCGAGTAGATACAAAAAAGCAGAGCCGCTGACTTCCAAGGATAGCAAAGAAGTTGCCAAAGCATTTGAAAATATATAAAGTCGGCATCTAAAATATCCAAAGTTATTACAAGTGGATCCAGGCAGAGAATTCATGGGTGCAGTATCGCAGTTGATGGCAAAACACAATGTAAATATCAGACGGGGTAGAACAGAGATACACAGAGACCAAGCTATAGTGGAAAGATTTAACAGAACATTAGCTGAAAGATTGTTTGGTTATCAGTATGCTAAGGAAATGGATTCGAAAAAACGCAACAGAGAGTGGGTAAAGAGATTACCAGAAGTTGTTAAAGCTATAAATGCGGAGATAAAAAAGCCCCCTCCTGTTGAAACAAAACTATTAAAAGGTGATCCTATCTGTATGAATGCCAGTGTAAGATATTTATATCAACCCGGGGAACAAGAAGGTGGAAGACGCAGAGCAACTGATCCAATGTGGAGTGTAGATATTCACAAGATTGATAGTTATATGGTGACGCAAGGCATAAGAGTTTATTATTTAAAAGCACCAGCACCTCAAAGAGGATTTGTCAAAGAAGAATTACTTATTGTTCCTGCTGATACTCCAATTCATAAGTTTTGATAAAACCCATAGGCATCCGTTGTAATTCCATCTTCTCGAATATATCGTTTAGTGTAAAATGGTGACAGTGTTACTTTGTTTACTGTTATGCCATATATTTGATGCTTTTTCGATCGTATCATATTCATTTCATGGATGTATTTTTTCTTGTTAAACAATGCATCTTTGTAGTTCTCAAAGTTGATATGTTTTTGGATTACATATTTTTTTACTCCCTTTGCTTTCTTAATAATTTGCTCATCCGCTCTCAAAATAGAATATAGCTTGGGTCTTAATCCAATATACTCAACTATAGGAACACCAACACATTCATCTTTCATTTTACCTATTACTTTTTTGTTTGTATCATCGTGCATGGGGTGATTTTGAGGATAATCACTTAGATCATACTCGTCTTTCATTTCAACCATGTCTTTGTATGCGTCTTCTGTTTTGATGTCTATCAGTAGGCTGTCAGTGTTTGTGTATAATAAAGTACAGCCATCTCCGTACCTTTTCTTCAGGGTATTATAGTACCAGTCATACATCATGTACTTTGATAAATCTAAGACTGCCATCCCAACATAAATTGGTTTGTTTAATGTTATTTTCGTTTTGTTTACATGTAATGCCGACAATTCATCTGAAAATGTTATCCGCCTGTTAAAGTTGGGTTTAGCTATTATTTTTCTTATTTTTTTATTTTCAGAGCCGTCAGTTTTGACTAGTTTTATATCAGTTCGCTTGCGTATATTTTCCATTGTTTTACCAAACACAGAGTTGTTCATAAGTTTGTAAAAATCCTTTTCAAAGGTTGATTTTGCTTTTTTCCTAAGTTCTGTGTTTAGGTTTATGTATGATGCCATCCATGGTTTTTCATTGAATTCTAATACTCTGTGGATTTTTGTTAATTTCATGCCTAATGATAAATACAACTCTAAATTTCTGTAATGTAACACGTATTTTTCTTTGTCCATAAGATTGGGGACTAGTTGTTCTGTCATCAAGTTATTTTCTAACAGATCTGTCTGGTATTCAGATAACCATACTTTTTTCACTGCTAATGTTTCCGGTGCAAGTGGATAATTATTGTGAGATTCATGGAGTTTTTTTGGATATTTCAAATCCACTTCTAGAAAATGTCCTTTTCCTTTTGTTTGTTTAGAAAATTGTCCACTCTTGTTTTCTGTTTCCACCCACTTAAAACCAGAATATGGAAGTGGCTGACTCATTGACCACCCATAAAGATTATTTGCATCAAAATACATTAAAAAGTTGTTTTCCTCGTTAGGGTTATAATCAGCTACGTGTGGATTGTTTGCTTTGGCATATCGTTTTGATACCATACTAATTCCACCACGCATACCTTTTTCTACAAACAAGTGCTGGTCAATGTCTGTCAAAAGTTCTAATTTTATTTTAGAATGTTTAAGTAAAGCATCCCAAGATAATCCAGGTGCTGTGTAGTAATGCAAGGGATCGAGTTTATAGGCCGTCATGCATGTTTTTCTGAACGTTTGAAATACATCAGCCAACAAAGTGACATCCGTTTTTAGATATAAATCATGATAGTCTCCAAGAGTTTTACAGTTAAACTCTTTCCATATTTTTTGAGCATGCTCGTAATCTTCGGGACTTATACTTTCATCTGAGAGACTACTGTAAAACTTTTCTATAGGTGGTAATTGCGTTTCCTCAAATCTTTCCACACTGTCCATATATTCGTATGGATAAACCCCTTTTCGTAAAAGTAGATCAGTTTTATCTGCAAAAGTTTTTTTGGTGAGTCTGAAATCAGATTTGTCTGTTGCATCAACCAGCCTTTCTAAGGAAGATGCCATAAACTGAAAGCTATCCAAGAATCTAAGTTGTCCAACACTAAATGAAATATACTTTTCAGCGTTGTTTGGGATGCATGTAATACTACCTGTCATTTTATGTATTTTTTGCATGATGAGATGGCTATCATATCCTTTGAGGTTATGAAATACAACAGGGATGGTTGTTTTACCTGGTTTTATTTTCAGTTTCAGGTTACAGTCTTTATGTGCTGCGCCTCTGTATTCACCTGTAAAATGACAGTGGTCTCTTACTTTACCGTTTTTACCTTTCCATATTTCATTCTCACATATCCAACAGTGTGTTGCTTTTTTATGATCTTTCTCATTTTGCCGCGTCATGATTAAGGGTTTTGGGTGTTTAAATATTTCATTAATGTTTTTTTTTCCACATTTTAAGTGATTTAAAAACTTTTCAACAACATCTTCCCCTCTGTAAATAACAGGTTCTTCAGCTTTGCCATCATATCTGAAAACCTGGTATCCAAACCCGCAAGCTTCATGTACATTTTTAATTTCAGATTTTTCTCCAAATTTAGTCGATTGCGGCTGGATTGTACTCTCAAAATCAGCATATATTGCATAAGGCACATGCATCTGATTTTGATGATTTTTAAATTTTACAGTATTTTTACCTTCTTTTGGCATTTCTATTCTGCAAGAATTTTTGTTGATACCTTCACAGTCTTCTCTGTGTTTTTCAAGTAGTCCTTTTCCAGAAAATCCATGAAGGCAACGATCACAGAAATAAGTTTTACCATGATGTTTGTTTTGGTGAGAGAGTAGTCTATTCAGATGTTTTATCCAACAATAGTGATATTTTGTTATTTTTTTTGTTGTTGGTTTGTCGGGATGATCATCAGGGTCATAGTTGTCAACTATGATTCCTTCTTCATTATTTGGATCATTCTCTGATTCTTCTTCAACCTCAACGTCTTCAGATATTAAAAGCAGATTAATTCGCTCAATATCTTTTGGTTGTTCTGATATTTTATACGGGAACACATTTACTTTTTTACTGTTCTCTGATGTGGTGTACCCGTAAACATTAATAGCAAGATTGTTTTGTTTTTCTACTTTGGAAATTTGAGAAATTGGTGTAGGAAAGTCAATGCCCTTTTTCTTTAAGAACTCTATACTAGGATATTTTGACAACCTGTCGGTGTGATCTGCGGCTGGATTTAAAGCAGAATTTATTGCATGAAACAAACATTGATCATCCTTATTTTTTACATTGATAATCGCTTTCTTGTCAGCTACTGCTTTAGGCAAAGGAATATATGAAGAACCTATTAACGGCTCGTACCTTGCAATATTTAAGTAAAGATCAACACAGTGGTCAATTTCCAATCCTGATGCTGCCTTTGTAAATCTTACCAATCTCTGTAGTAGGTTTGCGGATGCTTCATCGTAAAACTCATTTATTTTTTCAGAGTTTAAAATTGCATATTGGTTGCTAAATAATACTGCTGTGATGTGGTTTGCGGTAGCACCATTATCTTTGAAGAGCTCTACAGTGAGACCTAATTGAAACTTTAATCCATTCATCTGTGTCAGCTCTTCACTGATTTGTTCTGTAATAATGGGTTTCTTATCATGTAATAGTTCTTGAGGGTCTTTGTATCGCTCAACAGACATCTTGTATGCTTTGAAATAACCACATCTTGGTTTGTCAACCAGTTTTAATTCTTCTTCAGATTTTCTATCATTAAGCTCTTTTAATTTTTTATCATTAAGCTCTTTCAATTCATTTATAACATTCTCTCGTAATTTAGCATATTTCTTATCAGATTTCTGCTTTTCTCGTTTACGTAGTTTTTTGTTACGTCGTCTCTTATGTAAATTTTCTAATGTTTGAGATTTAACCTCTGTAGTTTCCTTTGGAAGAGATTTAACCTCTGGAGTTTCCTTTGGAAGAGCATCTAGCCCCATTCTAAGCTGATCATCATTAATTCTTCCTTCCCGGTGTAATTAAAAAATGTAGTTCGCGTTGTCCGTTTTTGAGGCTGGTTTAACTCTTGGAACTGGGGTTGGTTTAACTCTTGGAGCTGGGGTTGGTTTAACTCTTGGTTCCGGAATTGGTTTAACTCTTGGAGCTGGGGTTGGAATTCTTGATTTACCTTGTGGTGCTGGAATTGGTTTTACACTTTTCAGCACTTTGGACTCAACTGGTTGAATAGCCATAAGGCTATGTTCTAGTGCTTCTTTGCTTATCACTCCTGTATCAAACAGGTGTATTAATTTTTCTATAACAGTCGTCATTTTTTTTTTTATATATATATCTTCATATTTTCTTTAAGTCATTTTTCAAAAAAAAAATAATGGTTCAAAAAACATATTGTAGGTAGAGCGAGATGACCCCCTTCAATTCCCCAATGGGCCAGAAACCCTCGCTGCTCATCGTTCGTCAAAACCCCCCGGCTATGTATTTTTAGTCCATGGCGGGCCGTCCTCTGTGTGCGCGCCCAGGTGGACTATGTAGTTTGTCAACCTGGCGGGTAGGTAGGTTGACCATGTTATGGGGGTTTGGTTCAGAACCCCGGCTATGTATTTTGCTATGGGCGACAAACGCGATTGGTCCTGGCGGGGCGATTGGTCGGCAACGCGATTTGGTCGGCAAACGCGATGAATTTTTTTTTTGACAAATATTGACCATGTTATGGGTTTTTACCGTTTTTACCGTTTTTACCGTTTTACCGTTTTTAGCGTTTTTTACCGTTTTTAGCGGTTTTTAGCGTTTTTAGCATTTTTTGGTCGGGAAGTCTCAGAAACCCTATATATTTATTTTTTCACAAACTTTCATTCTAAACGATAATTATTGCTGATTGTTGATCTATTGTAAATTATCAACTGAGATAATAAGGGTTATGGTCGAATGTCAAGGTTCAGCGATCAGTGTACGGGTTCGAACAATGCCATGGTCCAAAACTTTTTTTTACAGAGTATACATAAAAACAAACAGGGACATCTATATAGTTAACACCCAGTCACAAATAAAAACAACTATCATAGATAAAGTATATTGCTTTGTGACTAAAGTGTCCTAATTACCCCCATTGTCCCACCATAAATGACCCAGAGGTTGTAATTGCTCCTTTTTTAGCGAGAACTTTATAAAAAGACGAGCTCGCATGCACGAGAAATGTGGCCATTGTAGTGTTTGTTGTGGTGAATCATAAGTTACCTCTCTTTTTTCCACTTTCAAGTATTTCAATATTGTTTGCCCCATGTAGTTTGTTATCAACATAAAGCAATTATTTACAAAGTGTTTCTAAAAATATTCGCAGAGGTTGAAGTGTTAGGTCATGACAACCTTGAACTTTGACCCAAAACTAGTGGTCATCCTTTCACAAAAGTAGGTTAATCCCCGGACTGTTTAGTTTAATAATATTTTATTGCAGATATGTTACAATACATCAATTCAACATCACAATATTCATAGAAACATATGCAAATGGATTGAACTACAAGTTATTACAACATTAGTTACAGTTCTCTCCATTGTGGCTGAAAAAGTGTATAATTATGATTATCGGTTTGAAATTGTAACAATATATTTAAATATAAATTTGATAAGGAAAAACAGACTTTTTTCTCTTGCCTTGCCATTCTACCCCCACGCCATCTCCACCGAAATAACACGGACTGTAGACGAACGTGTATACTAAAAAGGTTCCTGGTCTACCAGAGAAATTTGAAAACACGGTTACAGAGGGGGTTCCGCTCACCTTGGAAATCTACCGTGGCTTTGTAACAAACGATTGGGTCATGGTGGCTTTGATATTTTACCTAAAAATGAATACAGGTCTCCCACTTACCTTAAATAGTCTCTACTCATGAAGTTTGATGACTAGCTACAGTTTGATTGTGCAGATAATATTGTTTATGAGAGAAGTCTACCGTTGACCTGGGACGAAATTGAACACGTATATATATATATATATATATATATATATATATATATATATATGCCTTGCCTTGATGGCTCGACTCCAAAATGAATAGCGTTCATCCCTTGACAGTCTACACATAAAGTTAAGCATAGACATCAATGCATATCTATGTCTATGAGTTAAGTAACTGAAACCAAATTATTTTCATATGTAGGTTCTGATGGACAGTGATTATTATAGAGCTCTGGTGTATGATAACTGACAGATGTATGGATTATTCCTAAATGCATTATTAGGGAGAACTGTTATTATATGAACATGAACGAACATAGGTAGCGTGTGAAAAAATGTTTTACAAAGGATGTTGTTTTAGGCCATTTGATAAAAATAACTGCTTACTTCCAGTGAATTTAAATTTATTTCACTCGTTAATATCTATCTAGTCCCTGATAACATCTTGTAAGTTACCTATACTTCCCAGATTATGGATACCATATCATCCCATAAAGATGGTGAATTATGAGCAGTAATAAAATATAGCTGAGCAATGCTGACCACTGACTCACTTCAAGACTCAGGGTCATTAACACATGTTTATTTCAACCAGAATTAAGACATTGATTTCTTAATTCACTGTTTCGACAACCTGCTGGGGAGAATAAATACTAGTACTTGACACTGGTAATGTTGACAGCAAGGCCTGTCTACAGACCGAGTATTGTCAGAAGGGACACACGGCAATCTTGACGTATTTGAAATGGGTGTCTCGATTTATATATATAGTATCAGTTTTACTTTTACCCCGGTTACATTTAAATAAATCAAATTTTAAGTATTTACTATTTCGTCTTATTAAACTATAAGTTTTAATATATTACTGGTGCAATATTATCAAAAAAAAATAATTATAAGAAAAAACAAATGGCTTAATACAATTCTTATAATTAACATTAATGATTGAACAAATAAAATTTATGTAGAAAAACTAACGGGACGCCGCTAGTTTTAAAAGAATCAAGATTGCCGTGTGTCCCTTTAATTTATTAAAGTACCAAGCTGATCATGAGAGGACATGCACTTTCTTTGGTTTGGGATTAAATGCAGGATTGTAATTAGTCTAGTAATGCTGGTCGTGCAGTTTTTGGCTGGTGTGTTTCAAAATTATTTGATGACTGGTATGTTAACTAGCATCAGCGATAGACTGACAAAGAGCTAGTCTGGTCTGCCATAATCACTGTTCTTATCACTGACCTGCAGAAACATTACACTTTAACATGTGGGGTAATAAAGCATTGGCCAGTGGAAGTATTTGTTGGATAAGTACTGAAAAATGCAAAGATCTCTAAAACCAAAAAGGAAGTGAATTATAGGGAGTTCAAAATTTAATTATCTTATTAAACAAGATCTGTGGGGGAACAGCGCAGCCCGATTATTCAATTTCTCAGAGAATAATAAATGATATAGCTAGTATATACCATCAGAAAACAAGGCTAAAACAATGTGTTAGAGGCGGGACGGGGATAACATTTCAAATTTTAATTATCTGATAAAACAAGAGCTGTCGGAGAACAGCGCAGCTTGACTATTCAACATATATGTGTACCTAGATCTGCCCTGGGCTGATAATGTCATATAAAGCCCTGATTTGCCTTTATTGCACATTTTATGGGCCATCACAATTTGGGTTCCATGGGAGCCCAGAATTTGCAGAAGACAAATTAATTACCCAATCCTTTACAACATACTATAAGGAAACCAATTCCAAAATTTAGTTCAGCTAGGACAAGAAATGTCAGAGATACAGACCTGTAAACACAGCTTACACGCACAATTTGATGTGAAACAGACACATTTTAAGTGCTATCAGAATTTGGGTTCCATGGGAGCCCATCGGTTACAGGAACCAAAATTGCTTACGTTGCCCTTAAGATAATGCTATAAGGAGAAGCAGATGGCCAAATTTGGTTGTGCTAGGATAAGAAATGTAGGAGATATAGACTTGTAAACACTGCTAACACGCAAACCTTGATACGGGACGCAGACGCCGGGGTGATTCTTATTCTCCGAATAGTTGAGCTAAAAATTAAAACAAAAACAAATTGGCGATCGCCTAATGAAGAACGCGAATTTGTTTCTAAACCAGCGAATTAGATTCTTTATCACCGAATAACAATAAAGAAAATTAATTTTCTATCGGTACATGGCTTTTAAAAAGCGGTGAACTATTCTTCAAATTATTAATTAAAATGTAACACTACCGTTCATTTTTGGGAGCCGATATGCATTACACTCGATAAGCCATTTTATAGATTATTTGGGATGCAGCTACATGTACGTTAGTGTTTCAAGACCAGTTATAATATAACGACCCTGTGCAGACACACTGTATCATCATGTGTGAACTGTATATCAAGTGTAATAACAATCCATGGAAAGTTTTAAATTGAAAGCCACAGAAAGTTCGTTATAGAGTAAAACATTCTAAGTCAAATAAAGGGCCATAATTCTGTAATAAAAGGCCATAATTCAGTAATAAATTAGGCATCAGCAATGTGTGATGTAGACTGACATAAGGTAATCAGTTGTAATGGGAACATGAAGTTTGGGAACAATCAATTGGAAAATGTTTGAGAAAGTTCCCAATTGGAAAATGTTTGTGAAAAAATGTGTTAACAGGTCATTATACAATATTAGTATTAGTGGAATTTTTTAGGTCAAACAAAGGGCCATAATTATGTAATGACTTAGGCAATCAACGATGGGTGATGTAGAGGGACATAAGGTCATCAGTTGTTATGAGTATATGAAGGTTGGGAACAACCCATTCAAAAGTGTTTGAGATATGCAAGTATTAAAAATGTGTTGTGGGACTTCACTTTGTGAAAGTGTGGGGTATAAAAACTTCAGGCAAGTTGATTACGTGATGATAAAACATTCAGGATGTGTTTAGTTGCATTAATCGAAATTTTAAAAAGATATATATTTTTATACCCACGTTTTTGGAAAAAACAGGGTATATTAAAATCGTCTGCATTTGTCCGTCTGTCCGTTACCGCATCTCCTCCTAAACCGTTCAACGGAATTCAACCAAACTTAGGGTATGACATCACCATATGATGACGGCGTGCAAGAGCACTATTATTTTTGGCTCCGAGCCCAGGGGCCCTCAGTGGGATCAAAAGGTCAAATAAACCAAATATTCAATTACGCTGTAATTTTGTTCATATTTTTCACAGAATTTGGTATATGTAATCGTCTATAAAAGATAAACAACATATCAAACGATTTTTATATTTTGCAAATTGAACGTCTGCCCTTGGGCCCAGGGGTGGGTGGGGCGGGCATGATTTGGGGTAATTTTTTTTTCATTTTATTTTTTTTGTAATTATGTCTCAAATGAAACATTATGATGATGGCTCTGCACCCAGGGTCCCTCAGGAGGGTCAAAAGGTCAAATACACTAAAAATTCAATTACACGGTCATTTTTCCATATTCTTGCACATAACTTGGTGTATGTAAACGTCTGTAAAAGATAAGCAACATATTAAATGATTTTATTATTTTGAACTGGGACCGTCTGCCTGGGGGGTGGGATTTGGATTTTTTTCTATGTCTCAAATGAAACATGATGATGGGATTACACTGTATACATTTGTAGGAGGAAGGGGCATCAAATAAACTAATAATGCAATTACGGTGTCATTTTTTCATACTTTTGCACATTAATTGGTATAATAGTCATCTAATAAAGAGATGCACAGCATGTCAAATGATTTATTATTTAAAACTCGGATGTCTTCCCTGGGGTTCGGGTTGGACGGGGTGAGTGGTGGGTAACATGGGGGTCAATTTATTTAAAAATTATTTCTAAAACGAACATTTTGATGAAGGGATTACAATGTATATACTGTGGGGCTGTGTGTGTGTGTTGGGGGTTAGGGGTTGGGGGTGGGAGGGAAGTGACCTGTGTGAATAAAACGTGGGTATTTTACGATGGCCGCGCCGTCAAATTCGTTCTAGTTTTATTTATTTTTTGATGGCACAGAATTTTGCATTGAAAATGTCCATTCAAAAACAAGTTCTGCTTGTGACAAGAAAACTCAGTGCATGTAATTTCACACGAAACCAATCTGAGAATATTAGTAAAAATATAACTTTTAACATTTTACTAAAAGCAGACCTAAATGCAAAACTTCCAAGTGTGTGACCTTGACCTTGTGGTAGAAGGTGATCGGAAATAGGATGGAATGTTTTTGTACGACCTAAGTAACCAATAAAATATGAAAGTAATTCGTGGAATCATTTTGAGAATATGAGCGAAAACAACGATGGACGGATGAACGGACGGACAAGGCCAAGACTATTTTATTGGCAGGGACATAAAAACAAAATTTAAAATTGGTTAAAAATATGTTGCTTTAATAGTTTAACAAAGTAACAGATGCAGCGGTATAACCAGTAATGTTCAGAATGTGTGTTTATTTTATCCAACAACTACATTCGGCATAATAAGTGATAACGATCGTATTTTTTAAATGTCTTCTTATTAGTGTTTCCATTTGAGGCCACCAATGACGTATCCTTGTATGCCAGCCTTGTGGACGCTGCTGGGCAGACACCATTGTGTTACTTCTAGAGTCCAAGAGAGAATACTCCAACAAAGATTTGCACGATTCGGTGTTTCATCCACAGATATTTGTTTCAATGTGATTTTATTTTCTCCATCTGAAATACAAATCATTTAAGTTCAGGTACAGAGAATAAATAACATGAATAATGATCTTCTTTTTTAAAATATTCTTACGGATGGCGGGAGGTGTACAGTACTGGTTCTACCCAGGAAAAGTGGGTGGTCTGCCTCCACCACAAAAAATTGACCGTCATATATAACCTTACATGTGTTGAAAATGACACAAAAGACCATACAAACAAACAAACAAATATTTAAAAGTCCTCTTTTAAAATTACCCAGAATTTAGAGCAGGTTTAACAGGGTTCAATCTAGGCCTCGATTTTAGGGAGAAGTCACTTCTCTCTCCAAAGAAAATAGAGAGAAGTGAGGGAGACATGATCTTTTAAATTAAGCGCGCAATCGGTTATTGTTAATTATTAACTGATATACATGTATACACCCTATTGGTTATAACCTTTTGATTATTTAAGAGCATGCTAGCTGTTTCAAATTAAATGTGTTTATTAATTTTATTCACACTCACAGGCACTCTTTACTGATATATACTGTAACTATAGAAGAAAGGATTGAGAGAATAATTAATTTAAATATATTGCGGTATCTTTATTTATTCATCTTTCTATCAATTTGTATGGAGTTCTATGTAAATACGATTCTCAAACTTCTTCCTAAAAGGCTTATTCCACATTAAGACCTATAAGACCAATTTATGTGTTTGTTTCCCAATTTGTATTAGCTAAAAACAATATTTATTAAAAAAAAGGAAAGTTTTTCCTCCATCCGAACTTGTGTACCTATCCAAACTACTATGACACCGCACTTTTCCGGAAGTAAAAAATTGCCGAAAATTCAGTAGAAATGTCATTTATTATTAACTGTTTTTCATGCATTAATTTGTTTGGAATGTCAAAAGGTCCGTTTTATCAAACAATTAAGAAAAAACAACTCTAATCATTATTCGGTGGTATCATTTAATCACCTCATGTGAATTAACTTCAAACTGTTGTTGCGATCAAGTTTTCAACACGCACTTGTCTAACTGTAACGGAACCTACGATTGGTCGATTGTTCAGCTATACGCAATCTCATTGGATAAGGCGTGTGTATTCCCTGTAGAGTCTAATTTGTAAACAAAAAATGGCGAGGTGCGAAAATTGCCTCGGGGGATATCATATTTGTAGGAAAGTATGCTCCCAGCGGGGTTTCTGCTGTGATCGAACAAAGCAATTAGCATAATCCCTTCCCAGAGATGTCTACGCCTGTCCTGAGACATAAACAACAGGTCAGTTAAAGGACTGGTTACACTTCGCTTGAGGCGGGAAAAAAGCGAAGTGGTCAATCTGAAGGCGACTTTAACTTCGCCGTCGGCTAAAAAAAAAGCGGTCACGGAGGAAAAAGCGACAAAGTCGCTCGTGTCGCCCTCCAGAATGAACACTGGTTTAACCATTTCATGGATTAATAGTTGTCCATCATTAAAATGTATATGCATAATCGCAGGTCTTTAATAAGCGTAGTATAAAACAACTAACCCAAAATCCTACATTAAAGGGGTTATATCAGAATTTTCAAGGAAAGTTTATCCTGGGTTACACATCAGGGTTATTTTGCACCATTAAGCTTTACATGTAATTTCTTTCAAAATCTGTGGTAAAATCAAGTTATAGATCTAAATCAACACCAGATTTTGATTAAAATAATGTTTTTATCATTAAAGTTCTCCGGCCATGTTTTATTTCATGAACATGTTTATGTTTATATAAATCAAAATCAATTATTTAAAATACATTGCAATATCTCTGAAAAGCGAAAATAAGATTTTATTTGATGACGTAGAAAACTTTGAACAGATAAATTAATCCAAAATGTATTTATCAATTATCTGTGCATCTATACAATTCAGATTTACCTCATTTCCAAGTGCAGTCACGCAGTGGTAAAAGTAGTATATTTGTCATGCAAATAATACTTATTTTTACACACAACTTAGTAGCAGTTTTAAATATATGTTTCTCTCCGGGACCATCAAGAAATGTTCATATGATGTTTAAGAGTTAAATTTGTTAATTGATAATACTACAAAAAATGTGGCCATTCATCTTTAACTGGAACATTTTAAATGCTTAAGCTACTTCTAGGAAAAAGCCCATGTACCCACTTTAATAATTTTTAAGTTTAAATGGTACAATCAGGATGAATAATGCTTTCTCTTATGAAGTTAGTGTATTCCTATACTGGTTGTGTACCAGTTATCGTCATTCACCAGATTTCATCATTATCACTAAAATGCTCGATGTTGTGATTATTTTTCAACCCCACTTTACAAATACTATCCTCAGATGATTGGAGAGGAAAAATATTTTAAAAATGTTAACATACACTCTCAAACCAACCCGTTTACTTAAATAAATACCGTTATAAACAAAACACAATCGGGGGAATCACGTGCTAATGCGCAGGCACAGGAAAATTTCCTTTTAAAATATCTGACCTTTTACGTCGAACCATTGAATCAATTGTACGTGCCCAGAAAAAATAAACGTGTGTGCTAAACATTTTCAGCCAAGGGAGACGAGTACACATCAATCAATTTAAATTTGCAGACAGTTATTTCCCTTCAGATTATGAACGTCGAAGTGAAGTAAATTACATACGGTGGTATAGTTGAAAAATCATATCAAATTGAATTGAAGATATACGGTAACTTTTTTCTAAATATTTTTTTTTGTATTCAAATGCTTTTTTGTATATTTATGTTTCAATTAATAACTACACAAGTTTTCATCATCCCAAATATGGGTTATTCAGTTTTAAACTGAAGATGACGATAACTACTACATTAGCCCAGTCGACTGGCTTAATTCAGTCTATATTCAATAATGGTCACTTGGCACTTGTACAGAGAATGGAAACAATGTAAACACAGAATATTTACGGCAAAGGGGTAAGCTTCTCTACCAGCAAAAATATTTACGAGATGACTAGTTCTGATTAAGATATATTAAGATACATAAAAATGACGATATCTGGTATACAGCCAGTATAGCTGTTTAAAGGTTCTGACTGCATAATACTTATAAATCATGACAATTTATGGATCTAATCAGTATACACATTACTAAGATAAATGATATGTCACAAGATATGAACTAAATTATTATCTACAATTTTAGAAATTGGGAAATTAATAGTAAAGATTAAATGGACACACGGCATTCTTGATGTTTTTAAAACTCGCGGCATCCTGTTACTGAGTCTACATAACTCGTATTTTGCAAATCAATGTTTATAATTATTTCAATTATAAGTTCAAAGTAAATTACTTTTGCATACCTTTATTACTAATCAACGATAATATTGCATCAGTAATATATTTAAAGATTTGGTGGAATAATGAATACAACTGAATATTCCAAATTTCATTTAATTATATATATATATATATGCAAGCAGGTTTGAAGTCAAAACGATACTGGTTATTAAATCAAGGTGCTAATTTTAAGTGTTTGTTACCTACTTAAAGATTGCTGTGTTTCCCTTTAAGTTGCATTTTATAAAAAATAAAAAATAAATAAAAAAAGTTGCATTTTCATTTATATAGTGAAAATATTCTTGTACATTATCATGTTACACTGACTCATAGTGAACGTTAAGTGTCTATTAATATTCAATACAAATCCCGTACATATTTGCATGTAACATATGTTTGTCCAGCATTTGTCACTTAAATAAATATTATACATCTTCTACAATGCTTTGCTTTAAAAGAAAGCCAGACTGAAACAGGTTTACTGGTTTAAATCAACAGATTGTGTAATTATTAATATTTACATTTACTTGACTCTTTCGGTTGAGTAAAGAAGTTTATAATATTGAATAAACTTCACTTTTCAAGTAGGCAGAGCTTACACGATCTGAATATACACTGATGATATTTATTTTTCCTGCTCTTATTTGTTATTACCAACCACCCAAAGGCACATTATTGTTGGTACTCTAACAACAGGAAAATAATGTAAATACATAGAGGATATTTGTTTTTTGGAGTGAATAACATTTTATTTCATCGAGAAGTGTGAAAACTTTAGATTTTCACGAATGCGAAGCGAGAGTAAAAATCACTGAAGTTTGATCACTTCGAGATGAAATAAAATATGTTATTCACGACAAAACAACACATTTTCTTTTTATTTTATGCTTTATAATCAAAGTGTACGGCAGTATGCAGAAAAAAATATATATAAAATTTGACAACGTCATTGGCTAAGTATGGTAAAATTGCTGTTTTCAATTCCCCATAACTTCTAAACTACTTCAGCGATTTCAATAATCTACAACTCATTTCCTTAGTTAAGTTATTTCCAATCCAATGATATAACTTTTATAGCAACTTTCTGAAATACTTGACCAGTTTTAAAAACTATAGCTCATTTTCTTAGTTAGACTATTTACAGTCAAATGATATATACTAAATAGTTCTTTTCTAAACAAATAAAAAAAAGAAAAGTTTTTTGATATTGAAAAAGGAAATGGTTTCGGCAGTGAAAAAAATATAACTGTATTCATATGTATGAAATACTGCTTTTATTCCATTGCTAAAATTCACTATTTCACTGCTAAGCATAAAATAAAGGAATATATTTAACAATGTCAGTGTTTGTGTGGTTTTGAAAGCCGGTAGTGATTGTGAAAATTACCACTAAGTGCTAACGCCCTTCATGGAATATGCCATTCACCATTGGAGTTTAAAACCACATAAATGCTGAAAATGTGCAAATTAATTCTTAAATAGCAGCCTTGCGTAACATCAAAGGCAGCAGGTTTGACTCACATTTTTAACACTTTGTCTTTCCCACCACTGACTACCCTCTGACCATCTGGACTCCAGTCCACAGCATATACCTGTAACATAGACAAAAATGTGGTATTGGATAATATGGACATGTCTAGTATTTTTCATATTACTATCCTATACATACTGTATAATTTAATAAACCTATGTATTTATATGTACCTTAAGGGCTATTCCATTAAAACATACCCAGGACGCCAGAAATGCTATTTAATAAACATCTATGGGTGAACCCTGTTTTCTGAACTCTGGTTCTTTAAATTCAATTTTGAATCTATGGGTGGATGTTCAATTTCAAAAGTGCCTTCCTGGGATCCTATGATGACGTATGTTTTAATGGAATAGCTTAGTAACGACCCGTCCTCTGTGATTCTTTAAACTTAACGATACTAGTCTTTGTCGTTGGGTTCCGTAAGGACACCTGTTTATTTCCACGTGATAGGTGTGTGAAGGTGGTCGAGTCATCCCCCCCCCCCCCCGTCACTTATTACTGTTTCTTATAACTCTTCAATGTGAATACAAATAATAATGGCCACTTCTTGTTTGTTACAGTTTGAGGATAAATGCTCATTTCCTTAGCTTTCATGGGTGACAAAAATCTGAGACACAGAGCAGAAATGTACAAAGTGTTCCTTCCATACATCATTAACTGGTTGCTGAAAATCTTATTTTTTTCAAGGACATTTTGATGATGTTTTAGTTGAAAATAAATAAATATATATTTAGTACAAGTGTATATAATATTGGTGGAATATAATATAGAATATATATTTCTTATGAGCCTACCTCATCTGCATGTCCTGGTAGATCAAACAGTAACTTTTTCGTTTTCAGATCCCAGACCTTTAGCGTGGAATCGGAGCTTCCGCTACACAACAGTCGACTGTCCGCAGACCAGCATATCTGGTATACGCGACTCACATGACCCCTCAGAGTGGTTATGAACCTAGAAAATAGAAAGAAAGCATTATGCTGTATACCATACAGTCAATGTTGCAGAGCTGCACTTCCACTAGACAATGGTTGTCTGTCCACAGACCAGGATAGCTGGTATTCATAACTTTCACATCCAGTTTATATTACAAATTTCCGAGATGTTGAGATATTCAGTAGCTGACAATAAAGGGGTTTACTTGGACTTTATCCTCAATCTCTATATACAAAATCTAAATATTAGATCATAATTTAAATTAAATGTATTGATATTGGTGTTATAAAATCAGACAGCACCAAAAGATGTTACATAGCTGTACACAAACAATAAAGCTTTTAATATAATTATCACTAAAAATTAGTTTTATAAAGGTCTAAAGTCAGTCGAGCATCAACGATAAACAGTATTAAACACTAATTTTGCCCCCTACCAGAATGTGTAGGTGTTTTATTTTATTGATAGTTGATTGGACAAATGTTTTGTTAATGTCGCATGAAAGTTATGAATACCCGACTCAAATGACCACTCAATCTGGTTAGGAACCTAGAAACTAGGAAGAAATTATACAGGCATTCACGATTGAATTGAATATTGTTTAACGGCTCATCAACACAGTAAAGGTTATTTAGAGCCGCCCCAGAGAGAGGGGAAGGATACATAGGAATCCGGGAACCTGCCATTCACGATTGAGCATGAAATTACGTTCATACGGACTCAATGTCATTGCGTGCTCAACTCCGCCACCTTCCTCGCTGGCTGTATGTAAACACGAATGTGAAAATAAATCTCGATTTGAATCCGGTGGATATGTGCTTTAGGCATATAAACAAGTAAGCATTACAGTAGAATTGCTCGAGAGATATACCTTGAATATGCTATTTTGAAAGTAGTAAGTTCCATTATTTTCACAATCCACAGCATCTATATAATGCGAAAAGGTGAATTGTACTCAGTGTTATGTTATGATATAGATTTTTGTCACGTGAGACGTGTAGGCGAGTGGGAGGTGTCAACTAGTTTCAAGACACTCCATTGAGTACTTCCATTTTATTGGACGGCGTCATCAGTTGTTTATATGTCTGACACATCAAACATCCATTGATGCAATCAATGTAATTCCATGCTCAGTCGGGAACGACTGTACAGGCAGAGCTAAGACTAAACTTCTACTACACAACTGTCGACTGTCTGCTAACATAGATGATATATACCCTGCACTGTCAGGAATCTAGAAAGAAATATCACCGGAAAATACTGAGACTTGCTGATCAGAAGTGGACTGTCTGCAGACAAAGACAGCTGCTAACAATAATTCATGTTAACCCCAGTGTTATCAAGAATCTAACAGAGAATGTAACTGAATGGAACAGAATGGAATAAGACTAGGCTGACCGTCCACAGACCAACATGTAGACAATTGTTAAAGGGACACTGACCGTCCACAGACCAACATGTAGACAATTGTTAAAGGGACACTGACCGTCCACAGACCAACATGTAGACAATTGTTAAAGGGACACTGCCCGACCACAGACCAACATTTAGACAATTGTTAAAGGGACACTGACCGTCCACAGACCAACATGTAGACAATTGTAAAAGGGACACATGGTAATCTTAAAAGTGTTACCAAGCATTAAAATTAGACACAATTTATTAATCCAGTTGATCATCATGTTAACCTGCTAAGCATGACTATAATAGCCTTTGCATCCATTGTAAACCCAGATCAGCCTGCGAAGGCAAATCAGGGTTTACAATGTCTGGCTGCTGATCATTCATTTGTACAGTACTGGTTCTACCCAGGAAAATCTTATGATCTACCATAGATCAATATTTTGCAAAGTTAAGAGCTAGGTTAGGTTACTGGTTACAGTTTTACGAAAAGGGGCATAACTCTGCCTACATAAATTTCTAAGTTATTGGACATGTCAATGGCATATGAATAATTGATGTAGCCGTGCCTTTAATAGTGGTTCAAGGGAGACAACTGCTATAGTTCTCTGTAGTATGTTTACTCATATTTATGTCCCTTATTCCACAGGTAGATAGCTGGCTATGTTCACAGTACTGAGTAATAACTGTAAAAGTTAATGAGACCATTTATCATGAGAACAATTGTATGTATTGTATGTCTATATACATTTGATTATTATAACCTTATTTTACAACGTACATGCTGATATGGCCAAACATGTACTTAAAATGACGCAAAACTCCATTCAAACAAACTAAAACCCGTTGCTCGTATGTTGTTTTTACATAAGTATATTCAAAACTTAACCACAAATATTCGTTTCTTGTTTTTTAATTAAAAGAAGTACCCAGCGCACAAGTTGGAGTTTTTAGCACTGAAATGGGCGATTACAGACAAGTTTCATGACTTCCTCATGGGAACTACATTTCAGGTCGTAACGGACAACAACCCGTTGACCTATGTGCTAACAACGGCCAAGCTTGATGCCACAGGACACCGCTGGATATCAGCATTAAGCAACTTCCAGTTCACCATCATTTATCGCCCTGGAAAGCTTAATGTTGATGCTGATAGTCTGTCAAGACAACCAGAGTTGATCTTTCCTGATCAGGTTAAAGCAATCTGCCATGCAGTTAAAGCATCACTACCCTTGGTGCACTGTGTTTCGGAAGTTGTAGGACCTCAACCGGCCGGTGAGGAAATTGTAACATCGGAACCTTTTAACCAGATAGACTGGCAGCAGGAACAGAGAAAAGATGCCACCATAGCCAGAGTATTAGACCACCTTGGATGCGGTTCTCGGCCAAGGGAGGAAGACCTCAGGAGAGAAACACGCACTGTACAGAAGTTCCTTCGGGAATGGAATCGCCTTAACGTAGAGGATGACATTCTGTACAGAACCGCCTCCTTTGATGGTCAACAGACAAGACAGCTAGTCATCCCAGAGACTTACAGGAGCATTGCCCTAAAAGGCATCCATGATGATGTTGGACATCAAGGAAAGGAGAAGTCTCTGTGGTTGGCTAGACAACGCTTTTATTGGCCTGGCTTGGAAGGCGATGTTAACAGGAAAGTGGAAACCTGTGGCAGATGTATTCGTCGGAAGACACCAGTTAGGGTGGTAGCAGAACTACACCCTATAATGACTACAAGACCAATGGAATTGGTCTGCATGGACTTTCTTAGTCTGGAGAGGTCAAAAGGAGGCTTTGAGCATATTCTGGTCATCACAGATCACTTCACTCGGTATGCTCAAGCTATTCCTTGTCGCAACCAGACGGCCCAGACGACTGCCAGAGCCTTGTATGACAATTTTTTCCGATACTACAGTTTTCCAGAGACACTACACAGTGACCAGGGACGGAATTTTGTCGGGAACGTCATTAAGGAGCTGTGCAAGATCGCCCAGATTAAGAAAACCAGAACTACACCATACCACCCCATGGGTAATGGATCAGCGGAACGGTTCAACCAGACCTTGTTGAAAATGCTTGGGACCTTGGAAGAGGACCAAAAACAGGATTGGAAATCCTACGTAGCGCCAATGGTCCAGGCATACAACGCAACGAAGAGTGATGCAACTGGTTATTCGCCCCACTATCTCATGTTCGGGTGGCATCCTCGTCTCTCAGTAGATGCCTACTTAGGTACTTCAGTAGATGCTGAAGAAGCTGCATCAGAACCACAGACGTATGGCAAGAAGCTGCGAGACAGGTTGCAGGTTGCGTATGGTGTTGCTGCAAAGGAAGCCAGCAAGAACTATGTTCAGAACAAGGAGCGATATGATCGTAATGTAAGGAATAGCAAGCTTGAGGATGGTGACAGAGTCCTGGTGAGGAAAGTCGGTCTGCAAGGGAAGCAGAAGTTGGCAGACAAATGGGACAGGGATCCATATTTGGTACTCGCGATGCCAAATAGGGATATCCCTGTATACAGAGTGAAACGCGAGAATGGACAGGGTCCAATACGGGTGCTACATAGAAATATGCTGCTACCGTTTACCTCTATTCCCTCTGAGGTCCCATGCCAGATACCAAACCGTAAGGTTGTGTCTAGAAGTAAACCCACCAGAGCCAATCCTCGGAGTACCGACACAGAAAGTTCAAGCTCAGATTCTGAACCTGAGCAACCTATTCAGAATGGTACTAGACAGAAGAAAGTACGAATTGGACCAGATACCATCTCTCTAAGCGAACGCCATGAAAGTAGCACCCTTGAAGATGCAAACCTTCAATTGGATGAGAGCAACTTTAATGCGAGTCGCGACAGCGTGTGGGATATAGATCCAGATTCACTAGGTCGACCAGCTAGACCACCAGAACATCAACCAGAAGGTCCACCAGCACAACTGGAACATCCACCAGATGGTCAACTGGAAGTTCAACCAGAGGATCTGCCGGTGCAGCAACCGGAGCCAGTACAACTGGAACATCCACCGGAACGTCCACCAGAACGTCCACCGGAAGATCACCCAGATGGTACACTGGTGCAGCAACCGGAGCCACCGAGACGGTCAACCAGAGAACGGCAACCACCAAACCGATTGGGACAGTGGGTTGTGCAGCAGACAGCCACAACACCGAAACAAGAAATTTATTATGTATAATGTTAATTTTTACCATTTTTCAGTGTATGATGTTAGTATTTGTCGCGACATGTAATGTCGTGAAGATATGATGTACTTGACATGTGTATTTTAGCGAGATCAATCTCATTTCCCTTTGAGGTTGCTGTCACAAGTTAACCCATTATGATGTGTTGACGGGACGTAAAACCCCATTAATTGTTCTGTTTTCCATTTCGCAGATACGTATGGAGATGGATACATTTCAGATAATATTGGTTAACAATTTTAGAATTTATTTCAGCATAGTATATGGATGCTAATCTGTTTGCTTTCAGACTTTGAAGTTGGTCCATTTTTGCTGAATTAATATTATTTGCAAAGATAATAAATGTACCTGGTTAAGTCAGTTATGTTGAATATTTGCAGGTATGCTTATTTGTGTTTATTTTATAACTTTTAATTAAATGTCTTATTTACAGCGCTGGCATCTGGTTAATAAATGTCAGGAGCCATTTCACTGAGCCGGGAAGTATGTAGCCGTGCCTTTAATAGTGGTTCAAGGGAGACAACTGCTATAGTTCTCTGTAGTATGTTTACTCATATTTATGTCCCTTATTCCACAGGTAGATAGCTGGCTATGTTCACAGTACTGAGTAATAACTGTAAAAGTTAATGAGACCATTTATCATGAGATCAATGTATTATTTATATTGTATACGGTTGTCATATATGTCTTGACAAACTGATTATTGTACAAATACAGCTTGGTTGACAGGATTGAGTGAGTGAAAACTAACTTAGGTCACCCCTAACACTGCATGGCATGATAACTCTAACTAACTCAGTCTTTGCCTACCTTCTCTATGAGAAACACCTATTTCAGTACAGAGATGTAATAATATATATTTTAGTAGTTTTCTATAGACTTGTAAAGGTCTGATTGAGAATGTAGTTTTATATATTCTACAGCTATTAGATTCTGGTAAATATTTGGTTGCAGAACCTAAATATGGATTTGTCTGGTGAGTTCTCGATTGTTTGGCAAATATAACAGGTGGTGAAAAGTCGTTCCTCAACCGGGACTCGAACCCAGGGTCTCTGGTTTACCGTACCAGGGCTCTAACCGCTGAGCTATCGAGGACACACGGTTAGGAATCGATATTTCACCATATACCTGTACCCGGTTACATACACCCCCACCAGATTGAAATTCGTCTCTGAATTACTAATGGAGTTAACTCCAGGCCGGCTGTCAGACTTATTTTCATACTGTTTCATGCTAACAGACACGGTCCTGGATCCCGGACGAGCCCCCAAATATAACAGGTGGTGAAAAGTCGTTCCTCAACCGGGACTCGAACCCAGGGTCTCTGGTTTACCATACCAGGGCTCTAACCGCTGAGCTATCGAGGACACACGGTTAGGAATCGATATTTCACCATATACCTGTACCCGGTTACATTGATAAGGAAGAACCCTATATTAGAAGTTTCATGACCATAAGTCGATATTTTAAGTTATGAGCTTGGTTAGGTTGCAAGTTAAAAGTTTTACGAAAAGGGGTACAAGTCTGCTGAAATGGAAGTCAAGAGTTATTGGACATGTGTAACGACATTCCTTGAAGTAAGATGAAGATATGTGTAAAGTTTTTTGAACATAGGTCAAATACTTTTCACATTATGGCCAAGGTTAGGTTGCAGGTTAAAGTGTGATGACGAAAAAAGTGATCCCTAAGTGTCTGCCATGCTACGAAGGCGACACAATAAATTAGCATAACTATCATAAACTTACAACATCACATAACATCCAAAAGCATGTCTTAACGTGACATCACTGACATAATGTTATATCTGTAGTGTATTATATTTACATCATCATGACCTTTATTACAACACCCAGAAGTCATTTTATATGATAAATCCCTTAAATATAATAATGACTTAAAATAATGACTCAGAGGCAGCAGACAGTCAACCTATACCAAGAAACGTACTTTCCAGTTCTGCCATCCCAAAGTTTGACAGATTTATCGAAGGAGGCACTCGCCAGTAACCGGGTGTCTGGTGAGAACCGGACATCATTTATCAGCTGCTGGTGCCCTGTCATCCTGGCTATCGGCTTCTTGTCCTTCTCCGGGTGCCACAGAAACAGAGTGAAGTCATCTGAACCAGATACCAGCCTCTCAGGAGCCTCACCCTTAAAACACAATAAGGCTTTAAAATTTCTAAAAGAATGGTTTAAGATACTATTTATGTATATATTTAACAAGCCGAATATTGCAATAAAAATGTCAATTGAAAAACACTGTTCATGTATGGAAGTGCTATTTTCGAACAAGATTTATTTTAAAAGGCTCTAAAAAACTTGAAAAAAGCTGAACGAATATCAAAATGCCATGAAATATAAAGGAGATACGACCTATTGAAATTTTGCAATGAAACATAAATGGAGGCGTCCATCTTGGAATGATGACATCATTGCGCCTTTTTACCATATATGGAATATTGATAAAATGTCTTTTAAAGCAAAGAAAATCACTGCAAATGAAAAATAGGCACAACATTTATACATTTTACATTCTGTATATTTTTGTCTTTGCTTTAAAATGTGTTTTGTCTATATGCCATTTATAGTAAAAAGGCGCGATGATGTCATCGTTCCAAGATGTCCGCCTCCATTTATGTTCTTTGCAAATTTTCAATCGGTCATATCTCCTTTATTTTTCATGGAATTTTGATATTTCCTTCAGCTTTTTTCAAGTTTTTCAGAGCCCTTTTAAAGAAATTGTGTTTGAAAACAGTGCATCAACCCCTTTAAAGTCTCAGTCATATCATACTCTTTCAGTCATATCACAATAATGGTGCCGACTTGTAGCAGTCAGGGCTTTTTTCCACCAAATTGGTCTCGTCCGTCGGATGGGGACGTAAACCGGGCGGTCCCGTGTATCGGTCTATTCCCTGAGCACGTTAAAGAACCATAGGAATCTATTCGATAATAAGAGTAGGGCACGGTTGCCGGATTCCTATGTATCCTTCTCTCTCTCTGGGGTGGCTCTAAATAACCTATACTGTGTTGATGAGCCGTTAAACAACATTCAATTCCATCAAATTGGGAAGAGGCCCAGGCCTGTCCATTTTGGGAAAAAAGAAAGCACTTTTTCTCATTTTGGGAAGAATTAATGTAAGATTTGATAAATTTAGTCCATATAACAATACTATGCTTTATTTATATTTTCGTCCATTATTTATTATAATTACTAACTTCTTTGAGTCGGAATTGACTTAATTGTATGATTTATGCTTTTTCTCAAATTCTGAGAGAACTCTGCCTTCTGATTGGGAAAGATTTCTGCCAAAATTGGAAAAACAGTCAAAGTTTCAATTAGGAAGAGGCCTTTTACAGGTCTCTGTTATATAAGGTTAAAAAGCCCTGGCAGTGCACTTAGTGCTTAGCTTTATAGTGCCACAGTTGACGCATGACATGATACCCCATCTAGTCACATAATACTGTCACCGTATCGACCGGTCCTGACACTATCCTTTAAATGCTGAACGCCAAGCAAAGGTCACCATTTTGAACTAACTTGGTAGAGGGCCATAAGCTAATATATTGTTCTACATGCAAAATATTAGACCTCTAGCTTTGTAGTTTTCAAAAAAGAATTTTTAAAAGATTTTCATATATAGCTCTATGCAAAACTGACCCCCAGAGTGGGACCAGATTGGATTCCAGGGTCACCATTTAAACACACATGAATAATGATAGAGGATCATAAGCTTATGCTACATGCAATATATGCAAATTTTATGCCATGTGGTTTCAGAGAACAGGATTTTTCACATTGTTCCTTATATGCCTAGGTAAAACATGCAACATCTATATTTACAAACTGGACCCCTGGGGTGTGGCCATTTTTTCACCTAGGGACTTTATTTGAACAAACTTAATATTCTAGAGGTTGGCAATGATTTATAAAGAAAAACTGTTAAAATCTGTTCTGTCTCAGTGATTCTTGAGAAAAGATTTTTTAAGGTTTGACCTGTTATGCATATGACTAACGATGGACAGAGAATGATCCCAACAGATCACATTGTGCCTTTGGCTCAGGCCTAAAAAAAAAATGTGTGGATCGGGTAACATGTTCAAAATTGGTAGGTAGGGTAGGTCGGATTTTTTTGTTGTTTTTTGTTTTTAAAGATTGTTTTTTATGAACGCAAAGAAGATGCACTGAATTATGTACTATAATTACTGTGACTTTATATTGTTTTTGTTGGGGTTTTTTGTGTTTCTTTTTCGAAATGGACAGAAAAAACGTCAGGGTCGGCGGGTATTCGTAGGTAGGGTCGGATGACCACACAATTTTTTTTTTAGGCCTCATTAATATATTAAAACATATTTATCTTGTATGTTTTCAATTATGTTTTGGCGCCAAAATTGATTCACATGTTTGCATGCTCATGATGATGCTGCTGACATATTTTATACATATCTTTGTAAACTCACATTTGCATCATGATATCTCTGTATTGCTTTCTTTTGAATTTCTTCATCTGAAATATAACAAACGATAAATTATAACAATTAAGAAATCAACAAATATGAAACATATTGAAGAAGAAATCAATATTTTTAATAATAATATAATTTAATATAAGAGAAAAAGTATACAAAATATAAAATAAATAAAATATCTGTCGGTCTGTCAATATAAAATATAACAAAAACAACAACAATAACACTTTATATATATATAATATTGAATATTATATAAACCAGTAAAAACAATTAACAGAATTGAAATTACAAATGACAAAAATATAAACAAATATTTGAAATAAAAATCGACAAGAAACCAACACAAACAACAAATCAACAAATACATATATAAAATATAATATCAACAATACTACCAAACAAGAAATGGACCCAAATCAAGGAACTGACAAAGTATGGAAGGTATAGAAAATCGATAAAATGTATCTTTATTTCACCAAGATGCCTTAACCCAATAGACAATGTCATTCAATACGTGATCTCGCCTTAATTCCATTAAGCGATGGGAAAGCTTATTTTAGTAGGATTTTATAACAGATATTTCGACAATAAAACTTGTTTTAAAACATATTTTGATGAAAACATGCATTAACCTGTTTAAAATCACCTATTAAATGTTTTAATTTTATAATATGCAAACATTTTAAGCTGAAATTAAGGTTTTATTTTATACACCAGCCAGTTCGCTTCTTGGAGAAGGGGTTGGATGGGATATGAAAGTTAATACTTAAGACCACGTAATGAAGGAGAAAAGGCAATTTAAACAATCAAATCTAAACAGTAACAAGCAAACTAAGAGCAAGAGAAAAAGGAACCCTAAGAAATTAATACAAACTCTAAACAATTAACATATTTAGACGTAAGAAGTGATTACATGGGATAATACGTTCAGATTTACATAATTTTTTTATAAACATAAACTATAACACTGACATACGTTTTATTCCCAGTCAACTCAATACTATTCAAACGTAAAAAAGGTGACCAGTCTGACTTTTCATTTTGCGAAATCCATATAAAGGTAATGGGGAGGTAATCAGTATTCCTTACACAACTAGATTGCTGATCTTATCTTAAAGAAATGAAAACGCCGACTTAATAAAGAATGAAAGAAAGAAAATGAAAGAAAGAAAGAAACAAAGTAGAAAGAAAGACAAAATGATCAATATATAAAATGCAAGTTGATATGTATACAACATGTTATATATATGTTTGAAACATCAGTGATTGTATTGTGTATATAATTGAATAAAGTTTTATAAAAAAAACACAAAAAAAAAACCGTAAGTTAAGATATGATAAATCTGAAATCAACAATGAACAAGAACAACAAACAACAACATGTCCACTACATACGGAAGCTGAGATGCAATAAATCAATTTACAAAACGGAAATAAATAAAGGTGAGCGTATTTAGCTGTCAATATGTCGCCTCGACAGCTGTTGCACAAGACGAAGGATTAACCGCTTATGGCAGTGGTCACATCTTCATAACTAAAACTGATACAAGCATTTACGCACATGACGCAAAATATTGATTGCATCATTTATATCCTTATTATGTGAAGGTTCAGCTAGAAGGAGCTGGAGTTAATTCGGAGCCAGTACCTAATGAAGAAGAATTGAATAGCATGAATTGCATACAGTTGTGATGGTTCAAGATTGTTCGCTTGTGAACATATTAAGGAGTTGCTCAGTCTTAAAGAATTCAACTTAGGTAAGCTACATTGTTCTTCTAGTTACATTTTCTATTATTTTCTCTGCAGCAACATGTGTGTGTCTGTTGTTTTATTTCATGGCAATCTTGATTTTTTTCAAAAACTCACGGCAACTGTATGAAAAATATGTAATACATAATGGCAATAATGCTTTATATGACCAGTAAATTTTGTTTATTCATTTGCAGTGATTTTCTCCATTTTAAATAGTATTTATCAGTATTCCATATATGGTAATGTAGAACTATGATGTCATAGTTCTGAAAATGGCAGATACCAAATCTGTTTTAGAACAACCTTTAAATGGTCATATCTTTTTTGTTTAAATCATTCGATAATTCTTTCACCCTTTTTCAAGTTTTTCAGAATTCTCAATAATAGAGCTTGTTTGGCTGCATCCCATCTAATAACATGAACATGCCATGTTTTTTCCCCCTATATGTTACTCTGTATATGAATTATATACAGCAAGGCATTGAAACCAAAATGTCACTCATTCAGAAAAGCTTATTATATTATAAAGTAACATAATAAACATTTAAAGTAATGTCAGGGAAAAACATTACATAAACTAATTCAGTCTCAACTATTTATTTACAGACAACTGTGGAGTATATAAGGAGAACAAAAAGCCCGAAGCAGAAGCAGAAAAAATGACAGCCCAAACACATCAAAATCTCCCTGATGAGGAGGCGCTGCGACCGCCACAGCGATACCGTCACTTACATAAAATATGCACAACACACCCGTGTATCCATGGATTCATGTTCATTAGCATATTGACCCTTGACCTGGCAGAGATGACAAACGATTGGCTGCTATTTATATATGTATCAGTTCTGCAGCAGGGTCTGGTATACGGACCGCTAAACATGTACATTGTGGTGACACTTCATGTGGCCTGTGCGGTTGGCACTCTGACGTTTACTTTTGAGATTCTAAATACAGTGATTGACGTTTTCTCCGGGAAGCCGTGGGTCGACATGGACCTTGTTTCAGCCATAATTGTATGGTCGGGAGACATTCCAATGATAGTGATAAATTTAATGATAACTCTGTGTTACAGTGAGCCCATAAGCTACTTTCAGCTCACCAAAGCCTTGCTGGTGATAATGTCAGTGATTCTGCGAATTGTTGCTCCCCTGATGAGAGCATACATGAAACAGAACAATGAATCTGAAAATGAGGGATTCCGAAAATATATTTACAAAGTTGTAACAATGATTGGTTTATGCCTCATGCTGTGTGGATCTGTTTGTATTTTCATCTTCACCCATGTCATAGCAACGGACGAGCAGAAACTAAAGTTTCGAATGCCGCAGGATATTTGGGGTGGTAAATTCCCATACGACAAATATTTCCGAAATGTTGCCATATATTTCCATCCAAATGACTTGAGATTCGATCTTCATAATAACGCCGATGAATTCTGGATCAGACTTGCAAACATCCATGAATTTTTAGACAGTGACAGCATTCATGTACACGTTCAATATGTCGAGCAGAACAGGGTCATTCAGAAGCTTGTTGTGAGTAGCTACAATACAACCAGTCTAAGATATTACGAGTGTTACGTTTTAAAGAAATACCAAAATAACACCAGTGTCTATGAATTCGCAAATTCTGTTTCTTTTATGGGCGAAAATCCAGAAAAGATCGTTTTCAAATTTGTGTTTGTTCCTCCAAAGAATCACCTAATTTTAGGAGATATTACATACACTGCAAAATTCGTACAAAACAGTATTTGTTATGACTTAGCTTCAAACAAAACAGTGATTTTCCGTTTAAATAAAAACTCGCAAATTCTTATGGGCAAACTACTTTATTTCAAACACGAGACTGAGATACATGAAGATCGCAGACTGGTACAGAGAAACCCATTAACCAGTCTGACAATAACACATTCAAACAATCATCTGTATGACACAGCTGACTTCCTATTGGCAATAGAAAACGTCTGGAAGACAGGGATGTATGGTTGCGAGTGTACGGGTAAACTTGGACCAACCATGAATGAGTCGTTAAAAATTTCCTGCTAACACCGAATTGTCATTTGGATCTTATTCTTAGACGCACTAAAATGAATAGGGTTTCAATCTGATGGTATCACACATTGACTTACTTACAGTATTCTATACCTGTTGTAAGCTATCCACTGCTAAGGTACTTCTTGATTGACTTTCTGGGTAGCACCAGTACTAAGCAAGGCAGATAAAGTGTCTTGCTCAGGGACACAAAGTATATGGTTATGGCGGGGATCGAACCCACGACATTTGGATCATGGGTCCAATGCTCTACCACTAGACCACAGCGCTCCACTACCACTAGACCACTGCGCTCATTGTGTAAACCTCTTAAAACTGTCCAACATATTATACCTATACTTTTGAATATATGTTTTGTAAGTAATGAACTGTTTGACCATTTCAAATATATTTTAGGTCATTATTTTCATTGAGATTGTGTCGTAATACGTGACTGTTTAATCACCCTGTTTTTACTATCAGATATAGATTACTTTATTATATATCATAAAATATAAGCATTTTTCATTAGCCAAGAAGAAGTCACATGTGATCAAATATTTTGGACCATTCTGATGGAAATATGCCAACCTTGCAATAGTTCATTCCATAACCGTGCAATAGTACATTTAGCATGCAATAGCTCCGTGTTGTTGGCACGCTTTTTTTTAATTTTTAAAACAACAAAGAGTCATGTGACGTTGCAATAGTTCATTCCGTAATCATGCAATAGTTCATTTAACGTACAATAGTTCATCTGTGTCACCGACGCGCTTTTATTGAAACAACAAAGTGTCATGTGACCATGATCAGTATATCGTCTGCATATATATATATTGTACGTCTAATCAACTTAAATCAGTACAATAAAGCAACTATTGAATTCCTTATGACTTTATGATATTTAACAATACAACTATTATTCCTTAGGAATAAATGGATTAGAACTATTTATCCTCATGAGTGACCTCTGATCCTTGAAAGGTACTATTGCACACGGAGTTCCGCCGCGTGCAACAGTACCCTTCTCCGGTCAGAAGTCACTCTGATAGTTCTAATCAATTGAATTCTAAGAAATTAAATATTTGTATTATGGTTTTCATTTACATCCCTAGTATAACTGATAAGATTACAGTATATGAAATTACTCAGTCATCGTCTCAATCAGATTAGAGAAGGAATGGGTGTACTTTGTTTATTGTGACTAGTGCCATGACCGATCTATAACCATCAACCTGACTAACAAAACAAAATAAAGCATTTTTCAATAATCAAGGACCATAACTCTCGCATTTTTCAAGCCTGTGTGAGCCTTGATTGATATTAAGATTCTGGTTGAGACTGGTAAAAACTGGAGGCAAAAGAAGGCACTTAAATCAAGGGCCATATAGTTCAGATATTTTTTTTATTTCCGATATTGGTCAAGTTTCCAAACTTGTCTGATCTTTCATCATATCAAAACTAGTGCCAAGCTGGTAAAGATCGGATGCAAATTGAAGGCGCTAGAGGGTTGACAAGGCAAAATATGGCATTTTTCATTAAATCAAGAGCATAACTCTGGTGTTTATTATCCGATATTGGTGGTATTCAAACTCTTCCAAGCTTTCATCGATATTAAGATTCTGGCCAAGTTTGGTAAAGATCAGATGCAAAATAAAAGTCCTAGAGCATTAATTGACATCTAATAGTTTATGGACAGTTTGTGTTCGTTTGCATGGAATTGACATCATTTTTAGCACATATTAGGCCATATATGATGCTTAATTTTTTTTGTGGTAGGGGTGGACCACCTCATTTTCCAGCATAGAACCAGTACTGTTTACCTCAGCCATCCGTATTAAAGAATCAACACTTTCTCATTTAACGAGACAAACTTCCATTCAAACATTAACAAACACAACCTATAAAAATCAACAATTTTAAGATGGATTCGGCCTTGGGCGCTATTATTTAATATAATGTATTTATCAGTCTAGGCAAGGCACCTGAGAATATACTGCGTCACACAGTATACAGTAATGACATCAGTGGCCTTATTAAGTCGACATCAATCCATTCATTATTAGGTAGATAAGTACAAGCCCACACTCACTCTTATCAATTGCCAACATTTGTAAATCAATAGTTTGCACAAATTATCAAAAGTGTCCATCTGAAAATCCTGACTTTAGGTGGAGAATGTTTTCATATCTATAAATTAAATCCCAAATTTCAATATTTGACAAGACTGTTTGAGGCCCTTGCGGAGAAAAGAAACAGTGGTATTTATAATTATATATACCATAAAATATAAGCGGTTTTCAATGACCTAGAACTAAATCGTTTCAACCATTCCAATGGGAAATATGTCAACCGTGCAATATTTCATTCCATAACCGTGCAATCATACATTAGTTCATCTGATTCAGTGTCAGGCTTTTGTTAAGACAGCAAAAATGACGTCAACATTATGTGACAGTGCATAGTTCATTCCGTAACCGTGCAATTGTAAAATTAGTGTGCAATAGTTCATCTATGTGATCGGCGCGTTTTTTATAAGCAGCAAGGCATTATGTGTTTGTGACCACATAGGAAACTCATACTTTTTGTTACATGGCCTTACAGAACACTTTTTTAAATTTTATTTAAATTTTTAAGTAAAAAACTTCAAAAAATGCTTATATTTTATGATAGGGTCAAAACCCGGTAGATTCGGACAGCCTGGTACGATCGAACGCTTGATTACACTCAAAACACTGTTTGAGAGTACTTCCCGGTATAATCACGTATGATGTCATAATCTTATCCATTAAAAATCTATGTTCTTAGCTTTGAGTTTGTTATTATTATTCAAAGTGTAACACACTTTTTGATTTGTCAAATAATGCATACGTCATCGAAACCTGTTTTGGCGCCATTTACAAACATTTCATATAGGAGCATCCTGTTTAAACCACACCAGCAAATCTGCGATATTACTCAATCTTGTTGGTCATACTTCTTTGAAATGTGTGTCCATTTGAACAATTAAGTTACGTAGTTGATGATTAAAATATAAAAATGTATTCGTTTATTGTTGGGTTCATTTATTTGACAAAATGAAAGTGTCCGACTGTACCATACCCCTGGTAAAATAGTGGATGGTACAATCGGACACATTAATACACTCAATTCAAACTTGTACTTTCAAATGAAATGTGCGGATTTAGGCTAGGGCATTAAGCTAGAGGTATCACTCTTACTTTTTACCTTCCAAAACAATCAACATTAATTTAATTTTAAAAATTATTATAGATCTAATAAATCTGAGTGAATCAGTTTGGAACCCCCACACTTCCAGCCCCAGGAAAATGAAGGCAAATGATGTGTTTGGACGTGTTTTTCTATGTTTGTATATAATTATGTTCTTAAATAGTAGTTTTGTATGGCTCCTTACCGTCTTTTACCTTGTATAGTGATTTTTTTTTAAAACCATTTTACGGTTTTCGAACTTTCGCAGATGTCTGAGTGTATCATCATGTAAGAGTCCGACTGTACCAGAGAGGTGGTTTTATAAGTGTTAAATGGAATGATTAATTCTGTTTTCATTTGAAAACGATCGGCATGTGACCCTTCATTACGCAATTATTTCATAAAGCTTCCGGCGCACAGATATGTGTCAAAACAAGTGCCTGAATATGAAGGTGTGCGAACGTACCGGGTTTGACCCTATATAATAAAACAACCATTTCATTCGTTAGAAGTCAATGGATTAGAACTATTTATCCTCCGGGAGTGACTACTGACCCTTGAACAGTACAGTTGCACTTGGCATACCGCCCCGTGCAATAGTACCCTTCTCGGGTCAGAAGTCACTCCCTCTGATAAATAGTTCTAACCATTGACTTCCCTAGGAATGGAATAGTAGTATATACTGTGGACAAATTAAAATGAAAGCTATTTTCAGACTTAATCAATGAAAATTCCTACCTTGATTTAAGAAATAAAATATTTCCAGCGGGTTAATATTGTGCCAGATAAACAAACTTGAAAATCATCGATACCAAAGACCTGGGTATGCTGTTTCAATGCGTTTCAAGTCCCAAACATCGGGTTTTGATCTCGCACATTACGGACCTGCTAGAAATCTTTTATTTCTTATACAATATGGATTTTTTAAGAATAATACTAAATATTTTGTGAGATTGAGCGTAATGCAACAAATTCTCACAACTCACAACTTACATTAAATGTAACACAGAAACTATGCAGCTTCATACTGTTATATACAATTAAAATGCATTGTTGGAACATTGTGTTGTTTTAAATAACATCAACATTGCATTTTTATTTGCATGTTTTCTGGCTTTTAACGGTTCTGAAATCAAAGGTTTACGGACAAGTCATGGCACAATTGCTAGAGAAAAGTTATAATTTTTATGTTGTTTAAGTATATTAAAACAATTTGCATCCAAAACAATAAGCTAGCTTTTATTTGGACAGATGGAATTAAACTGTTTGAAAATTATTTTAATATTCACTTTCTGGAAGCCTATCAGTTACTGACATGTTCATGCTGTGTCCACAAGCAAACCACTAAACTTCATATTCCATTATCATCACCATGTGTGAATCTAAGAATCAAACATGTTGAAAGCAGTCTAAAGTGTTGAGCCTAAAAAACAAACTCAGATTTTTGACGAAAACCACTGAGTTCATTCTTTTTTTGAGTCTTGAGTCCGAATCAAAGTTTCAATGTGATCCTTTGACTGTATGAATGTTATTTAACAGGCTCAACAACACAATATAGGTTATAGTTAGAGCTGCCACAGAGAGGGGAATGACAGACAGGAATTAGAGAACCTGCCCTTTACTCTTACTAACAAATGGAGTCATATCGATCTTTAAAACTGCTTGGAGGATAGACTTCAAAACACGGGACCACCAAGTTAACGTCCACATCCAACGGACAAGGCTAATGGAAAGTGTCTCGCCTAAGAACACTCAAACGAAAATCAGTGGTGCTGGTCTGGTTCCAAGTCCACCTTCCTACCCACTGGGCCCTGATCCTTAGACTCAAACATATTGATGAACATTATGTCACTATCTCTCAGCTGGACATATCAAAGGGACACATGGCAATCTTGAGTTTTATTCAAACATTAAAATTTGCTCCTGATTTAGTTATTCTGCGCAATTTTGACTTTAAAACTGCTTGCATATAATTAAATAAAACAAGAGGTCAATGACCTTGAAGCTCTACTGATTGATTTTGATTTCAGGAAGTAGTCGCTACAGACTTGTTTTTTGAAAATCTATTTTTAACCGTGGCGGCCATCTTGAATTTCCGGCCGACCTGAAATTTTGCTAGGATCAATTAGACATCAAGAGCAACATTCCTGTGAAGTTTCATGAAAATTCGTCAAGTAGTTTCAGAGGAGTAGTCGCTACAAGTTTTCATTATATAACTCTATGTAAACAAAGATGGCCGCTGGCAGCCATGTTTAACGTCAAATCAAAACGATTTTCGACAAGGACCAACATCATGCCATACTGATCATTTTAGAAAAAGTCCCATATCAATATCTCTTATAGTTTTCAAGAAGTAGTCGCTACAAACTTATTTATTTTAAATCTATTTTTAGCTGTGGCGGCCATCTTGAATTTCCGGCCGACCTGAAATTTTGCTAGGACCAATTAGACATCAAGAGCAACATTCCTGTAAAGTTTCATGACAATCCGCCAAGTAGTTTCAGAGGAGTAGTCGCTACAAGTTTTTACTATATAACTCTATGTAAACAAAGATGGCCGCTGGCAGCCATGTTTAATGTTGAATCAAAAAGATTTTTGACAAGGATCAACATCATGTCATGCTGATCATTTTAGAAAAAGTCCCATATCAATATCACTTATAGTTTTCAAGAAGTAGTCGCTACAAACTTGTATTTTAAAACTCTATTTTTAGCTTTGGTGGCCATCTTGGATTTCACATCAACATGAATTTTTGCTAGGATCAACTAGACTTTATGGGCAACATTTCTGTAAAGTTTCATGAATATCCATCCAGTAGTTTCAGAGGAGTTGTCGCTACAAATAAAAGTTTACGGACAGATGGACGGACGACGGACGCCGCACCACGGCATAAGCTCTGCTGATCTCTGATCAGTCGAGCTAAAAATGAGATTTCAATTTTCTTCGTTATTTTACCAATTTTTTAAAATATATTATTGGTGCAATATTATATAAAGATAGTAATATGTAAATATAATTGGCTTTGAACTATTCTAAAAATTAATATTAATGATTGAACAAATGCAAATTAAGAGAAAAACTAACGGGACGTTGCGAGTTTTTAAAAAAATCAAGATTGTTGTGTGTCCCTTTAAAGAACATGATGCATTTATGATTCTGCTGTAAAGTTGCTATCAAATAATCCATCATATTAATGGGTTAATTAACAGAAGGGTGATTAATGATTTGTGATTAATTACGACAGATATGGTATGAAATGCAGGACAAATTACTAACATTGACCGTTAAACAGAGGTGTTTGTTGAGGTTTTATTCTATATGTTTATATCTTGGATAATACATGGGTAATAAAATGTTAACAGATTACCCTACAGCAGAACCTCATTTAGGTGACATCATGTTAATGTTACAGCAGGCAAATTTATTATTTTGACCTTTGTTTTACAAGTTTACAAATTGATTTTCATGTACATGCATTGTCATAATAAGTGATCAAAAACAGATGAGACTAGCAACAGACAGATGGGAAGCACCCAAGGCTGGAAATAGAAGGTAAAAAATTAAATAAATATGTTTACAATTTACAGTGATAATATTTAATTCTTACTCAGTAATTAAAACTATAAAATATGTCAATGGGCATGAATGCCCTGCTTTAAGGGTTATAATAAGTTGCTTAGACTATCGAGATACAGATCGGATTTTTTCTTCTGAAAAAGTAAGACACTGAAGTCATTATACTTAACCTGTTTATGTGTTTGTTTGAATGATGTTATATGTCATTTTTAGCACATGTTAGGCCATATATGACGGTCAATTTCTGGTACCACACCATTTTTCCTGTGTAAAACCGACAAGAATCGACACTTTCTCCCATTTCTAGTCATGTGAGAGGGTTATTCCCCATGGAAGACTATAAGAATCCATCATGGCAGTATCCATGTGAGATGGGGAAATCTCACCCGAGTCAGAACTGTAACCAGGGACGAGGCTCTGCCGAGTTCCTGGTCGCAATTCTGATCCCGAGGGTGAGATTTACCTATCTCACATGTATAAACTCATGATGGATTCTTTTTCTTGCATGTCAGTGACATTTTGTTCGTTGACGTCGCCAATAATTAACGTTTTAATTTTTTTTAACACAATGTCATCATCCATCTGTTCACCTTATTGACATCGTTATTGTTGCGCGTGAATTTTATCTCGACCCTAGGGTAAGATGGAAAAATCTAGCCCTGGTAAAATGACGGATATCCTTGTCCGGTATGCAAGAAAACTATATATCCTACATGACATGTGACTCTTACATGAAACGTCCTAAGTGCATAATGGTTGCAATTCTGACCCCTCAGGTGAGATTTCCCTATCTCACATGGATACTCATGATGGATTCTTATATTCTCAATTGTGGGATTCGAACCAGCTGTTATTGTGTGAGTACTGGAGTATATGTTTGGCTGCTTTAAGGCTTTCAAAGTAGGTGAAGGTCAGTCACAATGACCTACTGATGGAAGTAGGAAATGCACTTTTACGAAAAACTTGAATGTAAAATAACATACTGTCAGTGGCACGTGCCTGCACATTGTCCCCAGAAATCAAAAAAAATAAAAAGCAATAAAAACAGAGTGGGGTATGGGGTGGAGGGGTATGGTCAGCTCATACCAATTTTTACTCGTGGTCTTTTCAGAAAATAAAAGTTGAAATCGCTCGAGGTCTTTGGTAACCAAACACACCATGATTGTGCAAAATTTTCAAAGATTTTCAGAAAGCAAGTATTCATATTAATATATGTTATTTTGTTCTGTTCCGATGATTTTGTTGCGAAATCGCTGATTACAAAAGCTTGAAATCGCGGGTTAAGAACATACTGTTTGCTGCTTAAAATACCGTCGGACCCCCTAGCCCTTGTGTTTAGACACAGTTATGCCCCTGACTGTTATAAGTAGGTGAAGGTCATTCATACTGTCCACTTTTAATAGGAACATACTGCTGTCATGTTATGGCATCCGAAAACTCGACTTAATAAAAAACCTGAATGTGAAACTTTAATGTTTGTCCATACGGGACAGACGGACGGACTAGGGTAACACTAAATGCCTCATTCACTTTAGTTGCAGGGCATAAGCGTACTGCAAGACATGACAAATGTTGAATTATAGGACAAAAAATAATTTAAGTGGGAATTGTAAAATGATGTGTGTTCAAATCAAGAGCAATATAACACAGACTGATGTATCCAGACAAGAGGAGACGAAGTGTATTAATACAGTTACAGAGCAATTAATTGGCACTTAAACAAATTGACAGAATTATGGTCTTATAAGCTTCTTTGATTGACAAGTTCATGCAAACAAATGTCAACATTTTGTGCTTAAAGTTACCTTAAAGGGACGGACGGCAATCTTTGCCGATATTATTCTGAAAGCTAGCTAGAATCTTCCCATGCTATTACAACGAAAGTTAAACAGGATCCATAGGTTATACAAGCATTTCTTATTAGTTACACAATTAAGTTAATTAAACTTGTTGGCAAAATGATATTTCGACAAGCTATTGCATCTATCATATATGTCAACTCTGTAAAGAAATTCGATAATAAATAAGTAGTCCTGTAAGACCCTGTATTAATTACATGACTGTAGGACAAAGCAGACAAATCCGATGACATTTTAATGGCCGTATTTAGACATTAATGAACAGAGTTTTTTACAAATGAGCTCACTTAAATGTATGATAAAACAAAAGCTATCAAACGAATACAAAGTTATGGATGTCACATATTAGGTTAAATCAAATGAAGAAATGAACTTCTAGTTTTATAGTCTTCGGATCAGTCGTTCCATTTAACCTAGACATGCTATAAAGGTAAAATTGCTTTCAAACCTTATAGATCTATGCAGGAATTAACAATCTGTGAATATGTTTTATCAAGAAAATTATTATGGCAGATCATAACATGCAATCAATTAAGTTCAAATGACAATTTTGTTGAGCTTATTTTAGGTTAATCAGCCAATTGCTCCCAGGGCACGAATATTCCACTCATCCACTCATATTGACAAGTGAAATTCGAATCCGGACGAGTGAAATCCATGAATCGGTCGTCCGAGAGGACAAGTAACATTTCAGTAGAAAACAACAACACAGAAAATAATTATTATGCAGAAAGTAGTCGCAATCTGTTTATTCAGCAATAAACTGCAATTTAAGTCAACCGGATATTAGGAAATTGACGCGATCCCGTTCTAATTTCACGGAGCGCGAACATTACGGTATTTGATGTTATACAAATAGTATACTAGTCAGCTTTTAGGTGACTGGGGCCAGGGCCTTCAGGAAGGGGAATTGCAAAAAGTATACTGTTTTCCTGTATTGGAGTTTAACATTTTCTAATAAAAAAATGTATGTTTCTTTTTTAAGAGGGTAATTTTTCACAGGAAAAGGGGGAAAATATATACCATGCCAGAGTAACTGTAATGGCCATGATCAGACTGTAGTTAACTATGGAATATGAATATGAATATAGTCATCTATCGTCAAAGTTTCATAATTTTCATTGATTTATATAAAGAAAAAACAACACATTATGATGTTTCCCTTTGTTTTATTTATATATATATATATAATAGTGTTAAATGATGGTATCTGACTACTTTGTGAATTTTACAATCAGAGCAGGACGAGTAAACATCCTATAAGGACGAGTAACATGTCAATGCCAAGTATACAGTAAAAGATATTTCATCCCCTGCCTCCCCTTTTTCAACCACCTACCCCTACCCCTTCATCCACTTAGGTGTTTTTGTTCATGTTGACATGGGTGGTGGGGGTGGTTGGGGAACAGAGGCCACATGTTTGGGTTAAACGCATAGGCAATTTTCAGATGTTATCACATATGGATGTCTATGCCTTGTGTAACATGGTAAGTCCACAGTCTTGAAGCGTTACATTTTATTAGAATTACGATAATTGGTTCCCTGGAATTGAATTAGGGCAACAACTTGATCATTTCCTTGATGTTTGCCAACAGTGAAATGACAACTATTTTAACAGAGGCAACTGATAATTTGAGACGAAAATTGAATAAAAACAAGAGGTCAATGACCTTGAAGCTCTACTGATTGATTTTGATTTCAGGAAGTAGTCGCTACAGACTTGTTTTTTGAAAATCTATTTTTAACCGTGGCGGCCATCTTGAATTTCCGGCCAACCTGAAATTTTGCTAGGATCAATAAGACATTAAGAGCAACATTCCTGTGAAGTTTCATGAAAATCCGTCAAGTAGTTTCAGAGGAGTAGACGCTACAAGTTTTCATTATATAACTCTATGTAAACAAAGATGGCCGCTGGTAGCCATGTTTAACGTCAAATCAAAACGATTTTCGACAAGGACCAACACCATGTCATACTGATCATTTTAGAAAAAGTCCCATATCAATATCTCTTATAGTTTTGAAGAAGTAGTCGCTACAAACTTATTTATTTTAAATCTATTTTTAGCTGTGGCGGCCATCTTGAATTTCCGGCCGACCTGAAATTTTTCTAGGATCAACTAGACATCAAGAGCCACATTCCTGTGAAGTTTCATGAACATCCGTCAAGTAGTTTCAGAGGAGTAGTCGCTACAAGTTTTTACTATATAACTCTATGTAACCAAAGATGGCCACTGGCAGCCATGTTTAACGTCGAATCAAAATTATTTTCCACAAGGATCAACATCATGTCATGCTGATCATTTTAGAAAAAGTCCCATATCAATATCACTTATAGTTTTCAAGAAGTAGTCGCTACAAACTTATTTTTTAAAAATCTATTTTTAGCTGTGACGGCCATCTTGAATTTCTGGCAGATCTGAAATTTTGCTAGGATCAATTAGACATCAAGAGCAACATTCCTGTGAAGTTTCATGACAATCCATCAAGTAGTTTCAGAGGAGTAGTCGCTACAAGTTTTTACTATATAACTCTATAAAAACAAAGATGGCCGCTGGCAGCCATGTTTAACGTTGAATCAAAATGATTTTTGACAAGGATCAACAACATGTCATGCTGATCATTTTAGAAAAAGTCCCATATCAATATCACTTATAGTTTTCAAGAAGTAGTCGCTACAAACTTGTATTTTAAAACTCTGTTTTTAGCTTTGGCGGCCATCTTGGATTTCACATCAACATGAATTTTTGCTAGGATCAACTAGACTTTATGGGCAACATTTCTGTAAAGTTTCATGAATATCCATCCGGTAGTTTCAGAGGAGTTGTCGCTACAAATAAAAGTTTACGGACAGACAGACGGACAGGCGGACGACGGACGCCGCACCACGGCATAAGCTCTGCTGATCTCTGATCAGTAGAGCTAAAAATGGGATATGGAACTCTCAGCGGGAGAGAAAAAAAGTGGGGGAAGTCACCCTCGTCTGGGAATATCACATATATGAAGGAGCGTGAAAAAGGGAAATACTTTTTGTTAGATATGTTGGGTAACAGGGGCCATATTTTTGGTTAGATGCAATTTGATGAAAGGGGCCATATATTTTGATTACTCACATTGTACAATATAGGAGCTATATTTTTGGTTAGACATGTTGGGTGACAGGGGCCATATTTTTGGTTAGATGCAATTTGATGAAAGGGGCCATATACTTTGATTACTCACATTGTACAATATAGGAGCTATATTTTTGGTTAGACATGTTGGGTGACAGGGGCCATATTTATTTTGAAGACATTATGGGCAACAAGGTCTGTATTTTGCTTTTGCAAAAGAACATGCATCAAACATACATTGTTTGCTCTTAACTATATCTACCTCCAAGTGGTTATATCAATAAACTATTCCATTTAAATCTTCAAACGAAACAAGTTTATGAACGTGGAGTAGCTTGGTTATTAACGAACACAAAACAAAAACACTTTAAACATTTAAATTGAAAACTTAAAAAAAATCTGGGTTTCGTGGCGTATCAAATGTAGGCCAAATTTTAAAGATTTACCTTGACCTAAACTGATAAATGTTTGACAAAGAGAAGTGGTCTGACGTAAGTCTCATAGCTACCACATCAACATGCAATCTGATCTATACTCAGTTGCAAAAAAAAGTGGACACTGAGTTTTGTTTAGATTTAATTGCGTAAAGTTTTTTTAGAAATAAATTCACAAATGAATATACCATGTTTGGAACCAAAGTTTTTATCATTCCATTATCAATATCATGTTGTCATTTGTTTTTCAATAGGTTGAATCATTAAGGGAATGTTGCTTGATAAAGAGGATAGGGTGTAAAGTAAACTTTTCAAAGTGTCCAGTTTCTTTTGCAACTGAGTATATATACTCAGCAGCATAAGAAAGTAGCCACTTTGAAAGTTTTACTATATACCCTATCCTCTTTATCAACCAACATTCCCTTAATGATTCAACCTATTGAAAAACAAAGGACAACATGAGATTGGCAATGGAATGATAAAAACGTTTGTACCAAACATGGCATATTCATTTTGGAATTTGTCAATTAATTCTAAAAAGACTTTATACAATTAAATCTAAACAAAACTCAGTGGCTACTTTCTTATGCCGCTGAGTATATTAATACAAAACTACTACAAACAGTGATAGATTTATAAAGGATAAATGAAAACCACAGACCTCAAACTGTCAAACTGCTGATAAGATGTGCAGTGTATGTTTATGATGTTAAAGAGTAACTAAATGACAACATTTCACCTACAAACTGCACCGATCAAAAAGCCTGACATATATCACCTTCTACGCAGATTATCTAATCTGTTACTGATTATACCACAAATTTTTCATCGATATCTAAACAAAAACTAGAAGGGCATTCCACTGAACACTTTTGTTGCCAGCCATGTCCATGTGTTTATTTGTGAAGTTTAATGAACATCCGTCCAATACTTTTCAAATTATGGCCAGTTATAAGCTTGGTTAGATTGTTGGTTAAAATTATATGAAAAGGGGCACAACTCTGTCAAAATGAGTCAGAGTTATTCGACAAGTGTAACGACATTCCCAAATTGAAAATGTCTGTCAAGTTTCATGAGCATAGGCCAAATACTTCTCAAGTTAGGTCCAACATTAGGCTGCAGGTTAAGTGTGACAGACGATGGACTGACAACAAAACAAAAGAGTTAACAAATACTTACATAATGATTAATTTTATAAATTTTATATTCATAACTTGTTTTTCTGCATCATGTATCATTTAATCCTGCTCCTCTGACATAAAATGATCAGTACTGTAAGCTGAGTCACCTTGGTAATTGGCTGGGTAAACATTCTGCATAATTGTTTGTATTGGCAGGTGATTCTAATTTGAATTTACTGCCCAGAGGTATATGACAACAGACAAATTCATTAATTGTATGGATAAGCTGATTACCTTTCATTTAAAGGCAGATACCACGAATTAGTGAATGTCACTTAATATTTTTGGAAATAACTTTAGAACAATTACCGTAAAAGTCCTATTAAATGCAAACACATTTTAACTTAAATAAAAGCTCCCATTTTGAAAAATATAATGCACATTAAAACCCAATAAACATATGGTTCTATACTTTAGAACAATTAATCTGTCCATGAACACAAATGTACCATTCAACCCAAATAAACCTATTGTTAAATATTTTTGGAAAATATGTTAGAACAATAATTATTCATTGTTCAAACCAAATAAACATTAAACATATGGTTTTATATATTTTGAAATCACTTTTTGTCTGTCCAAAAAATAATTCTTATGGTTCGAAACATAAAGCCAAAATAGCTCTGTATGGATTTCTCACCAAAATAACAAGTACATCATGATGCAAGACTTAACATTCACTCCTTAGTGAAGTTCTGTTTGATTCAGACACATAAATAGAGATCATTTTGAGGAAATCCTTCATGAGATGGTAGGTGTGTGGTTCTTTTCACGATCAAGCAGATGCGAGCGAGTGAAAAAACGAAACATGCCTACCATTGAGTGAAGGATTTCCTTATGATCAAATAATCTATTTATGACATTTTAAATCACTTGAGTATGATTTTATCGAAATGGTTTGCTTTGTTGAACGTTCTCGGCAAATGATGTCTACGCTCCCAACACTTTATCGGCGTCATGATTCAACGTCACAGTTAGTTGTTTTTGTGTTAGGAGTAAATTTTTAACATTTGCGTGAATAAAATTTTCTTTCACTGAGAAATCCTGATTTTTCACCCATTGAAATATAATACAAACCACAGATATGGGCCGGACGCATGACATGATGTACCTCTAAATGTAACCAAGATTCCCCTTTAAGTATGTGTGTATTTTAACGTTGCTTTTAGCATTGTTTCAGTCATCTCCTGATGGTGTCAACTAGTAGCAGTGAGCTCAATGTCCAACTTTATCACATAACTTACGGTGTGGGAGTGGAATAACACCTTTCTATATTTTCGATATTCCACTAATGGTAAAACATAACCTTAATGACGTCCATTAATGTCGTCATGGACGTCACGTTAATGTACTTTTTCTGATGTAATATGACATTATAAGTTATGTAATAAATAGAATCTAACATTTGTTCTCATTCATTATTGAATTTTCTAAATTCGTTCGGAAAAATGATTTTGCCAACTTGTTTAATAAATTCATAATGAATGAGTACTCATGTAAGATCCTCTATTTATAGTACTGCCTCGCTGGTAAACCACGCCATAGTCACATGATGATACCCCACCCAGACACATTATACTGACACCAGGCCGACCAGTCCTAGAACTACCCTTTAAATGCTGAGCATCAAGCAAGAGGAGCTACTTGTATCGTTTTAATTAAGTCTTTAGTATGATTGAACACATGACCCCGCCATGTGAGGCAGACACTATACCACGCCACGGTGTAATACCAATTTAATAGGAGTACATCAGGGTTTTTTTAATTTTTTTTTCGAATTTTTCCAAATATATTATTTCTGTAGTATTAAATGATAAAAGAAATTAAATGAGCCATTACCACCAAAAGAAATTACAGTGAACCTATACAAATAAATACCTAAGAATATGTTTCCTAACTATGGTCACGCACCAGAGTAAGCTATTTTAAGCTTGACAGTAAAATAAACACAATCAATGATTATGTATTGCAACAAGAGTGTCATGCATAGACATCGCTGCATTTATAACTTGGGAATTCCTCTGTGGTCATATAAGACAAGACTGCTATAATTTACAATTATTAATATTATTGTACAGCAATACAGGAAATTGTTAATGTTCCATTTATCATGTTTATATATTTGAGCCATTTCATGTTTTACATTTTAAATTTGTCATTTCGGAGTCATTAAAAAAACAAGAGGGCCAAGATGGCCCTGAATCGATCACCTGAGGATCTTTGCAATGATGAATAAATTGTCCTCTCGTAAATGCTGATTGAAGATGTTTTAAAGAAGTCTTTTCTTACGTAAGCCTATGTAAAAGCATGCAAAATCTCTACATACCAACGTTGGACCCAGGCAGGGATGCCAACACTGTTTGGATGCAATCTGTAGTCATTGGTTGTTAAATCTGTAGTGCGAGGGTCACAAATTGACCCCCCCCCCCCCCGTGATTTTTTTTGATTCTGAGATGCAATCTCCTGCATTCTATGGTCAAAAATGACACTGATATTTGCTGAAAAGTCAAGCTATTTTTAATCATGTTACACTGAAACACAACATGAAATGTCACAACACTCTGGCAATCTGTAAAATTACTAGAGTAGTCGTTCTACTGTTTTATAACAATTGACTGAAATGTCATCTCACTGACAATCAGTGATCAGTATTTATACTAGAGTGTAGGTTGTTATTCGATTACGTAAAAAACAAGAGCTGTCGGAGAACAGCGCAGCTCGACTATTCGATTTTTCAGAGAATAATAAATTTATAGCTAGTATATACCATCAGAAAACAAGGCTACAACAATGTGGGGTGGAGTTGGGAGCACAACATAACTATGTGTAAGAATTGACCAAAACTACACAGAAATATGTAAAAAAAATCGAGTTGAGTTGGGTTCGGGGTGGGGATGGGAGAGATGCGGCGGTGGATGGTGGGGGTGGTGAGGGCAACATAGATGTGTAAGAATTGACAAAAGCAACACAGAAATATGTAAAAAAAATAAAAATGTTTCAAGTGGGGTAGTGGGGGGGGGGGGGGGGGGAGGCAGGAGTGGGTTGTGGGGGCAGGGGGGAGGGTGCAACATATATGTGTAAGAATTGACTAAAACAACAAAGAAATATGTAAAAAAAAAAAATCAAGTGTGTGGGGGTGGCAGGGGGTGGGGGTGGGTGGGGAGAGGCGGGGGTGGCGAAGGTTGTAACATATGTGTAAGAATCGACTAAAACAACACAGAAATATGAAGAAAAAAAAATAGATTTTCAAGTGTGGGGTGGGGAGGGGGTGAGAGGCGGGAGTGGGTTGACGACGGGGGGGGGGGGGGGGGGGGGGGGCAACATATAAGTATAAGAATTGACAAAAGTTTTCAAGTAGGGGTGGGGTGGGGGGAAGGAGCGTGGGTGAGATGCGGGAGTGGGTTGGGGAGTGGGCAACATATATGTGTAAGAATTGACTAAAACAACAAAGAAATATGTAAAAAAAAAAAAAAAAAAAAAAAAAAGTTTCAAGTCGAGGGGGGAGAGGGGGTGAGGAGAGAGGGCGGTGGTGGGGGCAGCAACATATAAGTATAAGAATTGACAAAAGTTTCAAGTAGGGGTGGGGTGGGGGGAAGGAGCGTGGGTGAGATGCGGGAGTGGGTTGGGGAAGTGGGCAACATATATGTGTAAGAATTGACTAAAAACAACAAAGAAATATGTTAAAAAAAAAAAAAAAAAAAAAAAAAAGTTTCAAGTCGAGGGGGGAGAGGGGGTGAGGAGAGAGGCGGTGGTGGGGGCAGCAACATATATGTGTAAGAATTTACAAAAGCAACACAGAAATATGTAAAAAAAAAAAAAAAAAAAAAATTCAAGTGGGGGTGTGTGGAGCGTGGGTGAGTGGCGGAAGTGGGTGGGAGGGGGCAACATATATGTCTAAGAATTGACTAAATCAACAAAGAAATATGTAAAAAAAAAAAGCTTCAAGTCTGGGAGGGGGGGGGGGGGGGGAGGTGGGTGGAGTTGGTGAGAGGCGGGGGGTTGGGGGTGCTGGGGGCGGGGAGGCTTGAAACATATATGTGTAAGAATTGACTAAAACAAGACAGAAATATGTAAAAAATAAAAATAAAAAATGTGGAGGGGAGTGGGGGCGGGGGTAGGGGGTGGGGAGGAGGCAGCCCATGCCCCAATATGGGTGAAGTAATAACATGCATAATGCTATAACAAATCCCAAACCAAAATTATAGATATATACATGCTTACATGCAAACCTAAATCTGCCTTTATTTCACATTTTATAGGCCATCACAATTTGGGTTCCATGGGAGCCCAGAATTTGCAGAAGACAAAATTACTTATCCAACCCTTTACAACATACAATAAGGAAACCAATTCCAAAATTTAGTTCAGCTAGGACAAGAAATGTAAGAGATATAGACCTGTAAACACAGCTTACACGCAACATTTTATGTGAAATAGACATATTTTAAGGGCTATCAGAATTTGGGTTCCATGGGAGCCCAGGGGTTACAGGAACCAAAATTACTTAAGCAGCCCTTATGATAATGCTATAAGGAAGCCAATGGCCAAATTTGGTTGTGCTAGGGTAAGAATTGTAAGAGATATAGACTTGTGAACACAGCTTACACGCAAAATTTGATGTGAAATGGGGCACATTTTATGGGCTATCATAATTTGGGTTCCATGGGAGTCCATGGGTTAAAGGAACCAAAATTGCTTATGCAGCCCTTAAGATAATGCTATAAGGAAGCCCATGAACAAATTTGGTTGTGCTAGGATAAGAAATGTAAGAGATATAGACTTGTAAACACAGCTTACACGCAAACCTTGATGTGGGACGCCGACGCCAACGCCAACGCCGACCCCGTGGTGATTACATAAGCTCTCTTATTCTTCGAATAGTCGAGCTAAAAATCAAAAAAACCCGAAATTATGTACCATCCGAACTACTAGAACACCGCACTTTTACGGCCCGAAAATTTCACAAACATTCAATCGAAATACCATCAATAAGGAACTTTTTTTCATGCATTAATGTGCTTTTGAGTGACAAAAATGGTATTTCTTATCAAAGAGGAAAGAAAAAACAAACCTAATAGCAGGATAATGTAGTTTTACGTCAGAAATTGTCGATCTCAAAGTTGTGACAAACTGCCGACACTATGGCGACACGACGCCAGGCAAAATATTCAAACTTCTTATTGTTTCATTTTAATTACTTTATTGCAAGTGTTTTCATAGTTCAGAATACACATGGGGGTATATTGTCTTGAGGACCTTGAGATCAAGTAAAATAAAAAAAAAATATTTTTTCTTTTTTTTCTTCTTTTTTTTAAAACAGGCCCGACGGGCTCCTTGTATGCAAAATGAGACAGGCCCGGAATGGATTACGAGGTGCCCCGTGCATCGGGCATCCTATTCTTGGAGCACTGTGTACATTTAAGAGTTATTAGTTCTCATGGTTTCAATTATGTTAGTCGTAGAACATTTCCAAATTCAGTCACTGTATTTTTTTATTTTTTTTTTCACGATCACAACGAAATTCGTAGTTGCATGCAAACTGGTCGTAGTGGGGTAAATGGAATAGAAATTCGTATAAAATACGGACAAATCGTAGTAGTTGGCATCTCTGCCCAGGGGTTACAGCCATCTTTGACCCGAGGGCTTCAAATGAGCAAACTTGATAGACCAGGGGTTCCACAAGCTAAAATGGCCACAAGCTAAAATGGCTCTTATATGAAGGGGTTTCATCATTAAATTCCTTTCAATACCTTTTTACAAGTGCAAAACACAACAACACCATCAACCGAAATTTAAAGCCCCAACTGCCATATAAAAGCCAGAAGATGGCACTGGGTCAGGTCTCTATATAATTATGCATGTTTCACATCAGAGGTCCCTTTTTCAAAAAATTGAATAAACTACTGTAAAATAAATTATGAAAAGTTGCACAAGTACACATTTAAACATGTTAAATCAATTGGTGTAATTAATTTTTAATAAACAATCATTTGCAAAGTATAGTTTCAAAAAATAATTTAAACGAACTGAAACAATTTGAATTTGCCGGGAGAAAAAGATTTTTTAAGTTTATCCCTACAGAAGTCTATGTAAAACTGTGACCCCCGGGGCCAAATTTAACCCAGGGTCACCATTTGAACAAACTTAGTAGAGGACCATAAGCTGATGATACATGTAATACATGAGAGCTCTGTGCCTTGTGGTTTCAGAGAAGAAGATTTTTTAAAAAACATGCAAAATCTCAATATACAAACTTTGGACCATTTCGACAATTTTTCTTTTAAAATGATCGGCAATGACTAGACTACCAAGTTTGTTCAAATGAAGTCCCCGGGGTCAAAAATTGCAGGGCCCTGGGGACTTCATTTGAACAAACATGGTAGTCTAGTCATTGGTGATCATTTTAAAAGAAAAATTGTCGAAATATGTCCAGCTGTTCTTGAGAAGATTTTTTAAGGCTTCGACCATATATGGTAATGGCGGCCATCTTGGATGTTGCGCTGACTAATTTTAACAAATCTAAAAGGCATTCATCTAAGGATCATTGATGTGAAATTTGGTCAAAATTGGCGAAGTGGTTTCTGAGGAGAAGTCGTTTGAAGCAAAAGTTAACGACGCCGGACGACGGATAGAAGACGGACGGACGGACGAAGAGTGATCCAGAACAGATCACCTGTTTGGTAAAAATTGGCGAAGCCGTTTCAAGCAAAAGTTAACGACGACGGACGACAAACTAAGAGTGATCCCAATAGATGATTTAATAAAAAAAATAAGCCTATGGTACAATATAGGCAGACTTTGCTTGAGGTCTCCATAAAACAGACTTAGACCAGATTCCATACAACCTCAGGCTTCTCATTTGTTCATAACTGTACCAATTAGTCTACAGTTGTGTTGTCACTTTAACCCTCAAAGCTATACTAATTGTGTCATTAAACACTGTAATTTTTTTTTATTATCAAGTACTTTTCGATAAATTTTCAGCAGGAAATTGCCAGTGGTTTACTATTGAGGAAATCCTAATTTCACCTACACCATCTCATGTAACAACCTTTAGCATTTTAGTTACCCTTTAAATATTACGCAGCACAGCACAGAGGTCAACACCATTGCCTTTATCTTTCATCGTAGGAGATTTATCAAAATAAACAGACCTCTGAGAAAAGTTGAATATCGGTCTATATTTAAGTAAATTTAATTAAGGAACAAAATCTGGATGCATTATATCAAACGGTATGCTTGTTTAATACATTTATTTTAATTTTCTCTTATATTATATATATTTGTTTTTTTAATTAAAGAACAAAGCTATATTCTAAAATACGCATTCAAATTATATCAAAGAAAATTAACTGACTCATTTGTTTACAATTTTAGAATACTAAAAAACAATTATTCAGTAAATTTAGTTACAAATCACAACTAAAAGTTAATTAAAGGAAAATATTTATGAAGTGTTAAATTTATTAATCTTTATTTGTGGTACATCGGTATGCAGAATAGAAAATAATATATTATTGTCATAATATTATCATCAGTAAGAACAAGACATAAATGAACAAAACTGGAAATCAAATAATATGATAACATACAGAATACATAATTATAACCGAAAAAAAGGGTGTGCGTGGTGTGGGTGTGGGGAAGCACGATTTCGAGATAAATGGGGGTTGGAGGAAATAGGGTGATTTTGAGGTAAAGGGGGAACAGTGTATTAGGCCGAATTGAAGATTTGGGAGAGCACATATGCATAAACATTTAAGATAAACTTTCTTCTATATATACTCAGTAAAAAAAGTTTTGGACCATGGCAGTGTTCGAACCCGTACAATGATCGCTGAACCATGACATTCGACCATAACCCTTATTATCTCAGTTGATAATTCACAATAGATCAATAATCAACAATAATTATCGTTTACAATGAAAGTTTGTGAAAAAATAATAATCTTTTTATTGGTTACTCGAATGTGTCCGTAACTGTTACTTTGTATGAACTTTGCAACATTTTTTACAGACCCTTTGTGTGTTTGCGATATTTTTTTAAAATCAAATCTTGTTTGGAATTTAATGATTCTGGTACCAATTTAACCGGGTTGGGTAGACCTTGGTTACTAAAAAAAGATACTTAAATTCTGTCCACTAGTTTTAGTTTTATATGACTTTATATACTCTGGTCCAAAACTTTTTTTGCCGAGTATATGTATCAATAGGATAACAATGATGAGAAAGTAAGAGGGGGAAATGATGTTTAGCAACTTTTTAAGGGATTTTCTGAGCCAAAGAGGGGGAAAAATAGGCTATTTTGCAAGGGGAAGGAGCCGAATAACGGCCTCTGTTTATGAAGGAAAAAAGGCCTGTATAATACTCAAATATTGAGAGCTGGGTGCAAGACACGCCCTGGCATGTATATGCAGTCATATTGAGATACATATTGGAATGGTCTTCATAATAATTATGTAAATTTGTTGTAGTATACTATAGTTTATTTTATTTTAGAAGTCTAGTATCATTTTGTAGTAATTATACAATTTCCCATCTTCTGTTTTCAAAACATTTTTGGTGCAGTCCTGACATGCTACATATTCATGATTATGGGTTGGATGATCATTTTCAGCACATTTTAGGCTATATATAAAGACGATTTTTTTAGTGGTGGAGGAATACCACTGACTTTTTCCTGGGTAGATCGAGTAATATATACCTCCCACCATCCAGAGCAATCGACACTTTCTCACTTACACAATTCCAGCTCTCAGTGGGATGTGAACCTGCAGCGGCAAGAGGCGAAAAGGTTTCAAACGAAGCGTCCCGGCCCTTGGATGTGCTTCATGACTTTGAGGAATCCACATTAACTTTGATGACTGTTTTACAATCTGCATTGCTTATATATGTTCACTTTCTTAGGGATTTGTGGATAGGGTCTCCATAATCTCCAATATGTCAAACCTCCATCAAATTTAACTTCTATTTTGAATTTTGAAAAGGACAAGAATCTGAGTTAAATCATTCATTTGGCCGGCAGTCAGTTCTTTATAAACCCCCAGAATTGGATAGTTAACAAGCTATAAAATGCACTTAATTTAAATTAAATATTTTCACATATTTTCCCCTATAGCAGATAGTGCAATTATTCAATTTATCTTGTTATCATTTTGTCCGATTAGATAATTAAGATAATTAATATTCCGGTATCCTTGACAGAGTTTTCAATAATCTGTTGTCAATGGCAACAAGTAACAGTTGGGCGCAGAATAGTCTGTGCAATGCAATTCATTTGAATAATAGCTAATCTGTGCGGAAGGGGGTGGGGCTAAGGGGGTGGGGTGGGGTGGGGTGGTGAGGAAATTAACAAATAGTTGGGTATTTGTCACAGGTGTTTCAGTTGGAAAAACTTTTGGCTTTAAGTTTTTTCTTTGTTTTGACCAGATTCAAGATCATTTATTTTTGAACTTTTCCTACTGAGTTCTTGTCGAGTAAAATAAGAGAGCCGCCCCCTTTTGCGTTTTTTTTTAAATATATATATGCCGAGAGCGTTTTTTGGGACTTTTCATTTAATTGTTTAAAAGTTGATTCCCCACCCCCACTCCACCTCCACCACCACCACCTCACACACACACAAACACAGTGGCACTGAGATTTGAAGAAAACAAACGGGACCCATCAGGAACATCTTCTTTCAGTTGTCAATTGATTTATCAAAGGCTTGTCCCCCTTAAAATCATATCCTGGATTCACGAGTGTTCTTAACTTGCCCTATTATTGTACCCTACTCTATATCCTGTACAACATTCATGACCTCTCTGTTACACTGCATGGTGACTGAAGTATTTACATTCATTTCAAAAATTGACCATCTTTAAAATCATCGCCAACTGACCTATGTATAACTTATCCTATTGAAGATTATTATGCCAGTCAGTATTAAAATAAAAAATTTGCTCTTGCACTGACATTTGACATGAACAATAATTATTGTACGATGCGCTGTAGGAATGTTTTTGTGCCTTTAATAGCCCATGAAGGATATAATATGTATGGATTTTTTGTATTCTTAGGTGTGATGTGTGGCGCATTGGATTTGTGTGTGGGTACCTATGTTTGAACTCACGACACCTAAATCACTCTGCCAGTGTGCTAATAACTAGACTGAGCGCTGTGGTCTAGTGGTAGAGCGTTGGACCCATGATCCAAAAGTCATGGGTTCGATTCCCGTCATTGCCATATGCGTTGTGTCCCTGAGCAAGACACTTTATCTGCATTGCTTAGTACTGGTTCTACACAGGAAGACATCGAGAGTGGTTCAAATAAGTTAATAGAGCTTTCGTTACAATCGATGTAAAATAAATGTTTAAACTAATAACTAGACTATGCTGTCACCTCTTGTTTAGGATTTTTTCTCTTAAATATAAAACGTTAATATGTTGCAAAAATACAATTCTGGGATTTGTTTACTTGCAGAAAACTATAAAAAGACAACAAAGTAGTGTATTTCCATCATCAAACATATGTATAGCCAGTTACGAGGATGGATAACAACAGAAACACCGTGGTAACTACAATATCATCAAAACAAGCAGAAGATGACAAAAAAGAGCCAAGAAAGCCTAGTTCTGGGGGAAAAGAGCCAAGAAAGCCTAGTTCTGGGGGGAAAGAGCCAAGAAAGCCTAGTTCTGGGGGAAAGAGCCAAGAAAGCTTAATTCCGGTGGAAAAGAGCCCAAAAAGTCCAAACAAACCAAGGTAGAAAGCCATGAAATGTCTGCAAAATGCGCTATGCGACCCAAAGATAGAGAAGCTGGGATACTTGATAGCATCCCATGCTGCAAGACACTTCATGACAAGTTTTGTTTCAAAGTTTTCGTTTTTTTGACTTTTTTCGGTCTTGATGCCGCTGACCTGATCAGTGATTGGCTACTTTTTAGAGACGTGGTAGCCACAGAGGAGGGCTTGGTGTACGGCCCGGTGGAAGACTCTATAAAATATTCTCTTTTGACCTTTTCTATCATTGGTACACTGACATTCTCCTTCGAAATAACAAACCTTTGGTGGGAAATATTCAGAAATAATCCCTGGATGGATGTAGACTTGTTATCTGCCATAACTATATGGATCGAGGACGTCCCGCAGATTACCATAAATATTTTAATTGTCGTCTGCAGAGAAGAGGCCATCAGCTATTTCCAGCTTGTAAAAGCTTCAGTCATCATTTTTGGCAGTGTGATACGAGTAATAGTTTCTTTAGTCCGCTACTGCAGCAAGCGAGCTCGTCTTGACCTTGAATGCGCTTCTGAAAATCCCGAATCCCGTCGCCATGTGGTCTATCGAGTGTTTATCATGCTGGGATTAATTTTAACTCTAGGTGGCGCTATAAGTGTCTTCTTGTTCACCCAGTCTGAACGGAACGTCGACGGTAGCATCAACTTTAAGGTCCCGCACTCTGTGGTGCAAGGGGAATATGACGACAAAAAATATTTCCATAATGTAAGCTTATATTTCAGTCATGAGGTATTTGATTACAATAGCCCCATAGCATCCGATGCAGAGGTCAATTTGGTAAGAATGGCACTTATATATGATATCAGAAATGAGAACGTCGACGGAACAGTGAAAATTCAGTATGAACAGCTGGCATCTGACCCAAAAGTAGTTATATGGCTAAGCGACACTGCTGGAACTTTACAAATCCGTGAATGTTTCCAGGTCAAAAGAAGCACTAAGACTATTGTTCTTGAGGGCACCAGCTCTGCTTGCACACCCTATCTTACTGGTTCCCCTTCTGAAATTGTTATCAAGTTTCATTACGTGAATCCTAAAGTTCCTGGGCTAGTGTTTGGAGACATTAAATATAACCAATGCAACACCCCCTCCTTCGTAATTGAAGACATCATACAGAAAAGGGTAGATAACCCCAAAAATGCATTCCTGCATTATTTTCGCACCAACGATGGTGTGAGTGAGACCAATCACGTGATACATACGTCAGCTGGGGCCGGCAGATTTTATCAGATAAGCGATCTAACCGACATAACGTCTGTTTGGGTAACAGGCTTCGGTTATTGTAAAAGCAGCGGTAGCCTAGCCCCTCATGAAGATAGTAGTATTTCATGTTCATAAAACTAACGAATAAAATATGTGTGGTTCTGGTTGAAATAAAATTTGCTAGGTACTGAGCTCAAACATAATTACTTTTAACCCTTAACTAACTAAGCACGACTATAATAGCCTTTGTGTCCATTGTAAACCCAGATCAGACTGCGAGTAACTCGAAGGCTGATCGGGGTTTACAATGTCTGACTGCTGATCAGTCAATTTTCCCAAAACATCCCTTTGTCATATAAATGGAATGGTCTTAATTCAAAGAAAGAACAGTCCATTATATTTATGTAGCGGGTTAAGATGTTGAAAACAAGAATGTTTTACTTGAGAAGATTTCAAAAAAAGTTTTTTTTAAAGATTAAGAAGATACCAAAATACTTTTTACATATTTTTATGTAAGCTAATGATGGTGTAAGTGTGATTTCTGAGAAGTTCAATTTAAACCCAAAATACTAATCACAGGTAACCAGAACCATAAATATGTATTCTTTGGTCTTAACCTTGATACATATGAAACGGTTACATTCATGTACAAAAACTAAACTAAAACTGAAATAAATGATACACTTCCTACATGTGTATATAAACTGTGATAACAAACGATAAAGTACTTGACACAAAATGTGATAAATGTTACATGTAATGCGCTGTAATCGAGGTAAACTATAAGCGTAGCATGCACAAGAGCTGTTGAAGAAATGAAAATATAAGTGACAATTCACTTGATATAAGTGTCAAATTCACTTGCACTGTGGTAGAAATGAAAATATAAGTGTCAAATTCACTTGATATAAGTGTCAAATTCACTTGCACTGTGGTAGAAATGAAAATATAAGTGTCAAATCCACTTGATATAAGTGTCAAATCCACTTGATATAAGTGTCAAATCCACTTGATATAAGTGTCAAATTCACTTGATATAAGTGTCAAATTTATTTGCATTGCAGTAGACATGAAATATATGTGTCACATTCTCTTTCACTGTGTACTGTGGTAGAAATAAATATATAATTGTAATTGTCACATTTGCATGCACTGTAGTACAGGTGGAAGTATTTAAGTGTCAAATGAAAATGAACTGTGGTAAAAATGATATAAAGTGCCACATGTCAATGAACTGTAGAGAAAATGAAAATATCATGATCAGATAAAAGAGATTCTAGTGTACATGTAGAGGCCATGAACTGTGATAGACGTGAATGCATTTTAGTGTAATATGTACATGCATTGTGGTATGGGGGGGTAGTTCTGGATGAAAGTATAGGTACCTGAAATTTGATAAAAGAACTATAACTGACTTTACATACTTTCTAATTATAGTAATTGCTAGTCCTCAATCATATATATATATATATACAGGAGAAGAAAAAAAGCCAAATCATAGTGCCAAATTGCATTGCCTTTTTATCTTTAATTCTTGAATTTGTATATTATTTTATATATAATTATTTCAAAGCCATTAGGCATTAAGATGACCTTCGTCCGTCGTATGGGGACGTAAACCGGGCGGTCCCGTGTACCGGTCTATCAACCGAGCACGTTAAAGAACCATAGGAATCTATTCGATAATAAGAGTAGGCACGGTTCCCGGATTCCTATGTATCCTTCCTCTCTCTCTGGGGCAGCTCTAAATAACCTATACTGTGTTGATGAGCCATTACAATTAACTTTCGTAACATAACTACTGTTTGCAGAAGCATTCCCATAAATGCAGGCAATATGACAACTTCGAAAAGACAACACCGATAATACATGTAACAGGCTACACTGGAAATCGCGGAGTACAAGTCAACTCAAGCATCGCAGATCCAATTAAAGGCTGCTGAACGACTCATCAACACATTATAGGTTATCTAGAGCAGCCCCAGAAAAAGGGGAAGGATACTAAGGAATCCAGGAACCTGCCCATCTTACTAAAGAATAGATTCCTATGTTTCTTTAATATGCTTGGAGGATAGACTCCAATACATGGGACTGCCTGGTTTACGTCCTCATCCGACGGTCAAGGCTAAGGGAAAGTGTCTTGCATAAGAACACATCGACAAACCTCAGTGGGGCCGGTGAGTTTGAACCCCAGTCCTCAAGAGTCCTCAGGATTGCAAGTCCACCTAACCACTAGGCCAGCCCGTTAATTTAAACAAAAGTAACAGAAAGCCTTGTCCTCACCCAAAGTAAGATTTTAATAACCTCTAACACATTTATTACCATTTTCGCCAGTTCATCAGGATTTTTAAGTTGGGTTACAGTAAAAGAACAAGAACGAGAAAGGTTTGGTTACAGGGAAAGAACAAGAACGAGTAAAGTTTGGTTACAGTGAAAGAACAAGAATGAGAAAGGTTTGGTTACAGTGAAAGAACAAGAATGAGAAAGGTTTGGTTACAGTGAAAGAACAAGAATGAGAAAGGTTTGGTTACAGTGAAAGAACAAGAATGAGAAAGGTTTGGTTACATTGAAAGAACAAGAATGAGAAAGGTTTGGTTACAGTGAAAGAACAAGAATGAGAACAATCAAACAAAGAACACGTTGAATATAAACAACTTACTTGATAAATTTTGTTCTCTATAAATAATGTCTGCATCCCGTGGGTCGAATGCCCCTGTCCTCATAACATAGTCTGTACTTAATGCCAAAATATTCACCCAGTGACCATGACCTTGTAATGTCCGACATAACATACCCTGAAAATTAGTTTGCATGTACTTTAGAACTAATTTTTCAAATCCCAGTTTGCAGACGGCAACAAGTGTTTGAATATTTGCTTTCATATTTCTATGTCTTCTTTCTTTAACATGTTGTATAGTAACTATGGCTTTATCTTTAAAAAGTGCATTAATTATGTTTGTTTATTTTGTTTTTGCATTATTTAAATAAAACAGCTTTGTAAAATGTCTTAAGACTTGTTTTGTATGGTGTTTTACGTCCTTTTCAACACAATTGAAGGTTGTATTTTTTTGTGGTGATGGCAGAACACCCACTTTTCCTAGGTAGAACCAGTTCTGTACACCTCCAAGCATCCGTAAGAATTAACACTTCCTCACTTACAAGTTGAGCTCCCAGTGGGATTCGAACCAGCAGTGGTGAAAGACGAAAAGGTTTACAATGCAACGTCTTTAACCCCTTGGACAGGGAGACGTATAATAATGATATCATGTTTTCTTTTACACAAAGTAAGAGGCCCAAGAGGGTCTGTGAAAGGTCTACTGTTAACAAGAGGCCCAAGATGGTCTGTGAATGCTCTTCTGGTATAGAGTAACCATTTGTACAAGTCCTTGACCAAGTTAAAAAATTCCATTTAGAGGTATGCATATAATGTAAAATATATACAAAATGTGGACCCCCAGGGTGGGCTATTTTTGACCCCAGGGAGACAAAACCCAAAAAGTATGTATAAAACTGTGAACCTTGGAACAGTACAAAACGTAACCCCAGGGTCAACATTTGAACAAACTAGGTAGAGGATGATTAACTTATATGATAAATACAACATGGTTTCAGAGACGTTTCAAGTTTTTCTCTCTACAAGTCTATGTAAAACATTAGACCTCTGTGACAAGGACAAATTTGATCTCAGAGTCACCATTTGAACAAAACTGCAGGACAAGAAAACAAAAACACAAACTTGATAGCGTTATAGCACCTAGCAATCAATTCAAAAAAAGAATTGTAAAAATCTATGCTGTGGTTCTTGAAACAAAGCTTTTAAGGATTTGGCAATTTTTAGTAATGGCCGTCCTTACTAAAAATTGCCAAATCCTTAAAAAAAGACTTTTGAAAATAATCTGATCCATATAACATCTGAGCAAATTTGGCAGTGGGTTCCGAGAAGGCGTGGCTAATGCTTACACCCACGCCAACTCCAAAGGACAACACATTAATTCAACAGCCCTACGGGTTGAGCTAAAAACATAACACTAAAAGGGTGTTCCATGGAAGACTTTTGCCGTCTGCTGTGTGCTTATTTCAACATAGGTTAAATACTTCTTAAGTTATGGCCAGTTACGAGCTTGGTAAGGTCGCAGGTTAAAGTTTTCTGCCAAAATGAAAGTCGGATTTATTGGACATAATTATGTACCAACATTCCTTGGGTTCAGATGAAGATGTGTGTGAAGTTTCATGAACGTAGGTCAAATACTTTTCAAGTTATGGAACAGGTTAGGTTGCAGATTAAAGCGTGACTGACAAGACAGACGGATGGATGGCGACGGATGACGGACAAAGTGATCTCTAAGTATCTGCCATGCTACACAGGAGACAGCTGAAGTGACCTAAAAGGGACAGATAACAATGGCAATCTGGATATTTTAAAACTTGGGGCTCCATACAATGTTCTGCATAAGTTGCATATTTGTTAATCATTAATAATAATAATTATTTTAAAACAGATAAAATACTCAACTTACATTATCACCTTTCCATACTTTTATAGTTCTGTCTTGAGATGCGGTGTATATAAGATCTGTGCCGCCCCACTTGACGCACGTGACTGACTGTAAATGACCACCTATACACACTGTACATTGTGATAATATGGTGTCCCATATTCTTACTGTTGCATCCTGGGAATAAATATATATCAATACACAAAATAATAACATTTCATCACTTAATGTGTTTACAGACAAAATAAATATAGAGTTGCAAATAAAGCCAAATAAAAGTATATGTCCTTATTACATTCTAAAGAAAATTGGGTAGGTTAGGTAGGGAAAATATTTTATTTTATATTTTGTCTTTCTTTTTTTTCATTCAATACTTTTAAAACCAAATAATTTAATATTATTAGTTATTAGGATTCTTGACAGGGGACATGGGCTCACATTCCCTGCCTGGAAATTATATTCACCCGAGCCGTTCCCATGTTCCCTGTCAAGAATCCTAATAACGAATTTGTCATACTTCAAAGTTATAACCATTTATTTAAGAAAAAAAAGCCAAACACACGATTTCATTTTTATTGCGCCAATTTTTCCGTAACGTGCCTCAAACTAGACGTTGTTTACTTTCGTGACATCATCGCTCTAACGTCGTTAAATTAAGCGGATTTTTTAATAAAATATACGTATTTTGTCACTATGTTAATGTTTTATTATCTGTAAAATTGCCAAAAAATACACTTACGATTATTTCAGACTTTTACACACAGTGGAAAGCGCAGAAAAGCGATAGGAAGGAAACAATCGGCGGTTTTAAAAACGAATCGGCAACGTTATCGTCGCCATTTTGTTTTTGTGTATTTGAGTAATGGGGTTCGTCCCATGTTCACGTCTCGACCAATGAAATCCTGAGAATTTTCTTTGCAGTATGACAAAAGTTTATATTTGTTGATATCATTTACAGAACACAGAGAAAACATACTTTCATTTATAAAAACTACGTTTTTAGGGTCGGCCCTTAAAACAGGGTCGGTCGGGAAAACAGAACCACACAATTTTATTTGGCCTAATCATCTCACTGCACTGATATTCTTACATTTATCAATATTTCTGCTTCTGAAAATTACAGTTTCTGGGAAGAGAAAGAAGTGAAAGCCGTGTACTGTATTAAAGGGACACACGCAATCATAATTTTTGTAAAACTCGCTACGTCCCTTAGTTTTTCTACATAAATTGCATTTGTTCCATCATTAATATTATCAGACAAACATAAATATTGAGTGGTGTTATTTGTTTTAAAGGAATAAATAAATGTCGTTCTTGGCCAAGCATAAAACATTGTTGGTTTGCTGTTTCCCTATCTACCCACAAAAAAGAGCCCTATCCAAAACTTGTTAATATAAATCCTTTAACATTTTTTTGTTGCTATTTTCAGTATATTTTCAATGTTCCTAGACTCCTTTGAGGACTTAGTCCTTACCCTCTCGCTGGGGTGGCTCGGAAACAATGTGTTAAAGACCTAGTAAACAACAATTCCATTCAGAATGCATTAATATACTGTTTAACATCATTTCAAGTAACTGTTAATGTAAGCATTACAGATACTGCACATAAGGTAGTAAAAGAGCAAATTACCTTCGAGGAACTTGCTAAATATCTACATTCTGAATCTCTGAAAAAAACAAATAGAACTGACATTGATAACAACCTGAAAACCATAATTAAATGGGTTAATCGCTTGATATGATACGACAATTTAAATAATTGAAATAGATATAATATAAAACTTAAACACGTAATGGGTCTTGAGATTTTCACACGCAAATGTTTGAATTTGTTTGATACACACCTTTTCACCACAGCCAATTTTTGAATGTTCATTTGTTCCTTAATTGTGTTAGTGTATAAAGGGTATATGGGCTCACTATGGAAATATCTTGTTATAAGGACGGAATGTTAACTAGAAAACTCTTAAGACAACAAAGAAAAAAAGAACATAATGCCATTACCTGGTCCGAGTACTAACTTTTGTACCCCATCCAAAATCTTCTCCAAGAAGCGAAAACGGGATTGACTGGGATATAAAATAAAATCTTAATTTCGGCTTTAAGTTTTTGCATATTGTAAAATTAAAACATTTTTAAAACTGGTAATTTTAAGCAAGTTATCGCATTTTTTCAGCAAAAAATATTTTTAAACTTGTTTTATAGTCGAAATATCCGTTATAAAATCCTGCTAATAAATAAGCTTTCCCATCGCTTAATGAAATTAAGGCGGGACCACGTAATGCTTATTTGAGGAACTTTATGACACTTCTTCTGAGCTTTCATTCCATTAGCTAGAGCTAGAACTTTCATTCCATCAGAGAGGGTAGGGGCTTCGTCCTGTAAACCTTATTTTAATAAATTTAAAGCCACTGACCTAATGGTCAGACGTGTAGCTGCCTATAACAGATACGCACGCACATGCTTTATACGAAATAAAAAGTATTTCAAAGCAATTTTAATGATTTGTTACCATTGCAATAAATCTTGCGAAGGACTAGGTGTGATCACAATAGCTCACCTCCAAGTCTTCGGCTCAATTGAGCTGAAAATAGGTAGTGTTAGGTTACCCACTCACACATTTAATTTATAGCAATAAAAGAAGAAAAAATAGTGACTTACAAATGTAACGGTTTCCATGCCAACCATGTGATCCACTGTTTATGTGCTGATAATGTTTTACCCAACTGTTTACCTGTAGCAGGGTCCCAGATGCACACCTGATAAATAAAGGATAATTCAACAATAACTTAAAAGTTATTTACTATATTAAAGCTGGGTCCAAGATATATACCTGATGGAAAAAAATATATCAACACTAACAATTGGTAAGGGACACACAGCAATCTTGTTTTTGATTTGTTTTGTTTGAATTTTTAAAAACTTGTTGCTTTTGCATATTATCAACTGTTTTTTTGCCAGTTGATGAAAAATAAACTGGCAAATTATTGCTCACTCTAGCAAACAATAAACAATAGCTTTTTTACTTATCATTTGACTGGTCATATGTGCCTATAAACTATATTATGCCTAAATAGGTTTATATATTCTAAACAAGCAGGCTGTTAAGCTCTGGCATAATATTGCCAGTGCTTCAACAGTTTACTGGCATTTTGAAACAATGACTGGCAAAATGCCAGTAAAACACCTTAAATTTGAGCCCTGGATTATATTGCACCAATAATATATTTGAACCTATGCAAGCTGGTAGAAGTCAAAATGGTATATACTGGATAAATAAATCGAGGCGCTAATTGCAATGCTTGATAAACACTTCAAGATTGCCATTTGTCCCTTTAGTATAGATGGGAGCCAGATGCACATTTGAAGATAATTGAAATACATGTACATCAATAAACATTCCAAGTACGATCCACAGCCAGGCAATTGTTGATCTAGCATAAGAATAACATAAACAAGAGCTGTCGGAGAACAGCGCAGCTTGACTATTCGATTTTTCGGAGAATAATAAATTTATAGCTAGGGGGGGGGGGGGGGGAGAGGGGGGGGAGGAGGGAGCCCATGACCCAATATGGGTGAAGTAATAAGATGCGTAATGCTATAACAAATCCCAACCAAAATTATAGATATATACATGCTTACATGCAAACCTAGATCTGCATTTATTGCACATTTTATGGGCCATCACAATTTGGGTTCCATGGGAGCCCAGAATTTGCAGAAGACAAAATTACTTATCCAACCCTTTACAACATACTATAAGGAAACTAATTCCAAAATTTAGTTCAGCTAGAACAAAAAATGTAAGAGATATAGACCTGTAAACACAGCTCACACGCAAAATTTGATGTGAAACAGACATATTTTAAGGGCTATCAGAATTTGGGTTCCATGGGAGCCCAGGGGTTACAGGAACGAAAATAACTTAAGCAGCCCTTACGATAATGCTATAGGGAAGCTAATGGCCAAATTTGGTTGTGCTTTGGTTGTGCTAGGGTAAGAATTGTAAGAGATATAGACTTGTAAACACAGCTTACACGCAAAATTTGATGTGAAATGGGGCACATTTTATGGGCTATCATAATTTGCGTTCCATGGGAGCCCATGGGTTACAGGAACCAAAATTGCTGATGCAGCCCTTAATATAATGTGATGCTTGATAAAATCTTCAAAACTGTCATGTGTCCCTTTAAAAACACCTAAACATGAGTTATATACCTGACTGTTTTTACATCCCGATGCCAACTTCCTGCCATCTGGTGACCAGGCTATAGACAGAATCCAGTGTTTGTGTCCCTTACATGTGTACTGCGGAGTCTCTGTTGTCACGTCCCAGAATCGGACTGTTGTGTCGCCTGAACCACTGGCTAAATACCTGGATAGCAAACAAAAGATGTTATTAAATATATATTTCTCTTAGCAGCCAAGAAACAACACATGTTAAACAACTTCCATGTATATAAAACGTGTTTTAAAGGTAGACTCTAAAAGGATTAAACAATTAATGAACCCCTTTTATATATTGGTATACAGAGGACATTCTCTTCATCAATGTTAGTTTTCTAGTTTAAACCCCTAACATGGCAAGTTGACAATTGTGATGCTTGATAAAATCTTCAAGATTGTCATGTGTCCCTTTAAAAACACCTAAACATGAGTTATATACCTGACTGTGTTTACATCCCGATGCCAACTTCCTGCCATCTGGTGACCAGGCTATAGACAGAATCCAGTGTTTGTGTCCCTTACACGTGTTAACTCAAAGAATGTAACGGTTGGTCAAGAAATCCTACACATTACTGTCTGAACAAAGTAGGGCATAATTATATTAACATAAACTATCCCAGCTTCAGAACAGTCCCTATTAAACAGAATTGTACAAATACCAAACTTCACTAAAATGGGCCTACAGCACAAACCTAAGCACAACAAAACGCCTTACAAAATGTCACATACCTTCCATCAGGACTGAACTGTGCTGCTATGACTGCTTCCGCATGACCCGGTATAGAACTGGTACATCTGGTGACGGCTCGCACCTTAAACACGGCCTGGGGTTGGTAGACAATGTCAAGCACTTTCTCGGATCCTTCTAGTGTTTTATCATCTAGAGCCTGGTCTAATCTGTCTGTTATTTCTTTTTCATCAACAAAAAATGAATATGGTACCTTTTCTTCCTGAAAAATACATACATATTTTCAAATAAATTCAAGTCTTTCAGAAAATAGTTAAGTTGTATATATTTTGTCTGTAATGTTTATATATTTTAACTTTTGGATTAGCTTCTTCATGGGACTGTAATACTGAAGACAAGAACAAGTTATAATTATGTCATTATGTGTCATCTTAATTGCTAAGACTTAAAAGAAAAAAGTGTTTGTTTCCGCTAACCCGACCGACCGTATTATTTAGCTGCCAACCTTAACTTTTTTTATTGCATTTTTTTAAAAAAAAAAATAATAATAACATGAGGCCCAAGAGGGCCTGTGACGCTCTACTGGCTAACATGGCTCTTATAACATCAATGAAGCGAGTGACTGCCATTTACTTTTTTTTTTAAAGTTTCGGGCAAAAAACAACTTTTTAACTAAATCAAGAAAACACAGAGCTAAAACAAAAAATAATAATAAAAAAAATATGAAAAAAAACTTGATAATTTAAAAAAAAAAAAAAATAAATAATAATAATAATAATAAAAAAAAAATTATAATTAAAAAAATAATAATAATAATAATTAAAAAAAAAATATATATAATAATAATTCTAACACGACCTCTGCAGTCTTTCATATACACAAAGAAGGGAGACAGCTGTATGTTATTCTACGATAAAACACAGCTGTTACATTAATTCCCCGCGTATATTTCATCCGTTGGAAGCGCCACGTTACATGACGTCACTTGGTAAATATACGTCACAAAGACAAACTGAACAGTAATTTTAATCAAATGTTAATTACAACAAAATTGCAATTCTCCCAAACCGTGCACCCCCCCGAAATAAACCCATCATATGCACATGTACATATAACATTAATAAGCATCTTGAATTGAATTGGGGTTTTAAGGCGCACCAACACATGAAAAAGGCTATATGGCGCCTAAAAGGCATGAATATGCCAGGCTCATCTTCCATGTACATCGAGATAAAATATGGAAAATGGGCCTAGAACCTTCTCACCCTGAACTGCAGAGTTGCTGCAAATTCTATCGTAGAAACTCCATTTACGCTGGAGCCACGTTATTGTTTTTCTGCCACTGTTCTTTTGATGCGAGCGAGATAGCACCTGAAACAATGCAGGGATCATGATGAAGACCTTTAATGAACATGAACAAAAAATGATAAAATGAACATGAATTTGGGGGGATTCTACCCTCTGCCTACCCCTCCAAAGGGATCTGCAGTGGCCGTATTCTTTGCCCCGTGACCAAACGGGGCCCCCGGCAACCACACGGGGCCTCTTGAACAAGGTGAGAACATTTGACGTCATACAGCGCAAGCTATATGACGAAAGCAATGACTTAATTGTTTGTCACGTGAAAACTAGTGCACTGAAACGCAGAACTTTGCATACGGGGGCGCCCAATGGAACAGCCTGTAAACATAGCAGCCTGATTACCTTGACCTCCGAGATAATATATAGTGCCCCAACAATACTGAATAGCGTAAATATTGGGGTAATTGTTGTGTTAGAATCCAAATAATAAATACGTACCTGTGTTTTATCGGTGAATAAAATACAGTTAGGAGTTCCGATGCGTAGTAATTAAATCACGAGTGCGTTATTATTTCTTAATTAAAAAAAAAAAATAAAAAATAATAATAATAACAATAATATTAATTAAAAAAAATAAATAATAAAAAAAAATAATAATAATAATTAAACAAATATTTACACCAAAAAAAAAATAAAAAAATTATAAAAAATTATTATTAAAAAGAAAGTCATAAAATCTGGTAAAGTTTGGCAAAGATCAGATGCAAAATGAAGGCCCTATCGTATGATTACGCAAATTAAAGCATTTTTAACAAAATCAAGGGCTGGTACCGATCTGGCTGGTTTTCAAACTTGACCAAGCTTTCATAGATATTAACAATCTGATAAAGTTTGGTAAAGATCGGATGAAAAATGAAGGCCCTATCGTCTTAACGAGGCAAAATATATCATTTTGAACTAAATCAGGGGCCATAACTCCGATGTAACTGGTCCGATATGGCTGGTTTTCAAACTTGTTCGAGCTTTCAATGACATTAACAATCTGATAAAGATCGGATGAACAATGAAGCCCCTATCGTCTTAACGATGCAAAATATAACATTTTTAACTAAATCAAGGACCACAACTCCGCTGTTACTAGTCCAATATGGCTGTTTTTCGATCTTGTCCGAGCTTTCATTGATATTAACAATGTGGTAAAAGTTGGTAAAGATAGGATGAAAAATGAAGGCCGTATCGTCTTAACGAGGCAAAATTTAGCAATATAGCATTTTTAACTAAATCAAGGGCCATAACTCCGCTGTTACTTGTCCGATCTGGCTGGTTTTCGAACTCATCCGGGCTTTCATGGATATTAACAACCTGTTAAAGTTTGGTAAAGATCAGATGAAAAATGAAGGCCCTATCATTTTAACGAGACAAAAGTTAACGATGGACGATGGATGGACGACTCGGCATCCCTTCTGCCAGTAGAGCTAAAAAGTAATAAGAATAAAAGTTGAACCCATGAACCAAGGTTTCTTATTGGGGAAAAAAATAAATAAAAAATATGCCTCCAGTGAGATTAGAACCCATGACCCTTGGGGTTTCCAGTGTCCATTTTTAAATATTGAAAAATGGCCCTAACCATGTATTATCTAGGTATTAATACCTTCCCCAGTACTTTTTATCATTAACAAAAATAAGAACATTAATAATAAAAAATAAATATTGCCTTCCTAGTTACCCAATTTTTTTGAAGCTGTTAGCGGAAACAAACCTTTTTTTTTGGCCTAAATACTTACATGTAGTAATTAGTGAAGAAATTGGTTTGATGATCTAAGTCTGTACTGAAGAATCTACATGTACAAAAGCTCTTCTAAATCATTAGCTTGTGTTGTATTTTTCATCCCAATATTTATCCTGCGTGTGGTTCCCGGCAAGAATAGGGTCACAGCTTATCCAGGCTGAGGGTTATAATTCCCCCAAATTCATGTTCATGTGGTTTCAGACGCAACTCGAGTGATCGTGGTTCCAGCAAAAAATGGAGTGTTTACAAAAGTATTTACATCAACTCTGCAGTGCTGCAGTTCACAACAGATTCGGCATATTTTTATCTCAATGTAAATGGACAGTTGGCCTGGAATGTTCATTCCTGCAGGCGCCATATAAACTTTTTGTTTTGGTACGCAGTAAAAGCTAATTCAACTATACTCAAACAAGCGAATATTAATTCATCAAAGGACATGGGTGAAACCTCAAGCTATATCCTTTAGGTGGCCCGACCGACCCTATTTTCAAGGGGCCGACCCTAAAACTTTTATGAAAAAAATAATATATTAAATTTGTTCTGAACAATGATTTATCACAATACTGACATCACAGAGAAACTTTCACTTGTATCATCAACTTGTATGGGGTTTATGAGATAAATACATGTAGAATCTCACAATAACTTGCTCCAAAAAAAAAGGCCTACTGACCTACCCTATTTCTTTAGAGCATGCAATAGGAAACACAGCATTTTTTTTTGGCCCATCCTTTAGGTCAAAATATGAAAAGTACACAGGATGTTTCTATTTTACACAAAGCCATAACCGATATTAATTACCTTCTGAAGCAGGGCATTACAGACGAGCTGAAGTTTATCAACAGTGATGTCTAGCGGGAGGTCGAATGGACTTCCAGTTATCTCCCCTGTCTCACTCTTAAACTGCGCCAATATACGCCGACCAGACTGGTCAGCCTCTGGTTCTTTTTCTAAACTATGGATATAGACAATAAAGACTGTATACCGGTAGGTAGAGTCATATAATTTCATAAGCATATATACAAAAATAACATATTTCTACGTGTTAGTTAAAAGTATATGGCAGTATTATACAGAACTGTCAAGATTTTAAGGGGTACATAGCCTCGGTCACCCGGCCCGCTTCTGATTTCTCCGCTACACTGTGCTTCACGGATCCAGAACCAGGGCCTGGGGAAAATAGGACGTTTAAAATCGCCCTCTTGTTTTGGGCGATGTTGGAGAGATTTTGAGAGATTCAACGAGACTTTCAAAATACATCTTTTTAAGTTAATTTAATAATAATTTCTTATTTTTAACTTATGAGAAGCAGCAAGAGACGTTAAAAAGTTTAACTGATGCATCAACATTTGACGGTGTACGTTTATTTACAACAAGGCATCACGCAAATGCGCATGAAAAAAACGCGCAAATAAATTGTGCTAATCGCTAGTGGGCGCTTTAATTTACCTAATCTGCCCAGATCGATATCTGCAAGTAAGACATGTATATGCATGATACGGTCTAGCTAGCCGAGACTAAGGGGTCCATGGCAATCTTGAAGTAGTTATCAAACATTAAAATTAGCCCCTCAATTTATCAATTCAGTATCATTTTGACTTAAAATCTACTTTCATATATAAAATAAATAAAAGAACAGGAATTCCAAAGTATCTTTCCACTCTATCTGGTGTGGCTCAAAATAATGTAACAATGATGATGAGGCCTAAAAAAAAAATGGGGTGTCACCCGACCCTACCTACGAATACCCGCCGACCCTGACGTTTTTTTGGTCCATTTCGAGAAGAAAAAAAAAAATAACAATATAAGTATGTATGTACACAAGTGAAGAGCAAATAGAAAACAATTATAATTACAGTAATTATAGTACATAATTCAGTGCATCTTCTTTGCGTTCATAAAAAACAATCCTTAAAAAAAAACAAATCCGACCTACCCTACCTACCAATTTTGAACATGTTAACAGAACCACACAATTTTTTTTTTTAGGCCTGAGCAACAATTCAATTTAATTTTATCAAATGGTACGTATGCCAAGCCAAAATTAGATGTTTTGGCAAAGAAAAAGTTTCAGTGTCTTCCCCAGGCATAGTGGCACCACTGTACTCCTTAATTTCGAAAGTTGCTTGCCACTACTCCTTAATTCTGCCACCACTCCTTAAATTCTTGCCAGTTATCCATTACCTTTTCAAAATTGATCATGACCCTATTACTGTACCTTTTTTGGTAAATATTAAAACTGTTCAAAAGTAACAATCTGTAACAAAAGCCATTTTGTCTCTTTAATAAGTAAGTATACCAACAAAGTCAAATGGCATTATATCTGAATTTCCATCAAACGTCTTTTATTATTTTATTTTTGTGATGAAATGAATACTCATGTCCCATAACCATCCCTAATGTTTAAAATGCCACTACTCCTTAGACCCTGAGTGTGATACATAATGTCAAAGGTAATTTCAGTTGTAATGCAATGGAGCTGTTTAAAATAATCTACCTCTGTTAGCAACACGAGAAGGGACAGTGCTTTTTTTTCTACATTTTGGGAACAGAACCCATACCCTTAAAAATTTTCATAAAATCGGCAAACAAAACAGTCAAACATTTATTTTATAATTTTGTATCTTTCATACTGTTTATAGTACAACAAGATCAACAGAGGCATATAAAGCATTTCATATTTCATATTCAATACTTGTCACATTTTTGCTACTTTTCAGTGTTTTTCTTTTTCTTCTTTCAATTGCGACTTTTCTTCTCAAAATTGGGAAAAAAAGGTATGCTTTGTCATTGGGAATATAACCCAATAACGGCTATAAAAACAGCCAAAAAAAATATAGTGCGATACCAAACTTAGCTCCCAAATGCAGTACATGTTACTGGCCATAATGTGGCAGCCTATGTAGCCATAGTGAAAGTTGATTAAAAACATGCAGGAAAACTATATAATTACATATTCGTCAAATACACCAATCAGTAGATTGCAAACCAAGCTTTATTTTGATAAGATACAATTTTATGACAATGCATAACATTTTGAAAAATCATGTACAAAGTTGATCTATTTAATCCAATAACAAGTTACATCATACTATTTTAACAATGTGGATAGCACTTGTGGCCCGACCTGATTGCATTGTACTTGTACATATATGGCAATAAAATATGTTTAAATCGAACTATTTTAACAGGAATTTCAAATTTTGAAAATACCATATCAAAGGCCAACCATAGCCCTACAAAATGGTATCATTATACAAGCCTCGGGGCAGGAAAGTTCCACTTGTCCGCTCGCCCCACTTGTCCGCTCGCCCCACTTGTCCGCTCGCCATTACCAGTGCTCATTGATGTAGGACGAGTAGAAATTCAGATAAATTCTTGACCATTCAAACATTACCCCAGAGCCAAGGTGAAAAATTGTGCTTCAAACTGTATTTAATTTCAATTATCTGGCTTATCGTGCCAGTGCTTTAGCCTCTGAGATATCGATTATTTGCCATTTACCTGTAACTGGTTGTATACAAATGGATTGCGCAATAATCAGATTTCTCAAAAATATAAAACTAATGTTTCATTGACTTTGCCTGACACTACTCTACAAATAAATAAGTGTATATATTGTTAACTCAAGTAAACAAATAACCTGTAAAATCATTATATTAAAGTAATTTAACACGTTTAACGAAAACAAAGTTTTGTCCGAAATTCCATAACTATCCGAATACACGCGAGTTGTAAGGTATGAATTTACAATCGATTCAAACGTGCCGTTTACTAATATATCAAACTGGGGTTAGCACAAACATTGAAGGTGACATTGATTGAACTTGTTTATATTTCAAATAGTGACAGTCAACACCTATATTAAACAGTAATGCTAAAATACAAATACGTGACAGATCTGTGTTTACCTCATGTTTACAACACGTGCTTCCGGTTTAGGGATCAGGACGTAGAAAACCCAATATATATGTTTTGCACCTCTTTAATTTGTGTATATATTTAAGTGCATATGAGATTTTTTCCTTCAGTTATATAACATAAATATAAATAATCATTGTTTTTACCTTTCATAATCCAAATACTTTAATATATTGTTATTTAAAATTATATGCAATAACTGCTCCCGCCTGACTTTGGCCAGCATAATATTTTGAGAAACATAAACCAAAACATGTTTTTAAGACTTATTTCACCAGCTCTGATAGATTATAATGTTTTCTCCTGCAAAACATTATCTAGCACAGGTATTAATTTCGATTAATTTATTTGCATTCTTTAGTTTCAAAGGAAAATGCATCTGTCAAATTGCACAGCAATTGTTAACTAAGTAAATGGGTGGGGTAACTGTAATCTCACTTGAACATTGCGATGACCAGAGCTCTGTGTCACTCATTTACAATACTGATGCTTAAAGACATTCTCAGAAGTAGTTATTTTGACCTGATGCAGACCCTATATTGTGTAATAGACCAAAATACTCAGATCTTTTGGAGGAATTGCTAATTGGTTTTTGAAAAAAAAATGAAATTATGAAAACCTGTATTAAATCTCAACGAAAGTCATTACAATAAATGATAGCTCTTTGTGAGTAGTATTTTCCGGAACATTAAAGACACTTCAATATCGCTTTCAAAAAGTTTTAACTTTCGAATTGTTAAGGAAATGCCATAAATAAAACGGAGTGTCTATTGACACGTACGTAATAAAAGCACAACCGTAAGAGTAGGTCGGTAGCGGTTATCACGCCCGTAATATTTACATTAATTATACTGTTTTGAGTTCATATTTTTTGCCAATTTTATATAAAGTCGTATAAAGTTTAATTTTTGTAATGTATTGGTTATATAATATATATGTTTGTAAGTGTTCTTTCAAAACGGTCAACAAACTGTATCTTAAACGTTCTTATATTAGACATTGTCATTGTGATATATTAAACATATATTAATGTGCGAGTCAGTAATTAAAGAAAGAAAATGTATCATATCTTACGTGTTTGTTTTTTAATGATTATCGTTCCTGAATTATTTACACGTATGCGACAACGATACAAGATACGTTTCCCATTCTCACTTCTATTATACGTGTCACTAACGATTATCGTTCCTGAATTATTGACACGCCTTGTATACGAATTATCGTTCCTGAATTATTTACACGTATGCGATTCAAGTACAGACAACGTAGCAGTAGATACGTTTCCCATTGTCATTTCTATTATACGTGTCACTAACGATTATCGTTCCTGAATTACTGACACGCCTTATATACGAATTATCGTTCCTGAATTATTTACACGTATGAGATTCAAGGACAGACAACGTAGTAGTAGTTTACTGGATTATCGTTACTGAATAATTGACAGGCTTAATATACGAAGTATCGTTCCTGAATTATTTACACGTATGCGATTCAAGGCATAAAACGTAGATATTAAAATGTAAATTTACGTGGCATCAGTATAAATTCACTTTATTACATAGATATTGACGTATAAACCACCTTCGGAATCACTGAAATACGTGTTGAATTATATAGACACAATCCACTTCATTCTTCGAATCTATACGCAAAACGTAGAAATTCAACATGTAAATTTACATTGCAACAGTATAAATCCACTTCATATATATGTTATCTAGCTTTTGCATCAATGAAAAACTTATTGAATTATATAGACACACTCCAATCACGTTTTAATAAATATTCCTCTTATGTATATCACATGTTCTTAATGTGTAATGTATAAGAATAAATATTTATTTTTATACGGAAACGCCAAATTGATAATTAAATAAATGTAAATATAAGCCATATCTCTTTACTTTGTAAATAGTAAATTAATACCATAATACACAAGCACAACTTAAATGATAGCATTTGCTCAAATGGCAATGAACAGTGTAGGTGTGAAAAACATTAAACGTCCACAAAAGAAAAGCAAACAAGCACACTTAATGACAGTATCCACTTAACTTTGAGTGATTAACTGACACCTTTATACCGTTATAATAACTGTATACTAATTAGTGTTTGTAAAGAAAGCTTGGATGCGCTGAAGCCGTTACATTTCTAGAAATAGTATATATACTTGATAAAAACAGAAACATGTCTTTTTAATATGTTATGTAAAGATATAAATCTAGATAATATACAATCTGATAATATCAACAATTTTAATAACAAGTTAACAGATAGTTATTACAGAGAGATATCTTAAAATTAAAATTGCTAAACTTATCATTACCCTTTAATTTAACTAACATTTTAGATCCTATCAAAAAACATAGAGTTCAAGTATTTAGCGCTGTCAGTTCTTTCATCCTGGGCACACAATTTGAAAAGAAGATTTAGACTAAACTACAATGTTGGACGGCCCAGTGGATTAGCTTGTATGTTTTGTCTGCTGGGCTCGAAAACACTGATAGTTTGATTTAAATTCGTTTATTCAGTATAATTTTACCAAATTGTAAACCCTTTCTATTAGAGTGCAGATAATCGTCGTATTTAACTTTATATAAATGTCATATGATTACTTATTAGTCTACGTAAGTAACAACATAATATATAAAATTCTTAAGAATAACTATACTTATATAGTAGACGAAATTTGGGTCATACTTTATACGTGTCACTTACTAATCTCCTTATTGACACTTATTACTCAGTACGTTTCCCATTCATTCTATTATACGTATACGTGTCACTAGACAGGTAACACGAATAAACGTATACGTGTCAATAGACAGGTAACACGAATAAACGTATACGTGTCAATAGACTCGGCCTAAATAAAATCTGGGATAATAATTGAAGGGATCGGTCTCGAACAGAAGTGTGCCAAACACTTGTCGTCGACTCATTCGGAACACTTCGGTCATGTTTGTTCACTTTAGCGGCCATGTTTTAGGATGTAGAATGTGATTTCGCTCCGTGATTTATCATGTTTATCTCGTTTTATGGTTGAAGACATTACAAAGAACATAGTTGCTTCAAAACGTAATTGTAAGTATCCTTTTCACGATTTGCGTGGGTTGTTCGGGTTTTTAGAAAGTTTTTAATTGCTTTTTTTAGTGTTTTGTTCTCAAACCCGGAAGCGTGAAATCGGATGAAAAAAGGATGGCCGACGTTCGTGTAGTTTTTTGTTTGTTTGTTTTATACACCTTTTACGCTTTTAATGTATTTTTCGATCTCTATTTATCATCCAAAACATATGCACATTATGTTTGGTGTAGTTTTTAATTTGGTTATGACTTTGATTTCGACAAAATTTGTTTTTTTTAACTTGGCCATTTTTAACGCGTTCTTTTATCTCCTGGATTAGCATACACGTACATATTTTATGGAAGGGTAATCTTTTTTTTCTCAATTAAACCGTACCTGTTGATGAATGCAAGTAATACCATACATTTTGGAATTGTGTTTAGGGTAGTTTTTAAGTGGGTTATGATTTTGATTTTCGCAAAAAATATGGAATTATAATTTCGCCATTTTGAAGAAAAAAAACTTCTCTTGGATCAACGTGTATATTTTATGGAAGGGTGAATTATTTTTTCTCTATTACAAAGTACCTGTTGATGATTGCAAGTAATAACAGACATATTGGACTTGTGTTTAGGGTAGTTTTTAAGTGGTTTATGACTTTGATTTTAACAAAAAATAATAATTAACTTCGCCATTTTGAAAGAAAAAAAATATCTTGGATCAACATGTATCATGTATATTTTATGAATGGTAAACTTTTGTTTCTCACTTACACAGTACCTGTTGATGATTGCAAGTAATAACATACATATTGAAATTGTGTTTAGGGTAGTTTTTAAGTGGATTATGATTTTGATTTTAACACAAAAAAAGCTAAACTGGTCCATTTTGAAAAAAATATCTCTTGGATCAACATGATTATTTTATGGAAGGGTAAACTTTTTTCTCTCAATTAAACTGTACATGTTGATGATTGCAAGTACATTGTAATAACATGTATACATATTGAAATTGTGTTTATGGTAGTTTTAAACACGAATGTCGGTCATCATTTTTCGTCGCAATTTCACACTTCCTGGTTTAAGAACAAAACACTAAAAAAATCAATTAAAATTTGCTAAAAACACGAACAACTCATGCAAATCGTGAAAGGATACTTACAATTACGTTTCGCAGCAACTAACTTGGAAATGAGAGCATTTTACAATCATTTCATTTTCATTTTGAATTTTAGCTGATTAAAAGACTAAATCAGCCGACTTTAAAACCGAGAAGAAAACAAACAAACACTAATTAATAATGTGTTGTTCGAATTATCATTACCACGTAACCGTTTGCCGGTCTTATTTTTTTATTATTGATACATGCATGTTTGTTAATTACTCAATCGATTGTTATGGCAATAGAATACATTAATCTCACTATTATTAATTGTTCACACAATGCAGTCAAGGTTTTACCAGTTGTTCTATAGAAAAGTTAAAAAGATAATTTAATTTTGCTCTCTTAATAAATAATTTAAATGAACTGTAGTGTTATCCTCACAAACATTATATAGACTGAAAAAATGAACGCTTTTATTTTGTTTACCGACTCGAGATTCTCATCGTTCATTTAACCTTTGAAGATATTGTTCGAAATAACATCAATCAATAGAAAGGTTATTTATTTGGCTTTCTAACCATGCATCTTATGTAAATATTCATTAAACAATGCATGTATATGTTTGATTACCAAAACAATAAACACATGGTGATGTGCATAAACGCTTTAAAAAAAGCAAAAATATGATACATTTCCGTTCCAACTTGAGATTTTGCATATTTATTTAACCGTTTTTTGGAATAAAATTACACCATTAGAAAGGTTATTTATTTGGCTTTCTGGCAATATAAAATATGTAAAAAATTCAGTAAATGATTACACTAAATGATACATAATGTCTGTTTGCAATGTAGATGGGTGTGCCGTACATCGAGGCGTCTCGCTGATACCACGATAAGCATAGTAAAAATCGTTAAATGCAGCATATAATGGATAAACTTACCTGAACGACAAGTTTTTTCAGTTGAATACAGCCTTTATACTGTCGTATCATATAAAGCCCTGATAATATGTAGAGTATTTGATAATCAGATTAAGCAGACATATGACAGCTTCTAAGATATGTGGTTAAAAAAATATATGTACTTTGCAGTAATAAGATGTCTGAATACAAGCCAAGCTACAAGATCAGCTGACAACAAAAACTATGAAATCAACGCCCGATTTATAAATAGGAACCCCAGGTATACTATCTCAGTTTTATTTCTATTTTTCAGGTTTTGTTTGTTTTGCATTTTTAGTGGTAAATAAAAATGACTTCCATTTTCAGATTGGTTGAGAAATAAAAAGAATCGTATGCACAAGTTGTAACATACCGTATTCCCCCTATTAGTAGCTCCCGGGCACTATGCAGAGTTCAAAAGGGGCGCTCTTATTGTTCAGTCTTTTCAATATTTCCCGATATCTTACCCGATTGTTTACTATGAAATATACTATAATTTAAGATAATCTTTTACTACGACACCGGCACTGACTAAAACTTAACCCGACTGTATATCATTGAAGCATAATAGGTAAAACTGATGACAGTGCTGTAAGGTTTAATTTATGTGATAGACCAAGCCAGTGCTATAAGGTTTAATTTATGTGATAGACCAAGCCAGTGCTGTAAGGTTTAATTTATGTGATAGACCAAGCCAGTGTCGTAGTAAAAAACTCCCTATAATCAAATCCATTAGCATTAAAGACGAAAGTTTTGTGTTTTTTAAAGAGTTTTTGTATTTTCGAAGAAGGTAAGGTTTCTTAAAATTGGTGGGGGGCCAATTTCCCGATATCTTACCCGATTGTTTACTATAAAAATACTACACTATAAGATGATCTTTTACTATGACACCGGCACTGACTAAAACTTAACCCGACTATACGGAGTATAACTGTGTCATCATTGGAGCATAATAGATAAAACTGATGACAGTGCTATAAGGTTTAATTTATGTGATAAACCAAGCCAGTGTCATAGTAAAAAAACTCCCTGTAATCAAATCCATTAGCATTAAAGACGAAAGTTTTGTGTTTTTTGGATTTTCGAAGAAGGTATGGTTTCTTAAAATTGGTGGGGACGCTATTATTAGGGAAGGCACTACTAATAGGGGAAATACGGTATTTTAAATGGAAATATTTTCTACTCCTTCAAAAACTGTGAAATGAGCATTTCCCATTTGTAACTGCTTGTCTGTCGTCCATCAACAGATGTAAAAACATTTCCTATGAAACCACATTTTGACTGAATTTTACAAGTTTACATCGATGATTTACATGGTTGATAGAATGATCAGTACCTTTCAAAGTTGTACAAAATAGGTCAGCATCCGAAATGGGGCATCCCATTAATAAGCCTTTCTACTTAACTTCATATTTCTTGATTATATTGCACCAATAATATATTTATCATGCTTATAGTAGAATAATGAATTAAAAGTGAAAACTTTTATTTAATTATTTGCAGGCAGGTTTAAAGTCAAAGTGGTACGGATTTAATAATATATTGAGAATGTTACTGTCATGCTCCGTATCAATACTCCATATTAAATTATATATATTTATTTCAGAGCCTTGGAATTCTTAGGGCTGGCACCAAAAAGGAAAGGATGGAAATATCAGGCCCCAAGGAAAGATTTGTATCACAAGTAAGCTTTAGCGATAGATGTACATGTATACCTTAACCCATACTCAATCAGGCAGAGTATGAAAGCTTCTGACCTGTTTTTACACGCCTCTACCCACCAGCCCTCCAATCTCAAGAAAAGAAGAGTGAGGGAAAAAAAGTCACACACTGTTTTATACCCCAAAATTAAATATCATTATTACGAACACATATATATAATAAATTAACAATAACTCACTCCCTATCTTCTTATATCCTCGACACTGTCGGGTGTTGGGTATCATAGTGTTGAGCTCTTGATTACCTTGTCTTGACTAAATATTATGAGAAGATACCTTTAAAATGAATATATTAGTATTGCATTTTGTATTAGTGCAGCAACTACGTATTATTTTATGAGTATTAATATGTAAATCTGTTGTATTTCGACAGGTTGGTATATGAAGTGAGCAATTCACACACATATGCCAGGGTGGATCATTGGGCTGGGAAGACAGTGATAGACGTGTCTACAAAAGAGGTGGGCCTAGCCAGACATCTATACAGGTATGCTTGTGACAGGATAAACCTCTGAATAGCATTCATCCTTTGTTATAGCACGGTCGGTGACATTTCCTTTAATGAATGCAGAGCATTAAATCGTTTAATTTAGGATAACCTAAGGGACGTGGCTAGACCGTACTACAGCTACCAGATATTGGAATTTAGAGTACGGTTACTATGACATCACAGTGTTACTAAGTACACCATGCTACAAAAAAGATAGAGTTTGTCTCGGTGTTTAAATAAGCCAACTCACTGAGACCAGACTCTATCTATTACTTAATCTGTTTTTGTTACAGCTCGAACCTGAATAAACCTCAGGATTTATTCTTTTATAATCTTTTTGTGGAATCAAGGCCTCGAAACACTGCACTTGCAAATTCAAACATGTCACTTAACCCTAATTAAATAAAATTTTAAGTTTTCAAATTTTATTCGTTATTTTACCATGCATGTAGGTTAAATTATATAATCAACAGTAAAAACAATTTGCTAAGAACTATTCCAGTAACTAATATTAATGATCTGTAATATGCATTACAGAACTACAAATAATTGTTTTAGTCACTAGTCCTGGACTACTGAATATTCACCAACCGTTCTTGAGAATATTTTTCGACTTAAGCTCAAGTATGCAAATTACAATCACAAATATTTCTATAAGTTTACAGAATAAACGTTCATAACAAGCTGCTATGTATAAATACGATGCATACTAATAAATAGCAACTTGTTACGATTGTTTATCTTTGAAGGTCATGGAAATATTTGTCTTTGAAGGTTATGGAAATATTTGTGAACGAATTTTCAGTACTTGAGCTCAAGTCTAAGAATAGTCTGAAGAATGGTTGGTGAATTCCAAGCCAGGACTACTGAACCTGTTTAAAGTGACTAGCTCCAAAAAGGCAGCTTGTCACTAGTCCTAGTGTTTTCTTTGATTTCTCAACATGTTGCATCATCCCTTATTTTTTTAATAGTTTTATCTTTATATATTTACATTAATTTTTAATTACTACTTAATTTCTTCATCTTTCGTCGGTTTTTGCGCACAATATGACCTATTTATGTGTCGACGTGCCGTAAAACACCATTCATTCATTCATTCAACATGTTAAGGCTGCTTCTGATTTTAATGGATTCCTTGCGAGTTTAAACTGCTAAAGCTGTGTAGATTGGGTGGAACAGAAGTAATGGTAAGTCTTAAAGATGGAGCAATTTAGGTACCTGAATCCTGTCTCTTAGAGCCTCATTGTATGACCAAAATATTGTGTCAATGAGCGGTTTAAACACCAATTCTGTTCTGTTGTTTCATCTTACACTGGAATATTAATGCCACAAGATGGGGCTCGTACATATTTTTCCAATATTTTCAAATTTATGTGTTCTGTGTTACAGTATGAACGATGTAAGTGCATCCTGGAATGTAGGTCGTCTGTTGGCGCGTAGGATGCTGGAGGCCGGAATAACAAATGTCTTCTATGAAGAGGAACATGAAGACGGCGAATCTGAAAAGGTAATTTTAGTTTCTATGCGTTTCTTTGAAAAAACTATGATTTTTTCATGCAGGGCATACATATTGAGCTTACCACAGGGCATATGGGCTGTGATGGCCGACCGATTGATTGGTTTCGGCACATAGAGAACAGTTGCATGGACTGAATTAGGTTTTTGTTTGTAGTTATATCCTGATCAGAGGTAGACCCTTGTTGACTTTGTGGTCAAAGATCAAGGTCACTAACCTTTGCTGAAAATTGGTTATGCAGGGAGTTCAAATTGAGTTTACCGCAGGGCCTATGATTGGTTTCCACTCATTGTATTAAAAGAGAACGTCTGCATGGATTGAATTTGTGTTTGGTGTATTTGGTGTATATCTTGGTGATAGGTAGATCACTATTGATTTTGGGGTCAAAGGTCAAAGTCAATATAACCTTTTGCTGAAAATTGGTTTCTATCCATTTAAAAGAGAATGTGTGCGTTCGGGGTTCTCCCATCGGTTACCGAAAGCACTCTCGACTGCCATCGGTCACCGTCGTTGGCTGTTGGTTCGCCGATAGGTAGAATGTTGGTAACCAATCTTCCTGAGGTAGTATCAGTGGCCTCGTTGGTAACAAATGTTACCATCGGTGGCCATTGGTAACCCAAAGTTAACCAACGTGGTTGCCGATGGGAAAACCCAGAATGCACCCAATGGTTGCATGGATAGGTGAGAGGTAAACTCCTATTGATTTTAGGGCTAGATTTCCACTCAAAAACTAGATTCTTTTGAATATGTTTACCAGTACATCAACAGTTGCAAAGATAAAAGCATTTGACTGGCATGTATTAAATAGCATTATTTATAAAATGTCCGAAATGCACAGCCTTGCATCACATCAATGTTTACAGAGGTCAGTACATCAGTATTCAGTCAACACGAATCTGAGAATCTATTTATCATGTAACTCCAAAAATGTCCACATAGCTTGCATTTATTTTTATTGATTTAACTGTTGATATCTATCGTCGTATCATGATGTGGTACTGTATGTCTCTTATGTTGTATGTTGTTTCGGTCTTCTCCGTATGATGCTAAACAAAGGAACTGCCTCGTCAATTTCCATAATCCTGTATTTTTTAACGGATGCAATTCTGATTTAATCATTACACACTTGAGCTGATAGGAAAAAAATGAACGATGATTTAGCCTTCATTTGTATACATATAATTATTACACTAGTGTATTAGGATATTTATGTCATATTTATTTATTATGATACACTCCCACATTACAAGCTATGTGATATAATTGGATGACATAGTTCTTAGCATTACGTAGTGCGAGTATCAACTTTCATACCCCATCCAACCCAGTCTCCAAGAAGCGAAAACAGGGTTGGCTGGGGTATGAAATAAAAAGTTAATTTCGGTTTGGGTTTGCATATTGTAACATAAAAACATTAATAGGTAATTTTAAACAGGTTATCATATTTTTTCAGTAAAACATGTTTTTTAAACATAGTTTATTGTCGAAATATGCCTTATCAAATTCTGCTAATATAAGCTTTTCCACAGCTTAATGGAATTAAGACGGGGCCACGTAATGGAAACCAAGCTAATCAATAACCTGAACCGAAATAAATGGCAAGAGTGCAGCTGGATATGTTAACTCATTTCGTAAGCCACTATTACACACATTTGAGCTAAGGTCTATTCCATTAAAACATACACGGACCCCAGGAACTTTTGAAATTGAACACACACCTCTATATATATAGTCAAAACTGAGTTCGAAGAATAGGGTCCAACCATAGATGTTTATTAAATTGCCTTCTTGGAGTCCTGGGTATGTTTTAATGGAATAGCCCTGATTCCCAGGACTATCAACTATACTTTTTTATTTACTTTACACTTACAAGCATCTGCATGCGTAGCTTTCTGCGGTTCTCTTGTCTTGCATAATAATTTGACTTTTGACATGCATATAAGGTACCGCTTGCATTGTTTGTTTTTCCAGAAAGTTGCATTCCTCACTGCATTGAAGGATGGGCACATAGAGTTGAGGGAACCAGATGAAATAGAACCAGAATCGGTTCCCGGCATCAACTACGAGGGATACAACAGATACAATGAAGAAAGGAAGTACCAGCAAGACTACCAGAAACTATGATATTAAACTGCAGAAACCTCAAATATAATTATTAATTTAGAATTTAAATATCAGTACGACTACCAGAAACTAAAATAGTGTACCTATTGTGACTAGTTTTAATCAATAAAGTAATACTATGTATACACGTTGTGTCCTTGTTAAATCATACGTATTATGTTGTGATGTTGTCCACCCGCCTGTCTGTTAAATTTTACCTGGCAGCTGATTGTGGCTAATAACTTTCGAAGTATAAGGTCCATAACCTTCTGGTTCATTGTTTTTAGCTCGACTATTCGAAGAAGAGTGAGAGCTATCCTACTCACCATGGCGTCGGCGTCGGCATCCCCAGCTTCACCTTAAAGTTTTTGTGCTATGGATTTATAACCAGTACTACTGAAGCTATTGCATTAAAACTTTATACTAATGTTTCCCATCAAATTCTGCACCTAATCCAACAATCCCCATAACTCTTCCTTGCATTTTGACAAAGTTATGGCCCTTTGATTGTCATGTCTTAACCGAAAAGTTTTTGTGCAATAGATTTATTACTTCAAAACTACTCAAAATGTTAATCTAATGTTTCATATCAAATTCTGTACCTTATCCAACAATACCCATAACTCTTCCATTCATTTTGACAAAATTATGGCCCCTGAATTGGTAAAAAATGTCATTTTTACATAGAAGTATATAGGAAAAAACACTTCAAAATCATCTCTGAAACATAAAGGGCTGCAGCTTAGATATTTTGTATGTAGCATTGTCTAGTAGTCCTCTACCAAGTTTGCTCAAGTGTTGAGCCTGGGGTCAGAAATGGATTCGCCCCAGGGACATAGTCACAAGAAGTGAAGCATGAGGGTGTAGGTGTGCCCCCTGAGTCAAAACTTAGTAACCGTTGAGATCGCCTCCCCCCCACTCCCACCCCCACCCCCCATAACCATATATACACTTAATGGGCATGAACAGACGGATATAACCACCCAACCAGTATAGACGCAGGTTTCCTTCCCCACCCCTGGGGACATAGCCCCTCGGTCTTATCTTGGAAACCATTGACATCCCCACCCTATAACCATACATACACTTACTGGGAATGAACAGACGGATACAACCACCCAACCAGTATAGACCCAGGTCTCCTTCCCCACCCCTGGGGACATAGCCCCTCGGTCATAACTTGTAAACTGTTGAGATCCCCACCCTATAACCATATAGACACTTACTGGGCACGAACAGAAGGATACAACCACTCAACCAGCATAGACCCGGTCCCTGATCTCCTTCCCCAACCCTGCGGACATAACCTCTGGGTCAAAATTTGGAAACCGTTAAGATCCCTATCCTATAACCATATATACATTTACTGGGCATGAACAGACGGATACAACCATCCAACCAGCATAGACCCTGGACTCCTTCCCCACCCCTGGTGACATAGCCCCTTGGTCATAACTTGTAAACCATTGAGATCCCTACCCTATAACCATATATACACTTACTGGGCATTAACAGACGGATACAACCATCCAACCAGCGTAGACCCTAGGCTTCTTCACCACCTTTGTGGACCTAGCTCCTCGGTCAAAGTTTACAAATAATTTGATATGTTGGAAGGATCTTATGGGGTCTATAGGTCAAAGTTCATGGTCTCAAATTGCATTTATTTGTTGATAGGCTCTTAGCATCAGGTTAATGTTTAAGTCTGCATAAATTCTTAACATGTAAATAACTTCAACATTTTTTATCCAATCATCATCAAACTTATTATAAATGGGACGATGATCGTATCTATTGAGTTCAAGATCATTGGATGAAAGGTCAAGGTCACAAAGGGTCAAAGCTCAAATGCATTTACATATACTTTTAACATATTTTCTTCAAACTTATAAAATATGCATTATGTATCCTTTGAAAGGGTAATTATCAAATTACCTCCATGTCATCACAGAAAAATTGTGTTCTTCATTTAATGAAAATTCCTATGTTTTCCTTCTTGACACATCCAGTTCGCCCCTTTGTTTTCACTTTTTTTTTTCTGATGGTATGCCGGGTGTATCATTTCTTGTTCTTTGAAAACTCGAATAAACGAGCTGCGCTGTCCTCTGACAGCTCTTGTTTGTAATTATTCCCCTTCTAAAACAGGTTTAACCTGGAACTTAACCTCTTAAGAATAAATATTTTAATAAAACAGCAATACCTAAACTAGAAGGTTGTTCCATGGACCACTAAAGTTTGAAGACACAAGGTGCAATCCTTCATGGATTATGGAGCAATTTTTAGCTCGAATGATCAGAGATCAGCAGAGCTTATGCCGTGTTGTGGTGTCCGTCTGTTCGTCTGTCAGTCCGTAAACTTTTATTTGTAGCGACTTCTCCTCTGAAACTATTGGATGGATATTCATGAAACTTTACAGAAATGTTGCCCATGAAGTCTAGTTGATCCTAGCAAAAATTCATGTTGATGTGAAATCCAAGATGGCCGCCAAAGCTAAAAATTGATTTTTAAAATACAAGTTTGTAGCGACTACTTCTTGAAAACTATAAGTGATATTGATATGGGACCGTTTCTAAAAATGATCAGCATGACATGATGTTGGCTGCCAGTGGCCATCTTTGTTTACATAGAGTTATATAGTAAGAACTTGTAGGGACTACTCCTCTGAACCTACTTGACAGATGTTCACGAAACTTCACAGGAATGTTGCTCTTAATGTCTAGTTTTTCCTAGAAAAATTTCAGGCTGGTAGGAAATTCAGATGGCTGCCACGGCTAAAAATAGATTTAAAATAAATAAATTTGTAGCGACTACTTCTTGAAAACTGTAAGTGATATTGATATGGGACGTTTACTAAAATGATCAGCATGACATGATGTTGATCCTTGTCGACATTTATTTTGATGCGACTTTACATGTTTACATGTATTTATATAGTAAAAACTTTTAGCGACTACTGCTCTGAAACTACTTGACAAATTTTTATGAAACTTCACAGGAATGTTGCTCTTGATGTCTAATTGATCCCAGAAGTTTTTTAGGTTGGCCGGAAATTCACGATGGCTGCCATGGCTAAAAATAGATTTTAAAAATATAAGTTTGTAGCGACCACTTCTTGAAAACTATAAGTGATATTGATATGGGACTTCTTCTAAAATGATCAGTATGACATGATGTTGATCCTTATCAAAAATTATTTTGATTTGACGTTAAACATCTTTGTATACATAGAGTTATATAATGAAAACTTGTAACGACTACTCCTCTGAAACTACTTGACGGATTTTCATGAAACTTCAAAGGAATGCTGATCTAGCTATCAAAAACCTATCAGTAGAGCTTCAAGGTCATTGACCTCTTGTTTTTTTTAAGTGTTAAAGTTTAAGAAAAGAGGCATACTTCTACATTGGATAATTGACAAGGAAGAACTGTATAAAGTTTCATGACCATAGGTCAATATTTTGGCAAGTTATGAGCTAGGTTAGGTTTCAGGTTAAGGTTTTATGAAAAGGGGACATAACTCTGCCAAAATAAAAGTAAGAGTTATTGGACATGTGTAACGACATTCCTTCAGTTATATGTGTGTGAAGTTTTAAGAACATAGGTCAATCAAATACTTTTCAGGTTATGGCCAGTTATGAGCTTGGTTACATTGCAGGTTAAAGGTTTATGAAAAGGGACATAACTCTGCTGAAATGAAAATCAGAATTATTGGTCATGGGTAACACTATTCTGTGTGGTAAGATGAATATGTGTGACGTTTCATGAACGTGGGTCAAATACTTCATAAGTTATGGCTTGTTATGAGCCTGGTTAGGTTGCAGGTTAAAGTTTTATAAAAGGGGGCATAGCTCTGTCAAAATGAAAGTCAGAGTTATTGGACATATTTAACAACATTCCTTAGGTTAAGATGAAGTTGTGTGTGAAGTTTTATTTCATGAACATATGTCAAATACAGTTATGGCCAAGGTTAGGTTGCAGGTTAAAGCATGACGGATGGACGGACGGCGACGGACAAAGTGATCCCTAAGTGGACAGAAAAAGATGTTATGCAAATGAGTTATGTGAACAGATATTGTTGATTGTGCCTTTTATATAAATGGAATAAGATCTGATACAGGTCTGCCAATGTTATTGTTCCTCGCAGCTTCCGTAATGCTTGATTTGTTACGCGTTAGACTGAACAGCATGAAATAGTTGCCATTTGATTCAGTAACCAACAGTGTCTCAAATAATTGAATTGAATGTTGTTTAACGGCTCATCAACACAGTATAGGTTATTTAGAGCCGCCCCAGGGAGAGGGGAAGGATATATAGGAATCGGGGAACCTGACATACTCTTATTATGGAATAGATTCCTATGGTACTTTTACGTGCTCGGAGGATAGACCGATACACGGGACCGCCCGGTTTACGTCCCCATCTGACGGACGAGGCTAAGGGAAAGTGTTTTGCCCAAGAACAGTGTCTCAAATAAAAGTGTAACCTTGCCTTTAATACATATATGATCGACTGTAGACTGGAAATGCTTATAATGATTACTGCCGTGCATTACACATTCCAATACCAGTTTGTTCGTTTGAATGGTGTTTTATGTCATTTTTAGCACATTTTAGGCCACATATGACAGTCGATTTTTTTGTGGTAGAGGCAGACCACCCCATTTTTCCTGGGTAGAACCAGCACTGTACACCTGCCATCCGTAAGAATCTACACTTTTCTCCCTTACAAGTTGAGCTCCCAGTGGGATACCAGAAGACATTGAGAAGGTATATTTAATACAGACAACGGCATGTCTTTTTCAACACACTGGTGAGGTTCAGCTGCATATATGCAGACATGCGTCCGTGTTTTTCGTTATCTTCACTAGTAAAATCGTACTGAGCGGGCAGGTGTCTCGGACACTCCATATGAGTAATGGTTAAGCCCAATTGTTCAATATGACATTAATTATGAACGGTATCCTTGCCCTCCTGCATTCAAAAGGGTCACTATCATTACATGACTGCTGGGAGTGAAATGAAGTAAAACAAGTGCCACTGGTAACTTACTGTTTATAACCATATAAATATGTAAATATACTATATTTAATAATTAATAGTGTCCATTTTGCATTATGGACATTAACAACAACAGCCCCTCGAACACAAAATCAATACTTCTTGTATCGTATGTATGGTATATTAAACAAATGTAATGTGAATATTGCTTATATGACAAATTTAATGTCTGTCCTTCATTCCAGCAACATTATGTTATCTACACTATTTTCAACATATTTCATGGTCAGACCTTCAGTCTATAGCAACAATGTGTTATGTACACTATTTCCAACACATTTCATGGTCAGACCTTCAGTCTATAGTAACATGTTATTGTTATGTACATAGTAACATGTTATTGTTATGTACACTATTTCCAAAAAAAATTATGGTCAGACCTTTTTTCTATAGTAACATTGTATTATGGTTATGTACAATATTTCCAACACACTTCAAGATCAGACCTTCAGTCTATAGTTGCATTGCATTATGGTTATGTACAATATTTCCAACACACTCAAGGTCAGACCTTCAGTCTATAGTTACATTGTATTATGGTTATGTACAATATTTCCAACACACTCAAGGTCAGACCTTCAGTTTATAGTTACATTGCATTATCGTTATGTACAATATACACACTTCAAGGTCATATCTTCAGTCTATAGTTACATTGTATTATGGTTATGTACAATATTTCCAACACACTCAAGGTCAGACCTTCAGTCTATAGTAACATTGTATTATTTCCAATACGCTTCAAGGTCAGAACATAAGTATATAGTAACATGTTATTGTTATGTACAATATTTCCAACACACTTCAAGGTCAGACCTTCAGTCTATAGTAACATTGTATTATGGTTATGTACAATATTTCCCGTATACATGTGCTTCAAGGTCCAACCTTCAGTCTAGAGTAACATTGCATTATGGTTATGTACAATATTTCTAACTCACTTCAAGGTCAGACCTTCAGTCTATATTGCCCCATGTGGTTCCCGGGTTCCCCGTTTGGTCACGGGGCAAAGAATAGGGCCACTGCAGATCCCTTTGGAGGGGTAGGCGGAGGGGTAGAATCCCCCCAAATTCATATTCATTTTGTCATTTTTTGTTCATGTTCATTAATGGTCTTCATAATGATCCCTGCATTGTTTCAGGTGCCATCTCGCTCACATCAAAAGAGCAGTGGCAGAAAAACAATAAACATGGCTCCAGCGTAAATGGAGTTTTTACGATAGAATTTGCAGCCACTCTGCAGTTCAGGGTGAGAAGGTTCTAGGCCCATTTTCCATATTTTATCTCGATGTACATGGAAGATGAGCCTGGCATGTTCATGCCTGTTAGGCGCCATATAACCTTTAATGTGTTGGTGCACCTTAAAACCCCAATTCAATTCAATTCAGTCTATAGTAACATTGCATTATGGTTATGTACAATATTTCCAACACACTTCAAGGTCAGACCTTCAGTCTATAATAACATTGTATTATGGTTATGTACAATATTTCCAACACACTTCAAGGTCAGACCTTCTGTCTATAGTAACATTGTGTTATTTCCAACACGCTTCAAGTAAGACCTTCAGTCTATAGTAACATTGCATTATGGTTATGTACAATATTTCCAACACACTTCAAGGTCAGACCTTCAGTCTATAGTTACATTGCATTATGGTTATGTACAATATTTCCAACACACTTCAAGGTCAGACATTCAGTCTATAGTTACATTGCATTATGGTTAGGTCAGACCTTCAGTCTATAGTTACATTGCATTATGGTTATGTACAATATTTCTCCAACACACTTCAAGGTCAGACCTTCAGTCTATAGTAACATTGTATTATGGTTGTGTACAATATTTCCAACACACTTCAAGGTCAGACCTTCTGTCTATAGTAACATTGTGTTATTTCCAACATGCTTCCAGGTCAGACCTTAAAGTCTATAGTAACATGTTATTGTTATGTACAATATTTCCAACACGCTTCAAAGTCAGACCTTCAGTCTATAGTAACATTGTGTTGTGGTTATGTACAATATTTCCCATATACTTCAAGGTCAGATCTTCAGTCTATAGTTACATTGCATTATGGTTATGTACAATATTTCCCATATACATGTACTTCAAGGTCCGACCTTCATTCTGAAGTTACATTGCATTATGGTTATGTACAATATTTCCAATATACGTGTACTTCAAGGTCTGACCTTCATTCTATAGTTACATTGCATTATGGTTGTGTACAATATTTCCAACATACTTCAAGGTCAGACCTTCAGTCTATAGTAACATTGCATTATGGTTATGTACAATATTTCCAACACATTTCATGGTCAGACCTTCAGTTGTACTATGGTTATGTATAATATACACACTTCAAGGTCAGACATTCAGTCTATAGTAACATTGTAGCATGGTCGGTGACATTTCCTTTGACGAATGCAGAGCATTAAATCGTTTAATTCAGGTTAACTAAAGGGGCGTGGCTTTACCGTACTACAACTACCGGATATTGGAATTTAGAGTACGGTCACTATGACGTCACAGTGTTACTCAGTACACCATGCTACAAAAAAGATAGAGTCTGTCTCAGCTCGTTGGTTATTTAAACACCTCGATGGGCTACGCCCATCTCGGTGTTTAAATAAGCCAACTCGCTGAGACCAGACTCTATCTATTACTTGTATTATGGTTATGTATAATATACACACTTCAAGGTCAGACATGCAGTCTATAATTACATTGCATTATGGTTGTGTACAATATACACACTTCATGGTCAGACATTCACTCTATAGTTACATTGCATTATGGTTATGTACAATATACACACTTCACGGTCAGACTTTCAGTCTATAGTTACATTGCATTATGGTTATGTACAATATACACACTTCAAGGTCAGACATTCAGTCTATAGTAACATTGTATTATGGTTATGTACAATATACACACTTCAAGGTCAGACATGCAATCTATAGTTACACTGCATTATGGTTATGTACAATATACACACTTCAAGGTCAGACCTTCATTCTATAGTTACATTGCATTATGGTTATGTACAATATTTCCAACACACTTCATGGTCAGACCTTCAATCTAAAGTTACATTGCATTATGGTTATGTACAATATGTCCAACACACTTCAAGGTCAGACCTTCAGTCTATAGTTACATTGTATTATGGTTATGTATAATATTTCCAACACACTTCCAGGTCAGACCTTCAGTCTATAGTTACATTGCATTATGGTTATGTATAATATTTCCAGCACACTTCAAGGTCAGACCTTCAGTCTATGTCAGACCTTCAGTCTATAGTTACATTGCATTATGGTTATGTATAATATTTCCAACACACTTCATATATATATTTCTTTATTAAAGTCTCATCATGGTTTACAATAAATACAAGCATAAATAAAACATCGTAAACATTATACGATAGCCATGCCATTCTAATTAGAATTATAAGAGACTATAGTTATAAAACCATCAACATATTTTCAAAGTAGTTAATAACATCAAACGATATTAGCATATATATTACACATTAAGACTATGTAAATGATGCTAATCTATCTATAAAATATGTACTAAGAATGAGTATTGTAAGATTTGACAAAATAAACAAAGCACTATTGCGCATTAGTTAAAACAAAATTAAAAAATCATTTATCCCCTTTGATCAGATCAAAAAGGAACTGATTAGCATCATTTTCATAGAAGAAAATAAAACAGAATCACAATATGATAAAAACAATTGACATTATTTACATATATAAAATTGACATTGTTTGGCATATTTAAGAAGGAAAAAAGACTAGCGATACAAAAAGCTAGATCGACGTAGAAGAATTAAGTAGCAGGATTTGGCACATACACAAATTAAGTCTGCATTTGTGAATAAATATACTAGTTTTTGTTCATCTGTAGAGTTATTGAAATTGGGATTTAGGCTTATTGCTTTATCATATAAATTAGCTCTGATATCATTATATAAAGGACAGGTTATCATAACATGTAACTCATCTTCCACCTGAACATTACAAAATGGGCAAACTCTTTCACTAATCTGAAGTCTTTCATATCTTCCAGTCTCTAGTCTAATTGGTGCTACGCCACATCGGAATCTAGAATAAGCCGACCTATGATTTCTTGGTAGTATTAGTTTACAGTACATTTCTGTTTCAAATGTAGTTTTAAATAACTTATAAGTACGTAATTTATTGCCACCAATATTACTACTACCACGTTCCGAGTTAATATTTACATTCCAGTTTATTATAAACTGATTTATAGATGCACTCTTAACATCATTTAAAAAATTACATTTAACAATAGGGTTAATTCAAGGTCAGACCTTCAGTCAAGTAACATTGTATTATTTTTAAATTTTGGAGACCCATTTATTCTCCCCGTCCAATGATGTAGGGGTCGAGGAGGACCATCCCCTCGTACACCTTAGAACATTTACATTTGTTCTTTTTGATGTATAACAAAATCCTAAATCAATAATACTCATTCAGATCTCTCAATCATTCGCTCACTAGTTTACTAGTGTCAAAACTTAATGTCATAAATTAATCTTTCAATAGAAAATTTCTGTTGAGTGTTTTTATTTGGTTCTAAGTGAGTTTTTATGGTTTTGGTAACACATTTACATTCACAGATATAGGCAAAAAAGTGAATATATTAATAATAATATGACTAAAAATTGTATAACTTTACTTTATTGGTTGGGGAGCATGATGGGGTGGGTGAAAATATTGTTTTAAACAAAAGAATATAGGGAGTGGGGGTGGGGGATTGAGGATATGTCTCTGGCAATATTATCTGGCATTCTATTGTTCAAAAATAACAAATACACATCTGGGTCTTATAATTCCTAATTTAACAGTTCGTGAAACTTTTCCCATGAGTTTAAAAATATGTTGTAATTGTTTTCAACAATGGATATTTCTTTGCTTGTTTTATACAAAAGTTGGATTCTGTGCTTCAGTGTTGTAATTGTGGGTATGTTTTTTGAGCATCTGCAGTAATATAAGTACTATTTTGTCTCTAAAAGGATGAGCTGGATTAAGTTGCTTACATTTTTGTCATAAGTTCCAAAGATAAATGATTTTTCTTCAAGAGTATTTTCAATATATTTTATGAGCAGCCAGTATTTAAGTTTACTTAGTATATTTGTTGTTTTCTCACATTCCCATAAAATATGTATACTTGTTTCGGAGGCCATTGAACAGAAAGAACATTGGATTGTCAAGTATTTGTTGCTAAGATGTTATGGTTGATGCGTGTCTGGAACCATTGCAATGTAGTATCTTTGGTTATTGAAAAAGGCCAAGTAAAACTCTGTTCCCAAACTGTGTTGGTTTGGTACCGTTTATTCCATGAAAGTTTTGCAGTAGAGATTTCAAGATTTTGGTTTAGTAGAAGATACATATCTTTTATTCCCTTCTCATTTTTTATGTATATTTTAATAGGATTTGGTATGATGGGGTTTTCAAGCTTGCTTGTAGCTTCTGTGTTGTTATCTTTTTTCATTTTTAGCTCGACTATTCGAAGAATAAGAGAGCTTATGTAATCACCCCGGCGTCGGCGTCGGCGTTGGCGTCAGCGTCCCACATCAAGGTTTGCGTGTAAGCTGTGTTGAGAAGTCTATATCTGTTACATTTCTTATCCTAGCACAACCAAATTTCGTAATGGGCTTCCTTATAGCATTATCTTAAGGGCTGCATAAGCAATTTTGGTTCCTGTAACCCATGGGATCCCATGGAACCCAAATTATGATAGCCCATAAAATGTGTCCCATTTCACATCAAATTTAACGTGTAAGCTGTGTTAACAAGTCTATTTCTCTTACAATTCTTACCCTGTCACAACCAAATTTGGCCATTAGCTTTCTTATAGCATTATCTTAAGAGCTGCTTAAGTCATTTTGGTTCCTGTAACCGCTGGGCTCCCATGGAACCCAAATTCTGATGTTTCACATCAAATTTTGCGTGTAAGCTGTGTTTACAGGTCTATATCTCTTACATTTCTTGTCCTAGCTGAACTAAATTTTGGAATTGGTTTCCTTATAGTATGTTGTAAATGGTTGGATAAGTTATTTTGTCTTCTGCAAATTCTAGGCTCCCATGTAACCCAAATTGTTATGGCCCATAAAATGTGCAATAAAGGCAGATCTAGGTTTGCATGTAAACATGTATATATCTATAATTTTGGTTTGGGATTTGTTATAGCATTATGCATCCTATTCATACTTCACCCATATTGGGGCATGAGCTCCCTCCTCCCCCCCCCCGCCCCCACAACCCGCAACCCACTCCCGCCTCTCACCCCCGCTCTTGAAACTCTATTTTTTTATTTTTGTTTTACATATTTCAGTGTTGCTTTTGTCAATTCTTAAACATTTGCCCCCTCCCCCCGCCCACCCGCCTCCCCTCCCCCGCCACTCCCAACCCCACCCCTGCCCCCACCACACACTCGAAACTGGAATATTTATTTAATTTGTTTTTGTTTTTTTACATATTTATATTTTTGTTTTTTTTGGTCAATTCTTACACATGGTCAGTTCCCCCCCCACCACCCCCCCTCCCAACCCCCTGCTTCTTTCCTCGCCTCCCCCCCCCCCCCCACACACACACTCGAAACTCTTTTTTTTATTTTTGTTTTGTTTACATATTTCTGTGTTGTTTTGATCAATTCTTACACATACCTATGTTGCCCCTACCCCCTCCACCCCACCCCCACTCTCGAAACTGGAATATTTTTGCTTAATGTTTATTGTTTTTTACATGTATCTGTGTTGATTTGCTAATTTCTTACACATAACTTCTTACACATATATGTTGCCCGCACCCCCACCCCACCCTCCCTCACCCCACCCTCCCCCCACCCCCAACCCCCACCCCCCCCCCCTACCGACTCGAAACTCGATTTTTCTATTACTTTATTTTTTTTACATATTTTGGTGTTGTTTTTGTCATTTCTTACAGATAGCTATCTTGCGCCCCACCCCCTTCCACCCACTCCCCACATTCGAAATATTTTTGTTTTGTTTTTCCATATTTCTTTGTTGTTTTGGTCAATTTGGTCAATTCTTACATAGCTTCTTACACATATATATTGCCCTCCCCAGCACCGCCTCTCCCCAATCCCCACTTAAAACTCATTTTTTTTTATTTATTTTTTTACTTTTTTCTATGTTGTTTTTGTCAATTCTTACACATAGCTATCTTGCCCCCTCCCCCACCCACCAACCCACTCCCGCCTCTCACCTCGCTCTTGAAACTTTATTATTATTTTTTTACATATTTCTGTGTTGCTTTTGTCATTCTGAAACATGTGCCCCTCCCCCCGCCTCCCCTCCCCCGCCACTCACAACCCCACTCCTGCCCCAACCACACACTCGAAACTGGAATATTTATTTAATTTTACTTTTCTTTTTTTTTTACATATTTCTGTGTTTTTTGGTCAATTCTTGCACATGGTAAAGTCCCCCCTCCCAACCCCCTGCTTCTCTCCTCGCCTCCCCCCCCCCCCCCCCCCCCCACCCACACACACTCGAAACTCTTTTTTGATTTTTGTTTTGTTTACATATGTCTGTGTTGTTTTGCTCAATTCTTACACATACCTATGTTGCCCCCACCCCCTCCACCCCACCCCACGCTCGAAACTGGAATATTTTTGCTTAATGTTTATTGTTTTTTACATATATCTGTGTTGTTTTGGAAATTTCTTACACATAGCTTCTTACACATATATGTTGCCCCCTCCACACACCCCTCACACCCCACTCGAAACTCGATTTTTTACATATTTCTGTGTTGTTTTTGTCAATTCTTCAGATAGCTATCTTGCGCCCCCCCCCCCCCCCCCCCCACCCACCCGCCACCCACTCCCCACAATCGAAATATTTTTATTTTGTTTACCATATTTCTTTGTTGTTTTGGTCAATTCTTACATAGCTTCTTACACATATATGTTGCCCTC